>OZ005657.1:9798589-10325781 GCA_963930645.1 Salticus scenicus
ATTATGCTTAGTTTTAAATAAGCTAAAGTAATAAATTAAATATTTATAAAACTTTACATTGCAGCTTTATAGTAGTTGGAGTTAGTGTAGCCACTTTCGTGAGGGAATCCGCTCTTTTATCAGCACTCAAGTTAGTGTTCTGTGCTGTCAGCAGTAAGTGTTTTCTTCTGCTTCTCTCTCCTCTAGCAGGTTGTGTTGAGACGGTGATCAGCACTATTAACTTTAATGAGAAATTTGATCAATGGAATATTTTAACTTATGCAGACGTAATCGGAAGCACTGCATAAAAACTACCAGAGCAAATTAGCACTATAAATGAAGACCAGCGTTTCCCCCAGCCAGACAGTTTCAGGAGGGTGCTGCACTCTGCCTGCCCTGTGGTTTAAAAAAAGTGCCCTTCTTGCCCCTCGTAAAAAAAAAATAGCACCCTTCTTGACCCTCATTAAAAAAAATACATATATATATCATCCTTCTTGCCTCTTACCTGAGAAGAATTGCACCCTTACAGCGCCTTTGTATTAGAATGTAAGTTTACAAGAAAACAACCTACCAACTGAAGAAAGAATAAGATAAACGATACAAATATAATGAATGAAACTATTGTGTATGACCATCAACATTCATTTATACATTAGTAATATGTAAAAGTAAAGAAAGTTACAGTTAATAAAGTATTAATTATATGCATACTTATAACAGAATGAAATAAGTGTGGATTTTAAATATTAAATATGCCCTTAAGAATCCAAAACTGCTCTTTTTCTCACTAACAGTGCCCTACCTTTTTTAAAACCATGGGGAAACTCTGTGGAGACTAGAAATCTGTATTTGTCTGTATTCATTACTATTGAAGATTAAAACACAAAGTTCCATCCAATGTAGCCTCTTGAAACAAAGAAACATCAGTCAACTTAATCATATTCTTGTCAAAATAGTAAAATATATCCCAAGATGAAATTATGTACTATCCCTTTTGATAACTGGCCATAAATTTAAATTATCTAAATGTACTTGCTAATTTATTTAAATTTAAAATGAAGCACAACATAATTACAAAATAAGTTAAGACCTTACTCAGGCTTCATCATCTTCTGCAAAAAGCTTTTCGTGGGAGGATCCTCCCCCTTTTTCAATTGCAAACTGTTTGTGTGTGTGGGCCTTGGCTATTTATAGCTTCACCTTGTTCTTCTAATAGGTAGCGCCACTGCAGATCTATTTTGGCGGATTCGTGGTCATTAATGGCAACATTATCACTAATTATCTCGATACTCTCTCTGTAAAACGCATAAGTATGGTTATTGTAATTGGCCAACTTTTCAACGTCATTAAATTTAATATCTATTTTATTTTCGTAATAGGTTCGAGCAAGAGCTGTAGTCTATCGGGCATATTTAATATTATTTTCATGTTCTTTGATGCATGTTTTTATTTTTCTTTTTGTAACACCTATGTAACTTCTGGTATTTTTATCGGGGTATTATTCTAAAGGGATCTTATAAACTCCGGCAGTTTCAAGGGGGTGGGGGGAAATTATCTTTGTCGTTTCTTATAATCTGGAAAATATTTGGGTTAGGCTTTATTGGGGTGTTTAGATTATATTTATTAGTGATATTTTTTTACTTTATTTGAGGTTCCTTGGTTATATGGGATTGAAAATGTAAACTTTTGTAAAAGTTTACATTTTCAATCCCATATAACGAAGGAACCTCAAATAAAGTAAAAAATATCACTAATAAATATAATCTAAACATCCCAATAAAGCCTAACCCAAATATTTTCCAGATTATAAGAAACGACAAAGATATAATTCCCCCCCCTTGAAACTGCCAGAGTTTATAAGATCCCTTTAGAATACCCTGATAAAAATACCGGAAGTTACATAGGTGTTAGAAAAATAAAAACACGCATCAATGAACATGAAAATGATATTAAATATGCTCGATATACTACTGCTCTTGCTCGAACCTATTATGAAAATAAAATAGATATTAAATTTAATGACGTTGAAAAGTTGGGCAATTACACGAACCATACCTACGCGTTTTACAGAGAGAGTATTGAGATAATTAGTGATAATGTTGCCATTAATGACCATGAATCCGCCAAAATAGATCCGCAGTGGCGCGCTACCTATTAGAAGAACAAGGTGAAGCTATAAATGACCAAGGCCCACACGAACAGTTTGCAGTTGAGAAAGGGGGAGGATCCTCCCACGAAAAGCTTCTTGCAGAAGATGATGAAGGCTGAGTAAGGTCTTTTAATTTGTTTTGTACTTGCTAATTTTTAATGATAGTGAAGATTCCATTTAAGGCACACTAATATATAAATAATAATAATAATTATAATAATTAAAAAAAAAACTGAAGACTAAAATCTATCAACTGAGAGCTTATATCTTGCATGAGTTCATCACTACACAAAGTAAAGGAGGAGAGTGACTGTAAGAAGTAACACTATTTATAGTTGTTGACTGGATCCTAGTAATCTTCTATTTTACCTCAAATATTCCACAGACATGCACATGGCATATGTATTGGTATGATGATACTGTCACCTGGATGTCGAGATGTCAACTAAGTATTACAGTGATATGAATGTATCATGAGTTCAGAGTTACAACATCTTAGTTTTCCCTCCATATATAAATGTTTTCATTTAAACAGAAACTATGTGCTTCTAATTTAAAAACTTATTTGACTCCAAGTAATGAAAGGCAGTGAAAGGTAAGTTAGAGTTTAAATATAATGTTGAGTTAATAAAACAGGGTTGCCATGCTACCTGGAGAACCTGGAAGAAATCAGGGAATTTGAAAATTGATCATAAAAGTCAGGGAATTTGAATATTTTAGCCAGAATCTAGAAAAGTCAGAGAATTTCATACGATGATTGTTAAAGAATAAACATTTTTCCACCAACGTAGGATCATTTTACTTTTTTTTTTTTTTCCTTAGCTTCTGCCATTTTTTGAAACATCCCAGCCTTCCTTTCCACTCATGAAAGAAATTTGTCTTGTTTATAAATGACAGATACTATCACTGTATGTAACTTTTGTCATATGTATATTTTTTGTAATATATTTTCAAGTAGTACCATAGTTATTTTGTCCTCAATACAGCCAATGGTTAGACTGGAAATTTTTTAGAACACACCTGGAAAACCTAGAAAAGTCAGGGAATTTCATTCTCCTATTTGAGTGGCAACCCTGATAAAAACATCATATTTTTAACCCTTTAAATATTTTTAAATGTTTCAACCAAATGTAAGTTATGCCAATCATAATTACATTTTATGTTTAACATCTGCTAAACATTAAAACGATTAGAAAAAGCTTTTTAAGTAGATTTAAATAAATAGTACAATGAGAAACAACATGGAGTAACAGATTTAATGCAGATTTTTCTGACAGGATCAATATTGCTTTGGATTTTTTGGTAAATATTAGGGATAGGTTTAATAGGTATATTTATGTTATGATTTTTAGCTGTATTTTTTATTTTAATGGAGATTCCTTGGTCATATGGTATTTAAAAAAGTGAAGTTTAAGGGGAATTTCTTTTTTTTTAACATGCTTTTATTAGCTTCACCTCTATGTATGTTTGTAACAACCTCTCTGGGAGCAAACAAAAAATCTATATTGTAAAAAAAGACTTTCCCTTCGTGAACGCTGTGGCTGTGAGGTAAAGCTCCGGGCTATGAAACTAAAGGTCTAACGTTCGAGCCCAGTCAGGAGAGATTTTAAAAAAATGGTTTTTGTTTAATTCTAAATTATTCTAATATGAGAATTGACGGACTTTTTAATTTTGTCAAAAATAGCAAATTTAAATTTTAAAATAATCTTAAAATAATTTTATGCATAATTTGAATGTTAAATATATTCAACATTAAAAGTATCCGAGAAACTCAATCTTTAACTTTTAATTTTACGGTCAATACTACTTTTTTTGCAGGTTGGTTGTGTGTTTCATACAACGTAAAATTACTGGCAGTACATCATTCATTGTCTAAATGTTTTTTACAGGCATTGTCTGGAATCTCTGCTGCCGGGCTTTGCCCATAATTTTACTGCAATATTTTTAATAGTGCATGACTTTCTCTTACTCTGCATTCTAATGCTATAAGGATAGATATTTTATGCGTTTTAGTTCACATTTCATTAAAAGAGTGTTCTTTATTTTTTTTAAAGTATAATTTTTTTATGGTTTGGGATATAATTGAGGTGACAGATTATTTTTCTATATAGTATGTCAACAAGATTTTAATTTTTGAATGTATTTAAGTCAGGGGCATAGCAATTCAAAAATCATGGGAGGAGCTTAAAAATGACTCAAAATTAATCTTAAGAAAATCAATTTATTAATATTCACTAATTATTACTTTGAATTATAAAATATCACTAATTCTGAACACTTATAAGACATTAAATTGGTGATTCTTTCATTTGGTATTTAAAAAGAAATTCCATAGTAATCAATAGGGGGGTCCCTTTCCTATGCCCCTGATTTAAATTTGTTTTCTAAATCAGTGGGTTTAGTAAATATTCATGTAAGCTTGAATGACATTTTATTTTATATTTCTAGGGGTTTTTACTGTGATTATTGATAATTTCTTGGCTAGAGATTGGTATTGATACTATTATCTATATACTTTATTTTTACATGAAGGTAGTTATTTTGAATTTTGCATGTGAATTTAATATTATTGTCAAGTTGGAAGAATTTCCTTGATGTTTTGATCAAAAATGTCATGGTTGTATCTCGTCCAAAAGATTATTTTGTTTTGCAAAGTTTCAAAAATTACGTTTTCTAGCAATCTTAATTTATATTTGGCTATAAAACCTAACATGGGGGATCCCTTTGTTTCCATTAAATTTGAAATAACTTTCTCAGAGAACTACTATTAAAGTATTTGCTATTTAGGGGCACCATATTTTTCTTTGAGAAAATTACTAATTATTTTGGAGATTTTGTTTTTGTATGCTTGGATAGAAGTTTACTACATCGAAACTTATGAAATGGTGATCTTTATTAATTTCTTATTCGCTTAACAAAATCTTCTGTGGAATTTAAGCTATTTTGGGAGGGAGGGTAAGAAATTTCGGTAAATTTGTCATATTTTTCCCTAGGGGGTAATTAATAAAGATAACTTAAAATCAAATGTAATTATAGAATACCCCCACATTAACCTCCCAAATTATAGAGTAAATAACCATGAAGACTCGTTATTAAAACTCTATCTAAATTTATTTTAGAACAGTCAGAAAATATGAATGATAGCATTGAAAAAATTGAAACTGTCATAAGTAATGTTCCCAATCACAATAAAACTTCAAAACTTTAAACAATAAAAATATCAATCATGCTAATATAAAAGTCCTTTAATCAATTAAAAATAGTGATTACTCTCGCCGACAAAACTCGAAAAATAGCTATTTTAAATAGGACTGATTACATTAACAAAATCACCTAAACTATACAGAAAATAAGAACTACCATTGTTAAAAATGACCCAAACAAAAAACTTATTGAAAACATCTGTCAACTTGTAAAATATGGTAATTGACCCAAGAACCATCCACCATTTATTAATAATCATGTACCTAATACCTCTCCTCGTTTGTTTGACAGATTTAAGAATCGTAAAACCTCCTCAAAACTTTGCTCAATGAAAGAAAGAAGGCCCCATTTAACCCCCTTCCAAAATAAGCTTTAATTCCACAGAACATTCTGTTGAGCATATAAGAAATTTAGAAATTATTGAAGATCACTGTTTCATCGTAAGTTTTGATATAGTAAACCTCTATCCTATTATAGAAATAAATGAAACCTCCAAAATAATTAATAATTCTCTTAAAGAAAAATACAGTGCCCCAATAGCAAATACTTTAATAGCAATTAGTAATTTAATTCTCTGAGAAAGTTACTTCACATTTAATGGAAATTATGTAATCAAAACAAGGGGGTCCCAAAGGGATCTCCTGTGTCAGGTTTTATAGCCTAACATAAATTAAGACTGCTAGGAAATGTAATATTTGAAACCATGCAAAACAAAATAATCTTTTGGACCAGATACATAAATGACATTTTTGCCATTATTTGTAAAAATTATAATATTAATGAAATTTTTAATAGTTTAAACAAATTTGACAATAATGTTAAATTCACATGAAAAACCAAAAATGACAAAGAAATTAACGACTTTGATGTAAAGACAATAGTATGAATATCACCGTTTATAGAAAATCAACCTCTAGCCAAGGAATTATCAATAGTAACAGTAAAACTCCCTATGAATGTAAAATAAATGCCACTTAAGTTATATAAATCGTATAATATTAACATGTAGTGAACTCAAACATTTAGAAAACAAACTTAAATATTAAAAAAGTAACTATTGAAGCAGGCTACCAGAAAAATCTCGTTTACAAACTATATAGAAAAATAATCTGTCACCTCGATTATATCCCAAACCATCAATCCCCCTCCCTCCCCCTTAAAGTTCACTTTTTCAATACCATATGATCAAGGAATCAGTAGTAGGGCTGGATTATTTATCGATATATCCCCCAGTATCGATATTTTTTTAATATCGCAAAAACAGTATTTAAGTTCTTGCTCAACCGATATATCCCTCTAACAATATTTCCTAGTGCGCACAATCCCTTCTGTGGAGGATCAAAATTGTGATGGTATGTCTCTGGACCACCTCTAGGGGTGTGTCCCAGACCATCACCAATTGCCCATCTGTGCAGCACTAGTGCGACGTAAAACCAACCCATCCATCCTAGTGTGCACAAGGTGACGTATCCATATGCCAATAAATAACGTTGAACGCCAATCACCATATCTTTAAATTCTGCTTCCCCGCCTCACCCTGCTACCGCACAAACACCCAACAAAAAGACTGCCAAATATCTTATACAACTACACCTTCTCTTCCTCCTATTTATTCACTGACTAAACTCGAAAAAATAACCCCAACCGCAAACGATTCGAACACGATACATATACTTTCTCTTCCTTATTCCCGTGATCAGTCCCTTTGCTTCATTTGTGCGATCTCTCAAATCGAAACCACTACTTAAAAAGTATGACGTTGAATGATAACATATAAAATGTTTCATTCATCAAGTTATCGCAGTAGTATATTATTTCCCAGCTTCTCACATTCAATGATATCCCCACACCAATAATATCGAAGCTCATCGCTAGCAGGTGAAAACAATATCTCGCATTTAGTTCTTTTTGCTATTGGTTCGTTAATTTTGGGAGGTATAAAGACTCCCTATTGAAATAGTATTATATAGGGAGTCTTCATTGGGATATTTCAAGTATTGTTCGGAATTGCATCGATTGTTCGAAATATCATTCGATTGGTAGAAATTTTTATTCATGAATTCATCAACCGTGAATATTTATTTAAATCAAATTATAGTGTAAAGGTTGAAATTTTTTATTTACTACCAACTATGTGAAAAATACCAGAGCCAGGAATCGAACCCGGGCACTTCCGCTTAATGCACAGATGCTCTACCACTGAGCTACCCTGGCTGACAACCAGCTAGGCACTTCTCACATAATTATCGTTGGCAAAGTCACCGAGTCTGCAAACGCAGATATATCAGGTGAGACAATAATAATCGTAGTACAATTCCATAGACCACGAAATTTCAATTGAGAAATTTTTATTCATGAATTCATCAACCTTGAATATTTATTTAAATCAAATTGGAGTGTAAAGGTTGATATTTTTTATTTATTACCAACTATGTGAAAAATACCAGAGCCGGGAATCGAACCCGGGCACTTCCGCTTAACGCACGGATGCTCTACCACTGAGCTATCCTGGCTGACAACCAGCTAGGCACTTCTCACATAATTATCGTTGGCAAAGTCACCGAGTCTGCAAACCCAGATATATCAGGTGAGACAATAATAATCGTAGTACAACTCCATAGACCACGAAATTTCAATTTAGAAATTTTTATTCATGAATTCATCAACCGTGAATATTTATTTAAATCAAATTGGAGTGTAAAGGTTGATATTTTTTATTTATTACCAACTATGTGAAAAATACCAGAGCCGGGAATCGAAACCGGGCACTTCCGCTTAATGTACGGATGCTCTACCACTGAGCTACCCTGGCTGACAACCACATAGGCACTTCTCACATAATTATCGTTGGCAAAGTCACCGAGTCTGCAAACGCAGATATATCAAGGTGAAAGCCAGGGTAGCTCAGTGGTAGAGAATCCGTGCATTAAGCGGAAGTGCCCGGGTTCGATTCCCGGCTCTGGTATTTTTCACATAGTTGGTAATAAATAAAAAATATCAACCTTTACACTCCAATTTGATTTAAATAAATATTCACGGTTGATGAATTCGTGAATAAAAATTTCTAAATTGAAATTTTGTGGTCTATGGAGCTGTACTACGATTATTATTGTCTCACCTGATATATCTGTGTTTGCACACTCGGTGACTTTGCCAACGATAATTATGTGAGAAGTGCCTAGCTGGTTGTCAGCCAGGGTAACTCAGTAGTAGAGCATCCGTGCGTTAAGCGGAAGTGCCCGAGTTCATTTCCCAGCTCTGGTATTTTTCACATAGTTGGTAATAAATAAAAAATATCAACCTTTACAATACAATTTGATTTAAATAAATATCAAGTGGTATTTAAAAAAAAAACAATTACCGTAAAATCCCGAAAGTAACCCACCCCCTGCCTTTTCTCGCTGAAAGTGAAATGTCTCCGTTATCCTGAAAGTAATCCTCCCCCTTTTTTTTTCTCCGTCCAACAAAGCTACATCCAATCTTCAGGCGCACTTACAGTACGTCGGCATTGCAAGTTAAGTTTGGCATTAAATTAATATTTATATACTATTTCTAATTTAACTAATATTTCATAAAGTGTCGGATGCATGTTATCAATGGAATCATTACACAGTATTTTTTACCTTTTAATGTAAGAAATTAACTTTAATATTTCCTTTTAAGTAAGTACCATAAAATCCCGAAAGTACCCCCTCCATCGAATATAACCTCCCCTCCCTTTTTTTCATTTTTTTTTAAAAGAATCTTGATTATAATCCCCCACCTGAAATTTATCCGTTTTGCTTTTCAAAAAGGGGGGGGGGTTACTTTCGGGATTTTACGGTAACTAAAAATTGATTACTTATTTTTTAAAAATTGGATTTATTATTCTATCTTCTGCATATATAAGAAGAAAATATAAGATTTGGATAAACATTTCTCTGGTTTTCGATGAATTTACATGTTTTGAGATTTCCTTGCTTTTAAATTAACTGAAACTGATTACTTATAATTTAAAATGTGGATTTGTTACTGGCTTCTGCATGCTTAAGAAGAAAGTAGAAGACACGGACAAATTTTGATTTCCGGTTTTTGATGACTTTACACGTTTTGAGATTTTCTTGCATTTTAATTAACTGAAATTCTCTACTCATTTTTAAAAAGTGGATTTATTACTAGTTTCTGCGTACATAAGAAGAAAGAAGATACAAAATAAATTTCAATTTCCATTTTTTGATGTTTTTACACATTTTGAGATTTCCTTACATTTTAATTAACTGAAATTGTCTACTCATTTTTAAAAAGTGGATTTTTTACTAGTTTCTGCATACATAAGAAGAAAAAATATACGAAATAAATTTCAATTTCCCTTTTTGATGTATTTACACGTTTTGGGATTTCCTTGCATTTCAATTAAGTGAAACAGATTACTTATAAGATTTTGTTGTCAAAATTTGGGAAATTTATTTGATTTATTCTTGCTTCCATGTTGTTTTCTCTGTAAACTATAAATGAATTAAATTAAAATGATTTTATTACATCGTTTAGGAAAAATTTGATTCAATTGGATAGCTGATAAGTTTTAAAAGGTTTAGATAAGTTTTGTTTACATTATAGAAAAATGTTTTTATCTTGAATAAAGTTAATGTAATTTTTACATGGAAGTAATTATGGATATAAATGAAATTAAATTAAAGTAAATGTGAATATTGCCACTTACTGTTTATTCTGAAAGATATGCTTTTGTTTTTTTGTATAACACCTGGAAATTTAAACGATGTTTATCATCTTGTTTTTTCTTGAATATATATTCTTAGACTTGTCTAACTGTATTATTTTAATGTGTGTGTAGAGATGTGAGATGAGAACAAGAATATTCTGAGAATATTCTCCGAAGCTCCAAATTTGGAGAATAATTGAGAATATTCTTACTTTTCTTAAATAAAAAATTTTTTTTTTCATGTTTTTGAATTACATAACTAGAACAAATAAACTTTATTTCATGTTGTTTTCGGTACAATTCATAATTTTCAATGGGAGAATATTCTCCAGTAAGTTCCGCAAAGCAATTTTTCTAAACGTTCAATACTTATTCCATGACAGAAAGCATAGCTCTAGTTTAAAAATAAAATTGCGCTAAAAAGTTAGCAAATTTAAATTAAATAGCATTTTAAAGTAAATAAATGGTAAAATACACTACTTTTCCATTAATGAGCAGACACTTTCGTTTTGAGACATTTTTAAAAGTATCTCAAAAAGTATTAAACAAATCATCTTGAAACTTCAGGAGTGTAAAGAACATGTTATACCTCATATATTTCATTTTAAATTTTGTGCCAAAAGTGAAAGAAGGACCAGTAAAAAATGAAAGAAAAATGAAAGTGTTTGTCATCAGCCTGTAAAAAGTAATGCTTGAAATGCAATCTGGCTGTAGCATGTGATTATGGGGCTCTTCTTTATTAGCTGTATAAATTTTTGTCTCTACCGCATGTAATCAGGGAGATATAAAGGTGTATGTGTAAAATTTTCTTTACATAATTTAATAGCCAAATGTATTGGGCCGCTTATATAAAAACCCCAAACAAGTAAAAAAATCTATGCCATTGAATGAACTGAATTTCAGCTGTTCCCAAAAGTAAGAAACTGATAAGGGGGGTTTTCTCAATATTTGTTTACAATCATTGAAAACTTGTATTACCATTTATTGAATCAAAATAAAAATGTGAGTAAAGCCCCTTGTAGTTTAGCTTTTTTTCGAGAGCAGTTCATTCTATTATGTAGAACTTTTTGAGTTTACACGACACATGTTTGGGGTTTTTATATAAGTAACTCAATACATTTGACTATTAAATTATGCAAATGAAATTTCGCTAAATCTTATGCATGCACAGTTAAAAATTATTTAGTAAAAATGGTCATATTTCATCAGATATTTAATATTTTTTCAATTTGATTGCAGTATGCTGTGTCTAATATTGTATTTTGAGTTTTCTGAAAATAGCTTTGCTCTGGGTTTTTAATACCTTGCGTGTTAAGCAAAAATTGTGAAAATTGTTTTTGCAATTTTTTAAAGAAACCTTTATATCTTTAATTAAATTACAATTATTTTACTGTTAATCGATTAACAAGTAATTGGTTACAAATAAATAGAATTACTTATTCAATAAATTTAATTACTTATTCAATTTATTTGTAATCAATTACTTGTTAATCGATTGACAGTAAAATAATTGTAATTCAATTATGCCCAACACTGTAGAGACATAAAAATCTATACAGATAATATGGAAGAGCCTTATAATCACATACTACAGCCAGATTGGATTTTAAGTAATACTTTTTACAGGGTGATGTCAAACAGTTTAATTTTTCTTTAATTTTTTTATTAGCCCCCCTTTCACTTTCGGCACAAACTTTAACTAAAATGTATGAGGTATAACATGTTCTTTACACTCCAGATGTTTCAAGATGATTTGTTTAGTACTTTTTAAGATATTTTTATAAAAATGTCTGGTCATTTATGGAAAGGTAGTGTATGTTCTATTTAAATTAAAAACTAAAATAACAAATAGCTTAAAAATGAAATGAATTTTATTTTGTAATTAACTTGTTACACAAAATTTAGAATCAAAGTTAATAGTCAGTTTCATTTTTCGATAACAGATGATTCAAGGTACCTTCTTAATTTATGTTGTGAGCTGCACATGTCAATTTGTCACTTCTCTCTATAGAAAAACAGTTTCTTTTTTAACCCATATAAATCTGCTTATTCTTTAAGTACATGTTGGATAAAATCATTTTTATTTCATACAGATAAGTATAAAACAGAACATAAATTAGAAATATTTTTCATTAGATATCACCCTTTAAAAATAAGTGTCTGTAATGAAATAAAATAAATCTCATTTAATTGTTTGCCCCTTTATTACTTGATTTTATCTTCAGTAATTATAGGATTTCATCTTTTAGCCTTGAAGAGAATTTTTTTTAAGTATCTACAACTAAATAGATTTATTTAATTAATCTGATTATTTTATTAAAAGCAAAGTTTCATATGTTTCTAAACTTACACATAAATTAATACTTATACAGAGCACACATTTCAAAATTACCCACTATTATAGCTTCAGTGAGAAAATTCTCATCTCAAAAAGATTATTCTCGAGAATTTTACAACTCTATGTGTGTGGATATCTATTATATGCACACACACACAGACATATATATATAAATGCATATAACAGAAAAAAAAAATTAAGCAACTGCGTTCTGTTAAAAATGTATTTCACCAATTTCTAAAAATTCTATGTGGAAAAACCTACTTGATTATGTTCTTTTTGTCCGAGTCAATGAGTTTATATTATAATAGGATGACTAGCCTGGGAATTTTGACAAATTTTGTGGAAATAAGCCACATTTGAAAGCTCTAAATTGCTAAATTGTTCGTTAATTTTGTGAAATTTTTTCGGAAATAAACAGCTTAAGTACGGAAAAATATTGAAAAATAGGTCTTTAAAAAGTCAAGGAATTTGGAAAATTTCTATTGTTAGCCATCCTGTATATATATATATAAAAAAAAATAATAATAATCAATAATAAAATGTTTTAAATTTCTGAAGTTCAATTAACTTTAAATTAAACTTTTATTTTATCTTTGTGATTAATTTCATTTTAAGTGAAAATCTGAATTGGAGTCCAGCATCAGTTCCAGTGAACTGATTTTACCCAAGCCTGCCCTGCAATTGGGTCTGGTTGGTACATTTTTTCTCTTGCGTGCTAGAGTCATTTCAGGTTTATAATATTAATATAAGCCTGATTGTTGTTGTTGTATAAATTGTTTATTTATAATATTATTTCATGTTAATTTATACTGAAGTTTTTTTCTTGGGGGCTGGGTTGACCGATTTATTTTTCCCTGTGTGTCGGATTTAGATTAGGTTCACTGAATTTTTTTCCTGCAGCTTAGGTTAAGTTTTCAATGAGTCGGGTCGAATTGAGAACGTCTTTCAAAAAATTTTATCATAATAAACAGAAATTTGTTTGATATAATTATTAAACATGCTACATATTCTCATGATTAAATTATACGTGTAAACAAATTATTACATATCGTTGAAAGTCAATAAACAAAGAAAAGTCAAATATATATATACTGAACGTAAAGGGTATTTTTGTATTCTTGAAGAACACTACACACATAAAAGGTTAAAAATTATTAATCTATTTTTCAGATTTTTTAATTTTTAACTTAGTGTATAAATAAATATATTTTATTTCATTTTTTTTATTATCTCTTATATTATTAAAATCTGTACGTGTGTGTGTTTCTGTCTGTGAGTCTGTGTGTCTGTGATAAACGGCTTGAAGCAGCTAAGGCTCCGCTGCTAATGGTAGCATGGACTTCAGACGGAGAATTTATCACTGATGTACGATATCTAATTTGCTAAACGATGTGACCCTAATTAGCAGATATATTAATTAAAATGTCGACCCATGTCAAATCAAAAAACGATTCAAAATCGGAGGCGACCGTCATTTTGTTCCGGAACCGCGTACCTGAAAAGAAAAAGCAAAGAGAGAAAAATTCGTGGGTTTTTGTAAAGCGATACTGCTCGAACGGTTCGAGATATCGAAATACACCTCCACCAAAAGAAAGAGCATTTATTACCGATTCTTACGGTACAACTTTTTTTTTTAAATATGGATTTTTTATATTTAAAAAAAGTTTTAAAAAGGGTCGAAAATTTCTCTTTTCCTCAATAGTCTTTTTTGAAACACCCTGTACCACCGAGTAATGTTCCATTTCTTAACAACTGGTATATTTGGAAAGGTCATTTAATCCTCTTTCGAACCATATAAACATTTTTACAAAATACAGATAAGCGATCCATATTTTTAATTTTACGAAACATTGATTTTTTCACAAAACATTTTATAACTCAAAATCGTTTAGAGATAAATCATTTTTTTTTTTTTTTTGTATATAGATCTTGCTTCCACAATTCAATTCCCAAAAGATTGAGAGAAAATTTCAAAAACTGAATAAGTTATAATTTTTTTTATTTTAGGCATCAAACCATTGAAAACGGCTATCGTCATTCCGTAATGAACTGAATACTGCTTGCTATCTTGATTCATGGGGTGGGTTACCATGGCAAGTGACCTTGACAGAGAAGAGAGAATTAGATATCCGCCCAAATGAAGGCAATATTTTACCATTTGAGATCACATGCTTTTTCTACAAGGAATAAAAATTGCAAATTTCAAAAGGCTTCAATTTTCTTGTAATTTTTTTTTAACTTTGTGTGCGCAGTTTACAGCACAGGGGATAGTTGCTGTTCAAATTTCATCGATTTTTCAAAAAATTTAATTGCAAATTAAATTTTATTCTAATAAGCGTATTTCAATTTCTAATTATGATTAAATTCTTTTTAATGCATCGTTCGAAAGATATTTTAAAGTTCATTTATATTATCGAAAGTTTTCACCAGATTTACACGTTTTGAGGTGTCCTGAATCAGTTTTCTTTTGTATATTGGCTACTAATTAAAATAAAGTAATATATCATTAGAAAACTTTTTTGATTTGGAATTGAACAGTGGAATACAGAAATTTCTGCCACCAGATGGCACTATAATATTTTCAAATATCAATATTTCAATTTCTATTTATGATTAAATTATTTTTAATACATCATTCGAAAGATATTTTAAAGCTCTTTTAAATTATCGAAAGTTTTCACCAGAATTACATGTTTTGAGGTGTCCTGAATCATTTTTCTTTTATGGTGCTGTAATATTTTCAAATTTCAATATTTCAATTTCTAATTATGATTAAATTATTTTTAATATATCATTCGAAAGATATTTTAAAGTTCTTTTATACATCGTAAGTTTTCCTCAGATTTACACGTTTTGAGGTGTCCTGAATCAGTTTTCTTTTGTATCTCAGCTACTAATTAAAATAATTTCATAAGCTTTTTGATTTGGAATCTAACAGTGGAATACAGAAATTTCTACCACCAGATGGCACTGTAATATTTTCAAATTTCAATATTTAAATTTCTAATTATGATTTAATTATTTTAATACATCACTCGAACAGTGGAATAGAGAAATTAAAGTACTTTTATATTATCGAAAGTGTTCAGCAGATTTACACATTTTGAGGTATCCTGATTACGTTTTCTTTTGCATCTCAGCCAATTGAGTTAGATCGTTCAAAATTGGTATACGTAGGTTAATTAAGAGGGCCTGAAAGCAGGGACGTATCCAGACCCCCCCCCCCCCCCCCCCCCCCCCCCCCGAAATTTTTTGAGGTAACTTTTTTCATGTTCTACTGACCAGAAAAAAAAAAATGAATTTTTTCTCCACAATATCTTTTTCTTCTTAATTTGTTTGCTTGCGAAACCTTTAGGGATGAAACGGATATCCGGTAACTATCCGGTATCCGGCCTATCCGGCTGAGTTTTAAATATCCGGCGGGGTACCGGATATCAGCACACCGGATACGGATATCTGGCGATTTCAAGCCGGATATCCGAAGGAGAAAATTCAAGCTTGAACTCCGATCAGATAAAAATTTTGCGACAATTTTTTAAATTTTTTTTAGATCAGTTGTAGCTTGTAAAGGATTTTTTTTTTTTTTTTTTTTTTTAAGTTGGCTTCTGCGAAAATCGATTTTGGACTCATTAGCAAACAAATTTAGCCAAGAGTAGCTTCAGGTCTAAGAAATATATAAGCCCTATTTTAATTTTGTACAGAGTTAGCTAGGTTTTTTTTTTTTTTTTTTTTTTCCAGAGTGATCTATAACATTCCCCCTAATTTTCCCCATAACAATAAAAAGAGCTGTTCATTGTTGTTCCTGAACTAATGATGTTTATTCTCTGCAGTTGCGTGTATATATAACTTTGTTTTCATGTCTTTTGCTAATATGTTGTTAGATTGTTTCGAGAATGAGTCAAATAATGTGCATTTATTGACTAGAACCTGTTTATTTACAATCCAGTTTTCCATACACAATAAAGCTGTTGTTTTGTGACTTATACTAGCAGAAACCTGGCATTACTTGCGCCATTTATCTATTCGATTTGGATTTTTTTAAAAATCCTCCAATTTATATACATTTGCATTTTTAATGGAATATCTTACTAAAGCACCTGAATTTAGAATTCCCTGTTGCGTTGCATAGATATATCCCAAAAAATTAAAATTACTTCAAATAAAAGTGCGTATTTAAATTTTCAGAAAGTCTGTACTTTCACCTTATCTGTACAGAATATAAAAATATAAAATAAGTAAAAAAAAAAAAAAAAAATTTATTTTGAATTATTACTTTCTTCTATATTAAATAGAAGGAAGTATTGGATTCGTGAAAATTTTCAACTTCCAGTTTTCGGTGGATTTACGCATTTTGAGGGAACCAAAACACAATTTGACCATTTTTGCAAAATGTCTATCTGACAAAAATTTTGTGCAGTTCAAGAGTTAATGCACAGAATTTCATATAAATTTATACACAGTTGCATCTTACCAAAAAAAAAAAAAGGTGCCCATCAACTTTTGGTGCAAATCACTCAACATTAGGTGCTGCTATACTGCGATTTCTCCCATTTAAAGGAAGACTATATCTCAGCTTATACTGTGTATAATTAAAAAAATAAACTAAGTGTGTCACAGGGAGGGCTATGAAGCATGTTCATTCAATTTCTGTGCATAACGGCCAATAGGTGATGCTGCTATGCTGCAATTTTCCCAAGAATGGGGAAGTTATATCTCAGATTCATTCGTGTATAATTGCTAAAAATTTAGTATGGGAAAGGGTCATTTTTATAAAACATCATGTTGATTCAATTTTGGTGCATATTGGTCGATAGGTGGCTATATTATGTTGCAATTTACTCTGTGAATAGGAAGGCTAAATCTCAACATCTATAAAATTTAAGAGATAAACAAGATAAAAATAATATGAGAATAAAAGTTGGCTTAATTTGGGTGTATATCGACCAACAGGTGGCGCAGCTGTTCCTCACCTTCTGTGATTCTCCACATGGCTACATCTCAAAATTTTTTTATTAAAATTGCACTAAACTCAATATCTAAAATCTTTATTGTAAGCACATACTTGCCAACCAATTTTAATAAAAAAAGGGAAGATTTTTGTTGAAAAACCAGAAGATTTCATAAAAAAAAAGGGAAGATTTTTTTTCTTTATTAAACAATACAGTTTTACAATTTTAATATTCTGAAGCAACCTATAAAAATGTTTTACTATAGATTGATTATACTCAGGGGTGGCGTCAGCTAGGGGGCCAGGGTGCATAAAATTTTCCTACCTGAAAAAATTATTCTTCCTTTTTTTTACCCATGTTTACACTTTTGGAAAAATATGACAAACAAATATTTAATTTAATTGAGGAAAAATACATAGATTCATTAAATTCAGCAATAAAGGTCTAAAAATAATTACATATATCAGAAATATTGAGCACTTCCATTGCTTTATTGTTTCTAGAATTGATCACAATCCGGGGAAGGTGTGTGTGAAGGGGGGGGGGGGATACAAAAATAATTACATAATAAGAAATATTAAACTCTTTCAACTCTACTTCTAGAATCTAATGAAAGAAGTTTAAAATTAATATATATTATCATTTATGTTGCAGATAGATAAAGATTAGAAAACAAAAGACTTCTGCAGAACATTTGATTGCTGATCACTAGTTGGAGATAAATAAAGGAGGGGGGGGGCAAAAAATAATTACATCAGCAAGAAATATTTAACAATTTTATTTCTTTACATGTTTTAGAATCTCATAAAGCAAGTTTGAAATGAATATTGACATTCATTTTATGGATGGAGAAAGATTGAGAATCGGCAGTTTTCGTTGAATATTTGGGGTTTCTTTTTAAAACGAACGATATCCGCGACTTTTTTAAAAACGGAAGATTTCATCATCTGTCCGGAAGACCGGAAGATACGCTAAAAAACTGGAAGTCTTCCGGGAAAACCGGAAAAGTTGGCAAGTATGTAAGCAGCTATGATTATGTTTCTTCTGCATGTTAAACAGCATGTAGCGTTGTTATATAGAAAGATACAGAAGAAAGTTTTGTGATGGCCATAACATACTAGTTTGAAGCATTTAGTTTATTTTTTTTTTCTTTCTTTTATGTTTTCTTATAAATGTCTCAAAAGAAAGTATTAGATTCATAAAAATTTTCAACTTCTGGTTTTTGATGGATTTACACATTTTAAGAAGTCCAGAACCTGATTTAACCAATTTTTAAAAAATGTCTGTGTGTGTGACAAAAATTCTGTTCAACTGTACCTCCAAAACTACTGCATACTACAATTACATATAAATTTATGTGTAGTTGCACCATGACATAAATCAGTGCCTACCAACTTTTGGTGCAAATGGCTCAACAGGTGGTGCTGCCATACTGCGATTTCTGCAACTTAGAGGAAGGCTATATCTCACAAACTACTGCACAGAATTTCATATAAATATATATGTACATGTAACTTGGCATATATTAGTGCCTATCAAATTTTGGTGCCAATCACTCTACAGGTGGTGCTGTTATACAGTGCTTTCTGCAATTTAGGGAAGGCTATATTTTAGGTTCCATTTCATGTAACTACACAAAACTTCATCTTGGAAAGGCATTATGAGAAATTATGCTGGTTCAGTTTGGGTGCATGTTGGCCAGTAGGTGGCTCTGCAATACAGAAGTTTCCCGGAAGGCTATATCTCTTATTCTATTGTGTATAATTGCATAGAACTTGGTATGTGAGAGAACCAGCCATTGTGAAACACTATTGTGATTTATTTTAGGTGTATATCGGCCAACAGGTGACAATACTGCACTACAATTTACCCAATGAATAGGCTAAGTTAATCCCAACTTCTATGACATATGTGCATGAAACTTGATATAGAAGACAACCATTATGAAAGCAAATGTTGACCTTATTTATGTGTATATCAACCGACAGGTGGAGCTTCTATTATGATTTTTCACAAGCGTATATCTCAGCATCTGTTGATTAAAATTGCATAAACTCCTTTTGTAAAATATTTATTGTGAGAAGCTATGGTTAAACTTTTATACGATTTAAACCGTAAGTGGCATTGTTATATAGAATTATATAGAAGAAAGTTTCGTGATGGCTACAACATATTAGTTTTCATATGAAAATAACCCTTCAACTGTGATTATATTAGTAAAATATTTTATTTCATTTTTTTAATAATAGTATTGTAAAAAATATGTAAATAATAAATTTTAGTTTTATAATTCTGAACAAAACCTATCTTTTTGTGATAGTGCTTTTCACCAAAAATTGCAAGTGTAGGAATGAGTATATTAGGCTTAAAATTTTTTCTTCATGGTAATATTGCACAAATAAATAGAATATTAAATAAATATGTTTAAATAAATTATATTTAAAATGTTTTTAAAAGAATAGTATATGAAATATGTTTCTGTTATATGTTTCTGTTAGTATTTTATTGTTTTAAAATAAAGAAAAAGAAAAATATACAACACAACAAAAAACAAAACTAATGCCGGATATCCGTATCCGGCAGGCAGAAGAGCTCCGGATATCCGATATCCGGTATCCAGCAAAATCACTATCCGTTTCATCCCTAGAAACCTTATTTATCAGCAATTTTCTGTCTTGTGAAGTCCAGATTACCGAAATGCATATTAGCTTTTTGTAATAAACCCTAAAAAGAGAACTTTATGGTACTTATTGTTGAAACACTGTAATGTGTCTCCTTTCTTTTAAACACTTCTCTTGCCAGAAATAATTTCCCTTTTTATGGGAAAGATATGGCTTCTTTTTAATACAGCTGATATATATCTAAAAAAAAAGAAAAGTATTTGAAACATGGTTGTGCATGGCACATAAATCTTACGCCGTACCACTGAATTACGACGTCAGCCAGTTTTTGGTATGTTAAATTTGAATGGACTTAACATTGCACTAAAGCTAGACAGACAGCATAGCAACAGTCTAGAATTCATTTCTAGGGTAATCCGGAATCGTACCATCACAATTTAAAACCTCCACGGAGAAGATGTTTCTCCAATTTCAGTATACCCGAGCTATTACATTTTCAAAACATGAAGGACACAACGGATTTTACGTGCAACTGATACCATTAATCTACATGACAGTATTTGGATGGCTCCAGTATCGATCACTCAATCCTTCAATTACGAGCTCGACTCCTAGTTAACTGGGCTACTGTGAGTCCAGTTTTTGGTGATTTTCTCCGTTTGTCAGTGGTTTACAACATCACGGATTAAAGAACCCTCTAGCAGAGACTTATGCATTTTAAAGGACTAGTTCCATCAGTTTTAGGCCCAAGGCACTTTTTAGAATTATTATTATCATTAAATCTTTTCTTGCCATTTCCGATTTTAGGAACATTAATTTCATTGTTTACCGACATGCGGCGTTGTAACTGATCTTATTTATAGCGCATAACCATTTTACTATGCCAAGATAAGAAGCTTAAGGTAACAACTTATATTTTTCTTAAAGTTAAGGTGATTGGGGGGGGGGGGGCAAACTTTAGCGCACACACTCTTGGTGTGCACATGTGCGGGTGCACGACCAACATCTTAGTGAAAGTTGGGCCCCCTCCGAAATTTTTTTCTGGATACGCCCTTGCCTGAAAGGGTGGGGAAGAAATAGGCGTGCATCGTGCGCATATCCCCTAACTTGTGCATGCGCAGCACGCACGGGACTGCGCTGTCGAAGGCAGTGGGAAGCTGTCCCGACTTTTTAAACAATGAGAAATGATTTTTTTGATTTTCTTCTCTTAAGAATAAAAATTTGATTTGAGGAGTGTCAAAGAAGGAAACGCTAAATGTTTAATTAATAGAAAGTAATCTCTTTAAAATAAATAATCTTTAACACTTGCAGAGTTTAAACAGATAAAAGCTTGTAAAACTATTAAGCAGATGAAAGCATAACTGATTTAATTTGAAGCATAAATAAAAGTGTTCTTGAAATAAAGATGATTCATATTAATAATAACAAAGTTTATTTTAGATGATTCAAGTTAGATGACATAATGAATAAAATATCAGCACTTAGACGTAAAACTTTTCTTGTAACATCAGCTGGAGATTGCATGTATCAAAACAATTTTTTTCACAAAAGAAAAACATATCTATTGAAGGCTTGTCAAACACATAATAAAAATATATTTTACTTTACTATTTATAGAAGGTTAAATTTAGATTTTTTTTTTGCCATGTACTGTTTAAAATTAAGAGACCAGCTCCTAAAGAAAAAGGAAAAATAAATGAAGCACACACAATGAGTAAAACGATCTTTTTATATGTGCCAGACAAATTAATATGCATAAGCATTTTGTTAAACTAACAGTTAAATTAATTGAAGCCATAAAAAAAACATGACTGGTCAAAAACAGAATGACGTCATCGTCATACAAACGGAAACAATTAGTTATGAATTTTTACTTAGTGAAGTAAATGTGAAAAGTTTGCTTACATTTTATGTTACGGAAGCTAATTTACTGAGGACTATAAAATAAATGATTTTTGATTAAATGACAGGAAGATGAAAATGAATTCAATGAAATTAAAAGTTAAGTAAGTTATCAAAAAAATATTTTAATAAATCTTTTCAAAAATTTATAATTTAACTTATATAATAGAACATTATGTTTTGATATAACTTAATGAATTATTTATTTAAACCAAGATAATAAATGGCAAGAACTTTTATAAAAAATCCTATAGCTGTTATTCCTAACAAATCCCCCCCTCTTGACATTAATAATCTCAACATTTATAAGAGGTAAGGAATAAAACAAACAGCTTAAACTATGCCTCAGGCACAAAAAGTTCCTAAATAACATCAAAAAAATTTTCCTTAAATCAAGCCTTCAAAAAAAAAAAAAGACAGAAATTTTTTGAATTCACAAAAGCATCCAATATATACATACATATACAAACCAGAAAAACAATGACCACATCATTTAGCATTATTGTCCAATAATTACATTCTCTAACTGCAAAAAAGCAAAAAAAATATAAATTAAATACAAAACAATTCACAGAAAGTTACTTTCCTCATATATACAATACAAATAATCAATTACATTCACTCGCACATGCTGGGGCCCCAGTCTTTCAAACACTCATACAGAAAGAACTTAAAAAAAAAAAATTAGAAAAATAAAAATATATAAAGAATGTACAAACAAACAAAATGTTTAACTCCAGGCATTGAATGGGACCTATTGACATTTCCAATTCAAACATAATAAAACTAGGACTCACAATATTAAAAAATTTAACATGCCCATGAAAAAAGCCTTTTGAAAATATAAATCGCCCAAAAGACAAACCAGAGAAACATCTGACAAATTACAATGGCACCCTCTACGAGACGTTCCCGAGGGCTGTTCTGCCTCACTAAAATTTATCTCCCAAAAGACATATCCTCAATTAGATAGGAAAGTTAATTATTCAATACCTGGAAAGACTAAAAAAAAATATATATTAAATACAAGAATTTTATAAACAATGTACTAACATACAAAAGCAATTCTATTTACAGGTTTTTTATTTAATTTTGGATAAACATAATATATTCCATTTTTAAGATAAGCTTTAAATAACATACTATTACCCTGTGTCACTTTCACTACACCCCCAGATCCAGAAAAACAGCCTCCCATGAGGTCAACACGTGGGCCAGAAATGAGATTTCGCCTAAGTTTAGGAGTATACATAACCTCCTTAAGTTCCACAGTTCTTTTCCCAAATTTTAATCTAACAGTCCCCTTACCCTCAATAGGAAATTCAATATTATCAATGGCAATAGCCATTTTTTCAGAAACCAATGGTTTATAATCTATAAAGAAATCTTTTTGCTTACAGAACTGATGTGTCGCTGCTGTATCAAAACACCAATCTGTTTCACTATTATCTTTTTCAGTTAAACAAGCATTAACATAAGAAATAAAAGGTTTCGACTTACAGTTTTTATGCTTAGCACCTCAATGAAACTTTGACCCAATGGAATGTCCACTTCTAACATTATTTCTCCCTCTAAACACTGAATTTTGTCCTGATGAAGGAGATCTCATAGGATAAGGACTTCTACTGGAAGGAAAACTCAAACTTGGTCTCGAAGAAGATGATCTTTCTCTTGGTCGATCCATATAACGTTCATCAAATCTTGGTACATCTGGTTTTGAAGAAGACAAATTTTTAGACTGATGATTTTTAAATGACCATTGATTTCTATAATGATGATCATTTCCACAACAATAGCCCACATCATTTTTCTTTCTTATAGTAGATTGAGCCTGTATATTATATACATCTTGATTTCTTACTCTCTGTCGAACTTCCTCAGCTATAATCTCCTGAACTACTTCTTTAAATTTAAAATCAGTATCCTTCCAACGCAGTACTGTTTGAACAGAAGTGTTAAAATTTGAAGGCAAAAGTTTAAGAAATTGATAAACTGCGTATTTTTCTGAAAAAGAAGAATCAAGTTCTTTAATTTGATTAAATAATCGATTAACTCTTGAAGAAAACAAAGAAATTGTTTCATCAGGTTGGATTCTTGCTTCACAAAATTTATTAAAAATTTATTCTAATCTAAATTCATTGTTTCAATGCTGTTGGGGGATGAATATTCCATAAAAATGTACACTGTATGCAAAATTAATGGTTGAATGATGATTTGACTAGTTTTTGGTGATTTGTTCAAGGAAAGGTACTGGCAATTATGAAACAGAAGGCTCATTTTTTAATAGTAAATGCTTTTTGTATGTTTCTGTTATGAAAAAATAATATGGATTGCAAGTATTTTTAACACTTTATATTTTCTAACACTTATATTTTCTAAGATATTTAACACTTTATATTTTCTAACACTTATATTTTCTAAGATATTTAATACTTTATATTTTCTAAAATATTATAACTATTAAGAAATCCTTTATTTAGCCGTAAAAATTAAATTTCTCCCATTTTTTCCAATTTTTCCAGAAAAAACTGGTTTTTTTCCACCGCCTCAAAATTTCCAGAAATTTTACATCTCTAGTCACTCTATTGTCATTTTTTATATACAAGGGCAGATACAAGATCTATTGTTTATAGAGGATTCAGTGCCAGTTATGTAGGCCTACGAAATCTTTTTTCCCATTTTTTATTTTCATTGCTTTGGGTGTTTCTAATGCTTTATGACATCCTGAATTCATAAATGCTTCTTTACTTCCTGTCATGTAAGGATTTTTCACAAAGTAAATACAGTGAACTCTCGTTAAAACGGACAATCAAGGGACAATCGGTTTTTGTCCATATTAACGAGAGTCCATTATAACAGGAGTTCATAAACTGAAGTTCTATATGAACTCTAAAATCACTATTATGTATGCATATACAGTATAACATGAATGTAAATTTGTTTCTTGAAACCCTTTTATTCACTAAAAATATAAACGCAGGAAAACAGATACTTGCTTACAAAACTTCTTTTCTTCATATAGTACAACTTGATAACAAAATCCTGTGCAAAATGTTTTGTTCGCGCACTGTTTTACTCCTTGGGATTTTTGCAGGTTGGCAGGTATGCTTTGTTTTGGTGGTAACGGGTACCTGACGTTCTACATATGAAAGTCTGACGTGAATCACACTGCATGCTAAACCTGGACTCGTTGGAAAACATCACACAAGCTCACTGTGCCGCTGTCCACATTGCATGTTCTCTTCTCCAAGTTAACCGCTGGCACAGTGCTTTGCCGTGAGTGGAACACATCTAACAGGCCTGCGAGCATATAGACCAATATCTCCCAAACGTCTATCCACGGTTTGTCCCTAAACTGTGGCTTTCGTGGCTGCAGACAGCTGATGAGACAGGTCTGGTGCTGTGCTTTATCTGCTTATTTTGGCAGTTACTACCAAATACCGGTGATCATTCGGAATTGTAACTCGTCGCCGACCAGTACTGTAATGTTGACTAGCATTTCCATCATTTTGGAATCGTTGCCAAAGCCTAGAGATGACACTTTGGGCGATTCTAAGTTTCCCCGATACTTCTATCTGAGTACGCCCACATTCTAATCGGCCGATAATTCTACCACGTAAAAAATTATCTGCATGCATCCTCTGTGGCATAACTATTCGGTTGTGGCACTGAGCGGCACACAGAATGCTTGTGAACAATTTTCTTTCTTTGCTCCCATTCCTTATCTACCCCCTTCTTGCACTTTCGTCATTGTAACATCATATCGGCGTCATCTGATGGCTTCTTATAATTTGCATATTATTCTTAAAGATGTGTGTGGCATTTCTACAGGTGAAATTTTTGCATTAAAGTTCGATTTCAGTGTGAATCTAAATTATCCTTAATTTATGGACATGAGTGTACATTAAAATAAGCCATTATTTACACATGAACTTTTAAATGTCTATTTCTTTCAATCAAAGCTCCATTAAGAGCTTTTTCTCTTGTACACTGCTTGAGGGCATTTTCTAAGTAGCATCCAACAATAATCTGCAAACATGTTAACATTCCATTGACCCTAATACCTACTTTTCATTTGTTTGATGTCTTGATGAAATCACACTACTTATTCTTCATTCACATCACTTGGATTGTCTGGGAAATAACTGAGATAAGAATTGAGAAAATTAAGTATAAAACTCATTTCTGTCCAAAAATCCCACTTCTTGTCAAAACTGTACATAATGGAAAATTATACTTTCCCCTGAATCAGCATCCAAAAATACATAAGAAAATCACATCAGTTTGAGGAAAAAAATTTTGTTGCAGACCTGTGTTTATGAATCTTCGTACTTGAACAAAACTCAAAACTGTCATTGAAGGCCATAGCACTAATCAATCTACCACTAAGATAGACCATGAGTTATGGGAAACTGCAATATCTCTTTAAAATTTTATTCTGATAAATACTAATAGTTTTATTATACTTGTATATTCAATTTCAATGCCTAAATAAGATATAAAAATGTCGGTTTAAATAAAACTTTTTGTTTTTGTATTTTTCTCCCTTACTTCACTGTCAAAACAACTTTTTTAATGCTTATATGCTACTTTTTTTTGTAAGTTTTTTCATTGTATTTTTCTGTAGCAGCCCTGCTATAAAATCCCATTTTAAATACTATAAAAATGAAGAAGGCTGTGTTATATTGGGATGTCTAAGTACAAAGTTAATACAGATTGAAAGAGCATCAAAATGACATTAAATACGGAAAAATCACCACAGCTTGAACTAAAACCAATCAAAACAATAATACCAAAATCAAATTCAATGGAACTACCAAAATTGCAGACTACAATAACCAGAACTATGCATTCTATGAAACAGTAGAAATAGTTCATAATATAAATTTCTGCAATGGCAACGAATCAAAAGCTGACATGGACCAACACTCTGCATCACCTGCGTCTTGCAGGGACTAAATCAGGATACGTCCACTTGCTACGATTGTTCGATTAATTCCACTAATATTTACTAGACAAAAGTAACAGTCATCGATGTGATTTTTGAGTTCTCTCCAAACCATCGGTACACCAAATTTCAGACTGTTTCTTTTTCCGGTACTCCACTGTCGTAAGTGTTCTACACAAGTTTTGCATACTTGATGCGGTGCCTAGGTTTTATCTTGATCACGAAGCTTAACAGCAAAGTATCCAAGATAAGCTTTCTTGACAAAGTCAGTAATATAGTTTTTCTGTTATCTTTAAATGTATATTCTCCACATATGTAACAAAACACATCAGGATGATTTACGCAACTTCTTCTACTTGAACTCATTTACATACTTGCCAACTTTTCTGGTTTTCCCGGAAGACTTCCAGTTTTTTAACGTATTTTCTGGTCTTCCGGACAGATGATGAAATCTTCCGTTTTTAAAAAAGTCGCGGATATCGTTCGTTTTAAAAAGAAAATCCAAATGTTCTACGAAAACTCCTGATTCCCAATCTTTTTCCATCCGTAACATAAATGTCAATATTCATTTCAAACTTGCTTTATGAGATTCTAGAACATGTAAAGAAATAGAATTGTTAAATATTTCTTGCTGATGTAATTATTTTCTCCCCCCTCTCCCCCCCTTTCATTTATTTCCAACTAGTGATCAGCAATCAAATGTTCTGCAGAAGTCTTTTGTTTCCTAATCTTTATCCATCTGCAACATAAATGATAATAATAATTTTAAACTTCTTTCATTAGATTCTAGAAGTAGAGTTGAAAGAGTTTAATATTTCTTACTCTGTAATTATTTTTGTATCCCCCCTCCCTTTCCCCGGATTGTGATTAATGATCAATTCTACAAACAATAAAGCAATGGAAGTGCTCAATATTTTTCACGTATGTAATTATTTTTAGATCTTTATTGCTGAATTTAATGAATTTGTTTATTTTTCCTCAATTAAATATTTGTATGTCATATTTATACCAAATGTGTAAACATGGGGAAAAAAATTAAGAATATTTTTTTCAGGTAGGAAAATTTTTTCCAAATCAATTTAAGAAAATTAATACTTAGTTGGTTTTATGCACGTTTGAAACTGATAATTAGCTACTGCAACTTTTTTTTTATATGTATGATTAATGTACATACACAAAAATCACATTCTATTTATTTAAAAAATTAGTTATACTTTAACTTAACTAAGTTTTTTGTCTATTGTTAAATAAATTTCTTACAGATTCTGTTTTGTAGATATTTATATGTTGAAGAGGAATAACTTCATTTAAAACTTTTATATATTTAGTATAATCAATCTATAGTAAAACGTTTTTATAGATTGCTTCTAAATATTAAAATTGTAAAACTGTATTTTTTTTTTTTTTTTTTTTCAATTTGACGTAATAAACAAGTAAAAAAAAAAAAAAGTCTTCCCTTTTTTTATGAAATCTTCTGGATTTTCAACAAAAATCTTCCCTTTTTTTATTAAAATTGGTTGGCAAGTATGCATTTAATTTCTATTTAATAAAAGAAAAACGACAATCTACAACGCAATGCGTTTTGCCGAACTTTGTAGCAATTGTTTTTTTAATATAAATAGCAAGCGAGGAGAAAAAATGATCTATCCTGCATGAAAGGAAATCACAAACTAAACTCAATTTGTGACGGCTTTTTACACTGGCTTTATGGGTAGGCATCATGAGGGTGAGCATGCGCAAACCAGATTTCTCCTTGCGTATCTCCTTTTTCAAGGTCTTCTAAAATTTCGATGCCTCTCAAACTGTTTTACATGTTGCAACCGGCACAGGTGCGAAAATCCAATCTAAAAACTTCCGCTCACTTTCTCTCGAAAAGAGATTCAGTTCTCTTCGTATATCTAAAAAAGTAGAGCTGATAAAGGAAACAGCGATTTTTTTTTTTTTTTTTTTTTTTTTTTTGTATAAATATATCTAAATTAAGAACCAAATATTTTATTTCGTATTAATCTTCAAAACCGGCATTTGCAAAGTCTGAAAGAGGAGGAAGAAGATTATAATAATAGTAACAATTCTTAAACATTTATCTAATTGAGAGCTAAATTCTATTATACTCTTAAAAAAACCCGAAGTACTAAAAAAAAAAAAAAAAAAAAAAAAAAAGTTGCGGAAATGTTTTAAAAATGGTGTGTTTTTCTTATTTATTTTCTTTTATTGTAACTTGTACTGATTTTTCTATGCAAATATTTCAATAAATCTGTTTTGTTTTTCAAGTTTAACCTTTAATTTTATTTATTTTTATTTATTGTTAAAGTTGATAAAAAAAATATTACAGAATATATTTAAAAATTGTTATATATATTTTTTTACTTGAATTTGCATATTATTCAAGTACTTAACCAAAATATTATAATTTTTAGGCATGACCAAAAATCCAGAAAATCTGAAATACCGGAATCGTCGTTGTCCCGACGATTCCGGATTTTTGGCTTTGTACTGTATTTTTATAGTTTTAACAGTTTAAAATAGTATTTATTATTTTTTTTTTTTATGGATGATCAAGTTTGCATTGGTATTTGGTGTTTTAAGATTAAAGGCAACTGAGTACTTGAGGATCCCAGTCCTGGTTAAGTTTACATTATATAATTACATTTAAGGTTTAAATAGTGAAATTTTATAATGTGATAAACATGCTAAGAAAAAGATATATCTGTTGTCCTTAGTGAAAAAGAAGAGATCACCAATTTATTTAACAAACATATTTAATTCCTTTGAAAAATCCTGATTATTTTGATAATGTATATTAAGGAAGCAATCAGTAATATGAAACAATATTTTGCCCAATATATATCATGAAAATATACATGAAAAATATGTTTTCGATTCCCAAGGACAACATATCAAATGTATGCCCATTCTAAAAACAAAGTATAAATGCATAAAGCATAAATCACTACATTCTCTGGGACTTTTAATTTTTTTTGGTTTAATTCGATGATTGAAAAATTCTCTCCACACACAAATTTTTAAATGATAATTTACAATTAATAGTCACTCCACTACATACACAGCATCACTTCATAAGAATGTAATATATATATTAATCAGGATATCATTCATCATATTTAATAAACCAAAGTAATTACTTAAAACAAAGAATGTTGAATACATTATAAAATAGATAACATTCTAAAAAAAATGAACACAATTTTATTTTTTAAATAAGATGCAATAAAACATATACGTGATGAAAAGTATCCGGTTTTAATTCAATCTTTTCAATGTAAACTTGATCATCCATAAAAAATTAGTACTTCTTTAAATTTCAACATAAAAACATTAGCATGTACATTTTATAGGAAATTATATATTTTTAAAATGATAGTAATACATATAACAAAATTAACATGCGAAGCATGAATCTGTAAAATCTGATATGCATTACGAAGTCATGCTAGTACAACTGCACAATTAACAAGTTCTATTTAATTTAATGTAAAATACAAAAAAGAAACCTGTATAAATAATACCAACATAAACCGGAAAATGTGATTTAACTGCTCAAATGCTTCTCAGTATAAAAAAATAATTTAAACTAAAAAGAATTTGTCTGAAAATACAATTTAAAAAACATACCATGCTTCCAACAACAGCTTCTGTTTCACGATTTAGTGTGAAATATCTCCTGAAATTTGTTTAACCATCCATTTCTTTTATAATTTTCATATAATATCTTATTCTTGAAAGATAATTTCTTTTTATTAAGCTATCAATTGTTTGTGACTCTTCTTTTTGGAATCTTAAAATATACACAAAATATTGACGAAATCCGCCATGTTTGTTATTGTCTGATTGATTGAGTGAACTCCTCAAAGGCATTCAGCAAATCTTCTCCCCACACAACTTCCCAGGTAAAATTCGTGACGTCATTTTTGGGGAGCCCGGGAAAAATGGGGAGCAAAGCTGAACTCAGTCTTTATTTATTTTTTTCCATTCACAGGAGAAATAAGTCAAAATCAAAATTTAAGAAATCCAAAATGGTGAAAAGTGAACAAGTATTTTGTAATTCAGTGCTAAGAAAAACAAAGAAATATTCCATTGTATGGATAAATGAATAATTCTTTTGACTGTTAGAAGCTGAAAATGCTTTGCTTGCTATATTGCTTTAAAAATAAAAAATTAACAATTATTGTGATTGGCTTTTGTAATGAAAATTTAATATATATATATATATATATACTTTTTTCACTTTTGTGCATTGACACCATCGTCATTTTAAAAAACAAGATTCAATAAAAATTTTGGTGTCCAAATTGTAAATAATTCTAGCTTTTAGAAACCTGAATTTAAGATGTCTTTACTGTGTATTGTAATTAAAAAAAAAAAAAAAATCTATTTTGAGTTGCTTTCTTTTATGTAAATGTTTTATATGTTTAATTTTACTTTATCTTTCAGATGTATAGGTTTAATGCACTTGCCCAAATCTATACTGATATTGGTTTTCATAGAAAAGCATCTTTCTTCAAAAGAATTGCTGCAATGAGATGCGTTGCTCAAACAAATCCAGATCCTAATTGGACTAAGGTATCATAATTATTATAATTACTAAATAATTTCAATATTAAAGCAACAAAAAATGTTAATATATTGTTATTGTAAATATGTATAAAATATATGTACAGTACAAACATATGCATCACAAAAAAAGCAAGTAACTCCTGTGCTTGAAGTTCTAGAATAAATTTCTTACCAATATTGTTTGTTTATGGCATAGCTCTGTAATAAAATTCATTTGTAGATTCATGTTTTTAGCAATGGAAATTAAATCGTATTATTTATTAAAATTAAATTAAAATTGAATGTGAAAAGCAATCTAGAAATAGTCACTGAAATAATAAAGTAATCAGATACCAGGCTCTTTTTTACAGGGATAGTTTGTCTATTCATGTGGTGTTACAGTTAATTTTAAGAGAGATAGTGTGGCTTGAGGCAAAAAGGATGATTATATGTAAAGTTATTACATTTGAATAGCAGCGATATTCGGGGATATTTCACTAAATTTTGGATTTCTTCTGGCATAATTCAGAGAGTGCAATATGCCATTTAGCAAAATACTCTCAAAGCATGCCATGTACAGCACAGGAAGTTTTCAAAATTAATAGGCAAATATATTAGAAGTATGCTTATTATTACATCTCAACTTGTAATGCCGGCTATGAACTACTCAACTCTACTCAATGTAGATGTTCCAGTCTCGGATTTTCATATTGGTTTCATATTGGTATTTGTTGTTCGAATTTGTTGTTATGAATATAACATCGCTGCAACTGATTGAAAAATTTTAAATATATTTCAACTGTAAGATTTCAAGAGGTATTTCAATTAATTTTGCTTAGTATTTTATCGTTTTGCAATAAATATTTTGAATGATTTTGACATACCATATTTAAAAAGAAACAAAAACGTGTGCTCATATCGAATAACTGTTACGTGTTCTGAATCTCATTTCAAATAACTGATATCTGATCATAATATATCTATATGTTGAAATTTCAAGGTTATCAATAAATTGTTGTTTTGTCTTCTGGTACAATGGATACAGATCAATTTAACAAATTCTTAGATATTCAAAGAGAAATGTTCTCACAGTTAGTAAATCAAATAACTAAACCCACAGAGACTATATGGCTCACTCAAACGCCAAATGCAGCGATTTCTACACCTAATATTGCATTATTACCAACTTTTGAATGTTTTTCCACAAACGAACAGTTTCGAAATTATAAACAAAGATTTGCAAATTACGCCGAAATAAAAAATATTATCAATGATAAAACTTATTGTGCGAAATTACTTTTAAATTCTGTTGGTGTAAATGCTTTAGAGGTTCATCTTGTGCCTAAGAAAAATATTCTGGTAGCACAACATCAATTTTTATCAATTTATCAAACAGAGCAACAGTCAATTGCAGAATTTGTTGCTATTCTTCGAAGTAGCATAGGAGATTGCGATTTCATTTCTCCATGTGAATGCCAGGTTTCTTTAGCAGACATTTTTCTTCGAGCACAATTCATATGCAGTATCAAAGATAACAGTATTCGTGAAATGTTACTTCAAACAGGATATTTCTGAATTTAAAGATATTGCATCCAAAGCAATTGCTTTAGAAGTTTCAAAAACTGACTCAAGACGAATGGCTCAAAATAATACATCAACAAATTCTCCTCCAGACATAAATAAAATTACACATACAAAGAGAACAAAAGACAAACAAAAGGATCACAATTTATTATTTATAGTTATATATTATTTTTTATTATTATTATTTATTATTTATTTTTATTTACTAGCCCTGAAAGCTAGAATTTTGTATAGAGTATTCATTTTATATTAAACAATTAGTCTGCTGTGGTTATCACAAAACTTTCTTCTATGCCATTTGATGTAACAGCACCACTTATTGGTTAATAAGCACAAAAATTTAATCAACATAGCTTCTCACAATAATGATTTTACATGTGCAATTTTCTGCAATTTCACCCAAATGTTAAGATGCAGCAATCAGAAAAATAACAGAAAGTGAATCAGCAGTGCCACTTAGGTTCAATATACCTCCAAATTGAATTAACATAATTTATCATACTTTACAAAAAACTAAACTATGAAGTGAATATCTAAATTTAAAACATTTAAAAAAAAAAAAAAAAAAACCTTAATTCTTCATGTCAACTTGCTGACTAGTTTTGCATGGGGCGCCCCAGCTTGTTCTCCGGCGATATGGTGTTCATCGAACTTCGAACACTGTATCGCTGGAGAACAAGCTGGAGTGCCCCATGCGAAACTAGTCGGCAAGTTGACATGAAGAATTAAGGTTGTATGTTTTAAATTTAGATACTTTATCATATCTATCTCACATACCAAATTTGATATATTAGTATACTTCAGAAGCTGAGAACTTTCCCATAAACAGGGTTAAATTGCAGCAGCAACACCACCTGTTGGCTGATATGCACCCAAATTGAATCAATATATTTTTTCATCATTGTCATTACAAATATCAAGTTTGTACACTTATACACTATAGAAGCAGAGATATAGCCTGCCCTTAAATAGGAAAAGTTGCAGCATAGCAGTGCTGCCTATTGAGAAATTACATCTCAAAACTAATTAGCACCAATTAAAGTCAAGCTCTAACTATAATATTGATGAATTCCACTTGCTGGTTTGTGATATATAGTGTCCACAAAATTCTGGTAACATAGAAATAGACATCTTCTAAAAATGATTAAATTATGGTTAAGATGTCTCAAAACATGTAAATCTTTTGAAAATTGGGAGTTAAAAATTTTCTCAGCTCATACTTTTTTCTATATAAGAAGAAAATAAGAATTCTCTATTCTCAAAGAATTGAAATAGTTTTTTCAATTAAAATTTCTAGAAAAGACAAAACTAACATAAAACAATTTTTAATTTTTAAAAAGAATGGGCATGGGAAGACTCCACAAATTTGTGTATGACTAAAATCAAAAACATTTAAAATCTAATTTAGTTAACCTTCTGGTTTCTTCAAAGCAAAATGAAAAAGTTAAAATAAAATAAAAATAAAAGTAGTTTGTTTTTATGATTTATCATCTTTAAAGCTTTTTTGTATTCCTTTCAACATAATTTTTGCAACACTTAAATACAGATAAAATCTTTAGATTCTGCAGCTTCTTTAACTCCTTGTCAGCTTAATTTATCTTGAATTTTGAAAATCAAAAAATTTTAGTGTTTATTTTCATATGCATATATTTTTTTAAATATAATAACACAATTCACATATAATATTTCCTAAAAAATAATGTAAAAAGACTTTTTCAAATATAAGTAAAAATTACCTTTAAAGTTGGCTTTCTGCATGGCAAAAATCACTAGATATACTTTTTAGAAATTTTTTCCACAGTCCAAGCTACACTCAGAATGATTAATTTCACCAACCCAAGCTGAGCTAGGGGAAAGCTAGCAGAGGGTTAATTATTTTTTGTTGCATCACTCACTAAACCACAATATTTATTATTATACTGATGACATTTAGGATTGGAATATAACTGATGAATGTTTTATTTGGCACATTTTTATGTTTAGAAAAAAACTAAAAACAATTTTAAGTTTATAAAAAAATTGGAGTTTATAAATAATCAGGCCAAAAATACTGACTTTTAAATTCCTAAAATACTGACAAATACTGACCAAGCTGAAAAATAACAAATGTCATTGAGCTATTTAATAGCTTAGCTTTGTTACTGTTCAAAAGTTTTAAATTTACTGTTGGCAATCTTGTAATTTTATAAGCAGGTGTGACTGAGCGGAATTAGATTAAATGTTCGATGAGATATATTATATATATTGACAAGACTTTATACTTCAAAAGACGATTTACATTACACATAACATTGAAGAAAAACAGACTAACGATTCGTAATTGTGATCGAACAACAAATACCATGGAGACTGGAACATCTACATTGAGTAGAGTTGAGTAGTTCGTAGCCGGCATTACAAGTTGAGATGTAACAGTTCTACACTTATGAAATGACATAATCTTGCAGGTATGCTGGAAGTTTTCAACTTCTTGTCCGACGCCTTAATACTAGATTATCATAGCTAGAATTGGAAACTGATGTTGGAACAGTTGTAGGCTTGTCAGACATTTCAGTAGTTGGCAAAATGACCAAATCTCCCCACTGTGGAACCTTAGGTTGGGTTGAAGACTGGAATATTAGTTTGAACTGAAGGTGTTGGATTCACTTTAGATGATAACTCTGGTGCAAATGATACTGATTTGTGACTGCATTTGACAACTGTTTTGTATAGTTGATTAATGTGCCTCTTAAACACATAGCCACAATCAAGTCTAACTAAGTAATGTAGTTGACCCAGTTTCTTGATAATTTGTCCCATTTTCTATTTGGCCTTATTATTGCTATAATATCATGCTTGAACCCTATCTCCCACACTTAATTGCCTTGTTTTAGAGTTTGATACTGAAGTCTTTTCAAATTTTGTAGGCTTCAATGCATCTAACTTGATTCTAAATTCTCTTTGATAAAATTGTTCAGCTGGTGTTCGACCAGCTAATTGGCAAGAGGAGTTGCGCGATAGCGAAAAATAATTTCTCGAATTTTTCTGGTAGATTGTTTGATGTTCTGCTTCCATGGCAGCTAACCTATGTTTTAACGTTTGAATTGCAAAATTGTTGAAATTGATCGCTGGTAAATATTTAATAGCAGGAGACTTGGCGTTGGAATATTAAAACAGGAATAAACTACACCGTCAGAAACGCCAAAGAAAAATTATTGAGGTGCATACAGCTGTTTCGGTAGCCTAAAGCGTACCGTCTTCAGTGGAAAAAGAATTCTGAATCTGGAGAAGTACTCGTATATATAGGAGAGGGACCGGATTTAGTTCAACCAATAGGATTACGGAAGAGGTGGGGAGTGTGGCCAATAGGAATTAAGGAATGTGTAGCTGTGTAAACAGTAGAAAAATTAAGGAAATGTGGACTGAATGTAAAATTTCCAACAATCAGACAAATAGGGAACAGCGAAATCGCAATTTACAAGGTTTCTAAAATTTTTATAAATATGAAAAGCTCGATTTCTTTGAAGCTTCAAAGAAATCGAGCTTTTCATATTTATAAAAATTTTAGAAACCTTGTAAATTGCGATTTCGCTGTTCCCTATTTGTCTGATTGTTGGAAATTTTACATTCAGTCCACATTTCCTTAATTTTTCTACTGTTTACACAGCTACACATTCCTTAATTCCTATTGGCCACACTCCCCACCTCTTCCGTAATCCTATTGGTTGAACTAAATCCGGTCCCTCTCCTATATATACGAGTACTTCTCCAGATTCAGAATTCTTTTTCCACTGAAGACGGTACGCTTTAGGCAACCGAAACAGCTGTATGCACCTCAATAATTTTTCTTTGGCGTTTCTGACGGTGTAGTTTATTCCTGTTTTAATATTCCAACGCCAAGTCTCCTGCTATTAAATATTTACCAGCGATCAATTTCAACAATTTTGCAATTCAAACGTTAAAACATAGGTTAGCTGCCATGGAAGCAGAACATCAAACAATCTACCAGAAAAATTCGAGAAATTATTTTTCGCTATCGCGCAACTCCTCTTGCCAATTAGCTGGTCGAACACCAGCTGAACAATTTTATCAAAGAGAATTTAGAATCAAGTTAGATGCATTGAAGCCTACAAAATTTGAAAAGACTTCAGTATCAAACTCTAAAACAAGGCAATTAAGTGTGGGAGATAGGGTTCAAGCATGATATTATAGCAATAATAAGGCCAAATAGAAAATGGGACAAATTATCAAGAAACTGGGTCAACTACATTACTTAGTTAGACTTGATTGTGGCTATGTGTTTAAGAGGCACATTAATCAACTATACAAAACAGTTGTCAAATGCAGTCACAAATCAGTATCATTTGCACCAGAGTTATCATCTAAAGTGAATCCAACACCTTCAGTTCAAACTAATATTCCAGTCTTCAACCCAACCTAAGGTTCCATAGTGGGGAGATTTGGTCATTTTGCCAACTACTGAAATGTCTGACAAGCCTACAACTGTTCCAACATCAGTTTCCAATTCTAGCTATGATAATCTAGTATTAAGGCGTCGGACAAGAAGTTGAAAACTTCCAGCATACCTGCAAGATTATGTCATTTCATAAGTGTAGAACTGTTACATCTCAACTTGTAATGCCGGCTACGAACTACTCAACTCTACTCAATGTAGATGTTCCAGTCTCCATGGTATTTGTTGTTCGATCACAATTACGAATCGTTAGTCTGTTTTTCTTCAATGTTATGTGTAATGTAAATCGTCTTTTGAAGTATAAAGTCTTGTCAATATATATAATATATCTCATCGAACATTTAATCTAATTCCGCTCAGTCACACCTGCTTATAAAATTACAAGATTGCCAACAGTAAATTTAAAACTTTTGAACAGTAACAAAGCTAAGCTATTAAATAGCTCAATGACATTTGTTATTTTTCAGCTTGGTCAGTATTTGTCAGTATTTTAGGAATTTAAAAGTCAGTATTTTTGGCCTGATTATTTATAAACTCCAATTTTTTTATAAACTTAAAATTGTTTTTAGTTTTTTTCTAAACATAAAAATGTGCCAAATAAAACATTCATCAGTTATATTCCAATCCTAAATGTCATCAGTATAATAATAAATATTGTGGTTTAGTGAGTGATGCAACAAAAAATAATTAACCCTCTGCTAGCTTTCCCCTAGCTCAGCTTGGGTTGGTGAAATTAATCATTCTGAGTGTAGCTTGGACTGTGGAAAAAATTTCTAAAAAGTATATCTAGTGATTTTTGCCATGCAGAAAGCCAACTTTAAAGGTAATTTTTACTTATATTTGAAAAAGTCTTTTTACATTATTTTTTAGGAAATATTATATGTGAATTGTGTTATTATATTTAAAAAAATATATGCATATGAAAATAAACACTAAAATTTTTTGATTTTCAAAATTCAAGATAAATTAAGCTGACAAGGAGTTAAAGAAGCTGCAGAATCTAAAGATTTTATCTGTATTTAAGTGTTGCAAAAATTATGTTGAAAGGAATACAAAAAAGCTTTAAAGATGATAAATCATAAAAACAAACTACTTTTATTTTTATTTTATTTTAACTTTTTCATTTTGCTTTGAAGAAACCAGAAGGTTAACTAAATTAGATTTTAAATGTTTTTGATTTTAGTCATACACAAATTTGTGGAGTCTTCCCATGCCCATTCTTTTTAAAAATTAAAAATTGTTTTATGTTAGTTTTGTTTTTTCTAGAAATTTTAATTGAAAAAACTATTTCAATTCTTTGAGAATAGAGAATTCTTATTTTCTTCTTATATAGAAAAAAGTATGAGCTGAGAAAATTTTTAACTCCCAATTTTCAAAAGATTTACATGTTTTGAGACATCTTAACCATAATTTAATCATTTTTAGAAGATGTCTATTTGTATGTTACCAGAATTTTGTGGACACTATATATCACAAACCAGCAAGTGGAATTCATCAATATTATAGTTAGAGCTTGACTTTAATTGGTGCTAATTAGTTTTGAGATGTAATTTCTCAATAGGCAGCACTGCTATGCTGCAACTTTTCCTATTTAAGGGCAGGCTATATCTCTGCTTCTATAGTGTATAAGTGTACAAACTTGATATTTGTAATGACAATGATGAAAAAATATATTGATTCAATTTGGGTGCATATCAGCCAACAGGTGGTGTTGCTGCTGCAATTTAACCCTGTTTATGGGAAAGTTCTCAGCTTCTGAAGTATACTAATATATCAAATTTGGTATGTGAGATAGATATGATAAAGTATCTAAATTTAAAACATACAACCTTAATTCTTCATGTCAACTTGCCGACTAGTTTCGCATGGGGCACTCCAGCTTGTTCTCCAGCGATACAGTGTTCGAAGTTCGATGAACACCATATCGCCGGAGAACAAGCTGGGGCGCCCCATGCAAAACTAGTCAGCAAGTTGACATGAAGAATTAAGGTTTTTTTTTTTTTTTTTTAAATGTTTTAAATTTAGATATTCACTTCATAGTTTAGTTTTTTGTAAAGTATGATAAATTATGTTAATTCAATTTGGAGGTATATTGAACCTAAGTGGCACTGCTGATTCACTTTCTGTTATTTTTCTGATTGCTGCATCTTAACATTTGGGTGAAATTGCAGAAAATTGCACATGTAAAATCATTATTGTGAGAAGCTATGTTGATTAAATTTTTGTGCTTATTAACCAATAAGTGGTGCTGTTACATCAAATGGCATAGAAGAAAGTTTTGTGATAACCACAGCAGACTAATTGTTTAATATAAAATGAATACTCTATACAAAATTCTAGCTTTCAGGGCTAGTAGATTTAGATAGAAAGTGCTGCGTTTGAACCAAAGTTGTGCTTATTAGCTAAACTATTACGAGTTTTTCGGTAATTTTTCTCATATAGAACCCCTGTCATTACAAAATTCCTTATAGAAAGCATTTCCCTAGGTCTAAAAATTGAAATTTTAAGTTATTCGCTAGTGGCCAGTCCATCCTTTCAGCTTAATCACTAACTTTGAATTTTTTTTTAATTTTAAAACTATAAAATTTTAGTGAAGTTTGTTTTCAAACAAAATTTATCTTAGATAGACCCCCTAAAAATGCCCACATTCAGCTGTTGAAAATTTCATTTCTCCTCTTTTTGTTGTTGTTTTAAATCTCCAACCTAGTCTGATGGAGTCAGACCAGATCCAAAAAAACGTCGATGTTGACACTAAGAAAGTCAATTTTTTCTGGGAGAAGAGCTCTAGGTAAGTAAGTTCTGAAGAATAGGGGGGGTTGGGTAACTGCAGCCTTGCTTTGCAAAATTGTCTGCCAATTCATTGCCGTAGAGATCCACATGGGATGGAATCCACTGGAGATTAATGTCATGTTAAATTGAAATGAATTTCAACTTATGAAGTATAGAGATACTTTTTTTCATTTAAGTAAATTGGAGTGTAAAGGTTGATATTTTTATTTACCAACTATGTGAAAAATACCAGAGCCCGGAATCGAACCCGGGCACCTCTGCTTAACGCACGGATGCTCTACCACTGAGCTATCCTGGCTGACAACCAGCTAGGCATTTCTCACATAATATTCATTGGCCAAGTCACAGAGTCTGCAAATGCAGCTATATCAACTGACAACTGACAACTGCTGTATCAAGTGACAAGCTGTATCAAGTTGTCACTTGATACAGCTGCATTTGCAGACTCGGTGACTTGGCCAACGAATATTATGTGAGAAATGCCTAGCTGGTTGTCAGCCAGGGTAGCTCAGTGGTAGAGCATCCGTGCGTTAAGCGGAGGTGCCCAGGTTCGATTCCCGGCTCTGGTATTTTTAACATAGTTGGTAAATAAAAATATCAACCTTTATACTCCAATTTACTTAAATGAATATTCACGGTTGATGAATTCATGAATAAATATTTCTAAATAGAGATACTTGTTTCATTACCTATGTGGATCCAGTTATTGAGATGTTGTATTGAGTTGTGGCTGTCAGTATGTATCCAGAGGTCGCCATAGTTACTTTCATTCGTAATACTCTCAAGACCCACATCAATTGCTAGTAGTTTGCTTCTGAAAACAGAACAGAAGTTCTTATTCTTCTCCGCTTTTTAAATCAAGCAAACCATTTGTACACTTAAGTTGTACTATGAACATGTTCTTTGTAAGCGTTTTTGCATCGCCAAAAGTTTCTGCTTTGGTTTTGCCAAGTAAAGAGCAAAACTTCATAGCCTCACATTCTTCCTGAAAATCTGCCATTATTTCGAACCACAGGTCACTACAGATGCACACACACAGAGAACTGTCAGAGAAACCTCACACATTCAGTTACTCAAAAGAGCTCCCCCCCCCCCCCACAACACCCGCACTACATATACTCGATGTACAGAAGTACAATTCTGGTTATTTTTAAAGTTTTCACTCAAACATAAATGCTTCAGCACAAAGTCACCAATTTTGACACTTTTTTCACCATTTATTCTTGAGGTATGTGACTATTTTACATAAAATAAACAAAATTCATGTATGTTTTCTATGATTGCTGAAAGCTGCAATTTTTTTTTTTTTTTTTTGTCCATTAATGAAATTTATGTTTATGAAAGTTAGAAGAAAGTAGTGATAAAAACAAAATATTTGAAAATTTGGAATTTAAAAAATAAATAAATACCGTATATTTCCATGTATAAGCCAAGAATTTTTGAAACTTTTTTGGAAGCTAAAGTACGGGGGTCAGCTTATATAAGAGTTCACATTTCTAGCAAAAAACGTACATTAGAAACAATGATTGAATAAATATATTTTAAGCTTAAAAACTATACATAAAGTAAAATAGTCATATTAAACCTTATTTTTAAATAATTATCACATATAAAACTCTTAAATTAGCAATTTTATATTTATTTCTAGAGCAGCTCTATGTAGTCATGTGTGTTTATTTATTTATTTATTTATTTTCACGATGAAGCATTTTTTGCCTAAAATCAAATTTACGGTATTCAAAAGTAAACATACAAACAATTTAGGACATATCAGCAATAAAAAACATTTTTCTAGTCTAAATAAATAAAAAAATATGTGTATTACACATTCTAAAAAAATAAAACTAGCTTAGTTTTTGCATGCAAAGCATATGTACGCCAAAGCAATAATGCTTCAGAGCTAGTACCCTGCCGGTAGCTGATGTCATCGGCAGATTGCATGAATGGAGTAACTTCTCTGTCTGATTCGGAAATAGTATAAGAGAAACTTGAAAAAACAGGACTCCCGATCATATTTTTAATTTATACAATAAATCATCTGTGTTTAAAATGTTTCTAGGGGTCAATTTTTTATAACGGGCAAAGTGAACTCGCCGGCATTTTTTTCATATTTTATTTCACTTCCAAGGCACAAAATTACCACTAAAAACTAGAATTTTGCCGTATATTCAATTAAAAAAAAAAAAAAAAAAAAATCTATAAGGTAACATTTTTGTAATAGTTTTTAAATCCGAAAATCGTAAATTGTCAATCAGATGTCGTGGCGCCATATGAAAAAGTGATTTTTATATGGCTTGATTAAACATTTCCATTTTGTTTACAGTGACAAAACCATGATATTTTACAATAATGAACTCTTAAAAATCGCTTTTTATATCTTTTAGAAAGTTCTGAGCCATATTTTTTCTAAAATAAAAGATTTAAACATGTCGTCAAATTTACCATCAATCGGATGACACTTCTTTTTGATTCCTAAATTATACAACAGATGGCAATACCAGCACCGTCTCATAATTTTACGATCTATTTGTATGATTGCTTGCTGGGGAATATGAAATTAATTTACAGATTTCATCAGTTTTCTATTAAAGTGAGGCAAAGTTGAAGATACCAGACTTGTTTATTCTAACCCTATCCGTAGGATGACGACCTTACAATAATTATAGTTTAAGGTAAGTAATAAGGCATTTTATTTGTTTAAGCATGGCGTTTTCTTTGCCAATTTTAGTTCAAAACATGCCCACGATCCGTGTAATGAAACAAAAATGCTTTTTATTTACATTTAGATTATCCTGAAAGTTTTATAGATTGGCAATATTTTTGCCGTTTTGGCGATATACTTGAACTTTAAAAGAGTATTTTTTCAATTCGGCTTAAACACGGGTTTGCAATTTTGGGCAAATTTCTGCAGGGAAAAATGTACTCTCGGCTTATATTCGGAAATACATACCTGCCAACTCTCCGTTTTTTCAACGGAGACTCTGTTATTTTGGGACTGTCTTTCACTCTCCATTATTCTCAAGCATTTCTCCGTTATTCTGAAGATTTAAAAAATTATACCTATAATTTATTCAAACCTTCATTTTCTAAGCAAGATTTTGCTTTTGCTGAAAAATTTTTAATGAATCTTTATATATATTACTATCTTTATTTGATAATTAAATTTAAGTTTCTCATATGATTTTTCGATAATTTAAGCGATGGATTAAACTATTAAAATACTATATAAAAGGTAACAAACCACTTTAAAACACATAGGTACAATATTTTTATTAAAAACTACACAAAGCTTTTCGCCATCATAATAATAGCATGATATTGAAATGAAAAATTTTTATTGTAACTGTAAATTTAAAATTTTTTTATTGTAACCGTAACTTTAAACCATTTGAACTTCTTTATTTATATATTGCTGGTTCTGTGTAATGCAATTACACCTGATGATGCTATTATTATGATGGCGAAAAGCTTTGTGTAGTTTTTAATAAAAATATTGTATCTACGTCTTTTAAAGTGGTTTGTTACCTTTTATATATTATTTATACGCGTGAAATGTTTTATAATTTTAAATTTTTAATAGTTTTTAATCTTAATTATATTAAAATACTGTCATATGTCGAAAACACATCAATCTTTTTTAGGCCTGAAAATGCCACTTGTAAAATCTCTGTTATTTTGATTCTTCAATGTTGGCAGGTATGGAAATATACGGTATGCAACTTCTATTATAATAAATAATAATGCAACTTTTATTTTGTGATTTTTATAAATTTATTTAAGTAACGTGTTTTTTAACATAAAAGATCTTTTTTCTCTTTGGAAAATCTCTCTCTTCCTTCCTTTGCATATGGAAAATCAACTGTTTTTCCCCTCCAAAATTGGCTAGAATGTATTGGTATGTGCACCAACCATAATGAAACATTTCAAGAATTACTGAAATTCTGTTTTAAAAAAATAATTTATTAAAACTATTATTAAAAAAAAAATAATTTTTATGATAATGCAGACGATTTCCATATTAGAGAAGTAGTATAACACCAAATATCCAAAAAAAGTCCATAAAAGAATTCTAAGGGTTTTTTTTTCGTTAAAAGTAAAAAAGAATCGATAACGTTTATAAATTAATACTTTAACGAAGTTAATAAACATATTACAAATTGTAGATACCTTTAAATATTACTCCGTACATGGCAGAAGAGCTCTTTTCGGAAGGGGGGCCCCTCCTTATCTTTAATGACTGCAAAAACATCGTCCACATAGCGTCGTCCACCCATATAAAATTAAATTCTGGGTCTGCTATGTGGACGACGTTTTCGCAGTCATTAAAGATAATTATAATAGCAACGAAATCCTAAACCAACTCAACCAACTGGATAGCAATATTAAATTCACAGTGGAACACGAAAACAATAACGAGATTAACTACTTGGACGTGAAAATCATTAAAGACAATAATAATTTCAAAACCACTGTTTATCGGAAGCCCACCGCAAGTAACGAAATCATTAATAATAAAAGCAAAACACCCTACAGATACAAGATTAACACCATATGCAGTTAAATTAATCACGCCATCCTCATTTGTTCTGATAATTCAGAATTAAGAAAAGAGTTAAATTTCATGAATAAATTAACGATTGATGTAGGCTACCCCAAAACTTTAGTAAACCAGTTATACAGAAAACAAATCAAACAACTAAATAATATTCCAAATGCCCAGAAAACCCCCCACAAAATACACTTTTTCCATACCCTACAACCAAGGCACTTAAACAAGATAAAAAATACTGCTAGTAAATTTAACTTAAACATACCAATCAAACCCAATCCTAATATATTTCAATTAATAAGAAGTGATAAAGATCCGATCCTCCCCACCGAAACTGCAGGTATCTATAAAATTCCCCTTAAAAACCAAGAAAACAAAGAATATAAATATATAGTCGTTACTAAAAGGAAGATAAAAACCCAAATTAAAGAACATAAAAATGATATCAAATTTAACCGTAACACAACCGCTCTGGCCAGAAATTATTTGGAAAGCAATGTGGAAATTGATTTTGAAAATGTCGCAAAAATAGCTAATTACAATAACCCAACCTACGCATATATCAGAGAGAGCATAGAAATCGCTCATCACAATGACGTAATCAATGACCACGAGTCGGCGGAGATAGAAGAGATATGGCGTCACCTACTCGATAAAGGAGAAGAACATCAATCGCAAGACCGCCAGCCACGGAGTGCAGTCAGCACAGTGGAAGGAGGAAACAGGCTCCCCCTTCCGAAAAGAGCTCTTCTGCCATGTACGGAGTAATATTTAAAGGTATCTACAATTTGTAATATCGATAACTTTGTTTAAAATTATTGCAGACCGATGGTTCAACCATTCGTTTTAAAGGTATTAGCGAGCCCTTTTGAATGATACCCATCATGAAAATTTACTCCCCTCGAGGGGGGACTTCTCCCCCAGGGGGTGAGGCGAGGCTCCTACATACAATTTTTTTTCCCTGTTGGCTATTTCTATTACGAAAAATATATATTTGTTTCATTTGGTTTAGTGCAGTCTATAGATGTTAAACTCTACTTACCTGCAATTTCCCCCATAGACGTAATGTGTTTTAATACTTTTGAGTGTCCCTGTACACGAACCATTTGCTTGATCTTAACGAAAAGTTTAGTGTAGCATCCTTATATGATACACATTTAGAATGTCAAGTTTGAACTTTCTGCCATAATTTGTTTTTGAAATATGCTGATAACAGACACATACACACAGACCATTTACTAAAAACATGATTTTCGTATTCAGGGGACCTCAGAACATGTAAATATAACAAAAACTCGAGTTTGCAAATTTGACCCAAAAACAATACTTTCTCTACCTTATGGATAAGAGAAAGTAAAAAAGAAGCTTCATTTATCATTGATTTCCAGCCATAAAATATACATAATTTTCCGATCAACTGTAGCCAAAATTTGGCAATTTTCCCCTGGTCCTAATAATTTTGGCCACCACTGTATAAAAGTATCTTTTAATATGATTTTTATTTTATTTTAGTGCTATTATTTATTACTTGAATCTCTTGGAGGATTTAAGTTACCACTAGATGCAAAAGAGTTTCCTAGAGGTAAGTTATTGCAATATAACTTGTATTTTTTGATCCTCTGTACAAGATGTGACGTCAGAACATTCAATTACTTATAAATTTCAAAATAACTGTTTATAGATATTATTTATGGGTGGCCTGGCATTCAGGTGCAGATGTTACTTGATTTGGTTGGTGTGGCTGAACAAATGAACAATCAAGCAGTTGCAGTGAGGTAAGTACTCTAATGTTTTTCTGTTTTCATCTTAGTAATTTTAATCTAAGTAAATGAAATTATGTGGAATAATAGAAGCAATACCTCTAATTGACACAGTCCTCAGAGGGCCCACATTGCTATGCAAAGTTAAAAAATGTTAAATGTCAAAAGCAGGGTTTGGTTTCTTCCGGAAGAAACTGGAAAAAACCGGAAGAAACTGGAAGAAACCGGAAGAAATGGAAGAAACCAACCAAAAGACAAAACAGATGTTCAAAATTAAAATTTATGAACTATATAAACTCAAAGTATAAATATAATGCCAAATCTAAACTATAATTCAATTAATATTAAAAATATTTTTAGAAAAATAAATTATTTGATAACAAACACTAAGTATATACAGGTGATGGGTTTTTACTTTTCAATGCTAATATTTTTAGAATTTTTTGCATAGATACTGTCTCATAATATTAGTATACGTTCAAACAGTACAAATGATAATTATGGAATTTTTAGCCATAATATTTGCACTTTTTTTTTTTTTTTTTAAGGATACAACTTTTTGTATAAACTCGAAGCTAGTACCCAATGAACTGTATCAATACAATAAGTAAGATACTTACTTTTAAACTGTCCTGCAAGCTCTCTAGGGGAAAAAAAAAAAAAAAAAAAATCCGTATTTTGTATATATCTATTTTAAGTTGAAAAATAAAGTGCAGTATTGAACTATGAAAAAACTTTTCATTTGTTTTACAGTCAACTCCCTCTAACTCTCAAAAGTTTTGTCCAGAGGCTGTGCAGATAATAGGAATTTTCAAATTAGAGATCATTGCCTTTCTTTACAGTTTTCTTTTGCAGATACAAAGTCAGTTATTATTAATTAGACAGACATCAAAACGAAAAGAGGATTTTTAATAAATTTAGAATAAATATTTCTTCAATATTAATAAAACTAATCTATCACATTCATATATGATGGTAAATAATTTAAGCATATTCAAATAGGTACCTATAAAATGTAAACAAACATATTTAAAAAATACAAAACAAAATATTTTTGAAAGTCTGGAAATAATATTCATCGCTGATTAATTTTGTTAAACATTCATGTAATAGTGGTTTATTTTCAGAGTTAGTCTGTATGAATTGCATGATAAGAATGTTACTCCCCCCCCCCTTCTCCATTTGTGTTTCAAAGTAAGGATTATGCTAAAAGTTTGATAAAAAATAATTATAAGATTAAAAAAAAAAAAAAAACTTTATGTACCATGTTTTTAAATTTTCTGATGAGTCATTAATAAAATATGTGAGGCTAAAAAGTAATATTTAAGCAATATTTAAGCACATGGAATCAGTTCAGTGAAATAATAATAATAGTAAAAAAAAAAAAGTTGGTTTTATAAATAAAATATTACTCCTTTTAGAACAATGTATATTAGCATCGTGCATTAGCACTTATCAATGTGTGTAAAATTTTAAAATTGATAATGACGTCAATTTTTGTGAAATGCATAATTTAACTTTTTATATTTTTTTCACATTCACATTGAATTAAATGTATTTATTTTTATGTTGAAAGAAAATGAACTTGTAATTTTTATTTCGGGAACAATTAAATTATAGCTAATTTTTTAATGGCTATTTTATTGCTATTAAGAGCTTATTATTTTCATATTTTAATTAATTAAAAGAAAACTATTCGAAAATCTGACTTCGAAGTATTGTGTCGTCACCGGGTTCTGAGTTACTGTGAAAGTTTCAAATGTCTAGCTAGTAGGGAAATTAGTTAAAAATAGATTGCAAGATTTGTACCGGACAAACAAACAAACAAGAATCGAAGTTAATAAAAACATGGTAATAAAAAGTAAAAATGTGAGAAATGTGAATTTTTTTGAAATATGAGATGCAAATTTCTTTTAGATTAAAAAATCAATTACGGATTAGAAGGATTTGCAGATTATAAATCTGCAGATTGCAGGGAGTTGACTGTACTGTATTATAAGGAAAATAAAGTTTTTATCACACTTTGTAATACAGTAAATAGTAATTATTGCATACTGGTTCTTTTAATTAACTGGATTACGTTAAGAGCTGTTTTATCAGAAAGAATAAGCAAGTGATCCATATTATTATTTATTACCAGTTAAAGAAATAAAATTGTCTAAATTATAAAACTTCATACTGTTTAAATTGAAATTGATTTTTTTACTGGATTTTGAGTATTTTGGAACGTGATCATCAGATACCGAGGCTCATTAGCTCATTTTGATAAAAAAAACTCATAATTATTAACTAAATATGTTATTAAATTTGTATAGGTATATTTAAAGTTACTTAAAGTTGTTTATAAGATCAATGCATCCATTGTATCTTACAAATCTGCAATTTATAGGATAAATTTTTAAGAAAAACAGTTTCTTCCATTTCTTCCACTTGGAAGAAACCTATTTCTTCCGGCCGGTTTTTTCCATGGTTTTTTCCGCCTTGGAAGAAACTTGCCAACCCTGGTCAAAAGTTTCAATGTTGAAAAGGCCTGCGATACGCAAAGTTCTGTCATTCACACAAAGAACTAAAGACATGTAACAGCAGTAGCCTAAGCATTCAAATTCCAATGGAAGTTCTAATCTTAATAGAGTTGCACTTTTTGAGCAGATGTCAAGCTATTATTAAATGGATATCTTGTACTTAGTTTTAGCATCATTAGTTCAAAAAGAGTAGGAAATTGAAAATTGAATTGTATTATAAAGAAATATAGTAGATCCACACAGCTTGTGCAAATTTTAGAATATGGCGCACATAAAAAATGATTACTTTGAATAGTATTCAAATTTAAACACAATACTAGTGAATGATGGCAAAATTTCTCTTGAGTATAAAATTATTAGGTACATAAGAAAAATACTGAACCTTAAAATTCTATATATAATGAAAACAATGAATAAAAATGAAACTTGTTTGTCAAATTTAAGTCTGTTCACATGTAGTTTATTTTAAACTACACTTTGAACATACATACATCATTGAGACTTACTTTCTTTTGTATATTTTAAATAGTTACCAATTCCTGGATTTTGTGTTGTTCTAAAAATTTTATTTAGTTTATGCCTTCATCAGGTAGCATTTTTAAAAATTAGTTTGTTATTGCATACCTGATTGATGGATTTCATTTTCAGTAATTTGATTCTGGCAGTTTTCTTTTGTAAACATAAAATGTGAGTACAGAATCATTTTCAGAAGTTCTGATTTGCAGTTTATAGCTTATTAATAGTGAATTTCATTGTTTCTATCTAACAAGCTGCGTGGATTTCAGAAATTTCTAGCTCTCTACTGTATAATTGTTCAATAATATAATTATTTTTGACCCCCTTCTTTTCTTATTTCATACCCTGTGGCAGAATTTTTGCCTGCTTTCTGCGAGACTATATAATTCAATAATAAATGTGTGCATTACTAATTAACAATAACACAACTTTTTTTTTTTTTTTTTTTCTGAAAATGTTTATATTAATATAAAATCTATATGAGTAGTTTTTTAAAAACTTTATAATCTCATAATAATTTTTGGTAAGAAGTAATTTTTTTAAATTAAAGAACAATAAATAAAAGGATTATAATCTTTATGAACCAATAGTTAATAAAATTAAAATTAACCGAATAAATATGATGTTCATAGGAAGACAGGAATTAAAACATTAGCACAAGAAAATGTCACTTACCTGCAGCTAAAATTTCTGAAGAAATGGTGAAGAGCTATTTGCTCTGTTTAATTCTGTTATAATTTGTAATCTTTTAAATAGATAACAATAAAATCTTTTCGTAAAAAAATAGAACCGACTCCAAAGAGCAACAATTATTCAAACAACTAAAAATGAAATGAAATTGAAAATTGCGCCTAAAAGTATGAAATAAATTCTTTCGCCAAACAACATAAACACTACAATTAATCATAACTTTTGAAGTCGGTGCAAAATTAGATAAAATTTGATTTTTTAACAGATTTTTTTTAGACCAATAGCTACAAACGCAGTTGCCCCGAATGATCCATCTTCATAGTTTCATTTATTATTTTATCACTGTATACAATTGATCCATTAGTGATACCTACAGAGAACAGTCAACATCCTTCGAAATTCAGTAATTATATTTCCGAGATGTTACAAGAGTTTTCTTTACAAACTTGGTATGGCTTTGATATTTATCATTCTTGGCAGTTTTTGAATTTGGCGAGGAAATCATAATACAAAAATATACATGCGAGATGTATATTTTTGTAATATACATTGTACAAAATATTGTTTCATATTCTTCATTGCTCTTTTAATATACTTTATTAAAATAAGCATGATTTTTGAAAGGAATTACATATGTTCGCAAGATAATTTGGCTATCTCTTTTCTTTTTGCCAGGGGTGACAGATACCATGTCAACTCCGCAAACTTTTGCATCTTAAGAAATCTTGACTATATTTGAAATAAAATAGTTTTCGGCTGTGTTTTGTAAATGCCAAAGTATATTTAAAAAACAAATTAATTTTTTATTGAATAAAACTGTGAATTTTTATTTAATTTTGCACCGACTTCAAAAGTTATGATTAATTGTAGTGTTTATGTTCTTTGGCGAAATAATTTATTTCATACTTTTAGGCGCAATTTTCATTTACATTTCATTTTTAGTTGTTTGAATAATTGTTGCTCTTTTGAGCCAGTTCTATTTTTTTACAAAAAGATTTTATTTTTTTCCTTTCAGCGGCAATGTATTCATTGAGAACATGAGAAGGCATTTGATGACAGTCTCACATATCGGAACTAGCAAGGAAAGTGACAAACTCTAAAAATTGTAATTTCAAGTATATGTCACTGAAAAAAAAGATAATATGCACAAAAAATGTTACGTTTCCATCTTGAAAATTATCCACTTGAGAGGCAGTTCTGTCAGTTTTATTCAAGTCAGTGCTTTATTTTAAAGTTAATTTTTCTCAAATACTGCATTTTATGTTTGTGTCATTTCTTCCCCTACTTCATGATGTTTTCGAGATAGAAACGCTATTTCTGCAACTGTCCAGTGAAGACGCTGTAAGCGGTTGCATCTCGTAGTGCATGGCCACTTTATTATACTACTATTATAAGTGTAGCTACAGCCATTCAGCATTTAAAAAAATGTAAATGGACTTTTGTGAGCTCCCTATAATTTGTTTAGATCTTAATGAAATCATAATGGTACCTATTTCATGCCAAGATATTTACAACAAAGAATGTAATGAAATTGGAGCATCTGTTATGAAGTTATAAGCTAACAAACAGCAAAAATAAATGGTTTGAATTAAGAACCCCTCCTTTGTTAATTCGATTAAAAACGACAATGCGTTATATGATGTGACCGCTTACAGTAACCGTATTTTGAACTACGTAGCATACGTGTGCTACACTACAACATGTGCAATGTAGTTCAAGTGTGCATAGTGTAACACTAACTCCGCTATTTTCCATCAGGTGGCGCTGTAAACAGTTTCATCTTGTAGCGCATGGCCACTTTACTATACCTACATACCACTTTTATGACTATAGCTGCAGCCATTCATCAGTTAAGAGTTGGGACTGACTTTTTTGGGCTCCCTGTATTTTCTTTAGATCATAAAGATATTACAATGGGACCTACTTCAGACCAAGACCTTTTCAACAAAACAAAAAGTATCAAAATCAGAGTGTTCGTTTAGAAGTTATGAGCTAACAAAAAAAAAAATATGCTTTGAATTGAGAACCTTCCTGTTACGTTGCTATATTAAAGCAACAATGTAACTTAGTATTCCCCCCTTTTGCAAAGATTCTCAAAATAGCAATTTCAAAAAAACATAAAAAAAAAAAAAACTTCTTATCTAAATTTCAATTAATTTCTGAAATTAAAAAGGCTAAATAAAATATCTAAAATAGAACTGCACAGTTTGACGTGGCTGCTATTGCATTTATATTTTAATTTTACATATCCGCAAAATAATATAAAAGTGATAATTGCAAGTGTAGGAGATATTGAACACAAAATTAAAGTCTAAAGAATAAAGGAAAAAAAAAAAAAAACAAGATATTAAATTAACAGGATTAAAACAATTCTAAGTTTTGCCACATGGAGCAGAAACAGCTTGATAGGTTATTCTGGAAACACTAAACTATTCTGAAAAATATATTTCTCATAATTAACACAGATGACTGAAACTAGAAAATATATCTTTAAGATTACTTTTAACAAAGTTCATTATTACTAGCAAGGCACAAACAAAAATAAAAAAAACAAATTCAAAATTTCTAGTGAGTCAGAAAAAGTAACATGAATTAATCAATTTCAAAAAGATAAATTAAACTCGCGATGTATACGGTCTACAAGAGCAGAGAAAAGGAAAAACAAACATCTAAAAAAACTCGCACCACCTCATGACAGAATTAAACTTTATATAACTCTAAACTACATTCTTTAAAAAAGTACCTTTCCAAAAAAGCATAAACTAACAGCAGTAGCAGTGGTCAAAGATAAGTGCCCCCTGCTACTCAAGCAGACAGCTTTTATAAGAAAATAACTTATTCAAATTACCACAAACAGCACGGTTAACAGAAAAAGCACACACCCCTCAAGAGTGTATTTCAGTGTATTATCAATACATTACATTAGGGCTGGTGTTTAATGCAACATGATCAGTTGGGTGCACCAGCAAACAGATGTCTACTCTGCCAGCAAACAGATTGTATATGTCTGACTGGGGTAAAAAGTTCTGCAGGTTTCTGTGAACGAGAGTTTTCCACATTTTGAAATTTTAGGGGTCACGAATAGCTTGATGATTTTTGCCATGATCAGAACTGTTTAGAGCATTTGAAGCTTTTACTTTTCTATTTATCTGTAGTAAATAATTTTACTGATACAACTTTTTTTTTTCTAGCTATATATAAAGCTGGTGTTAATGTAATGAGTTACTGGCGCCAATAAGTGTTTGTTTGTATGGTGGGTGAATGAATAATTTCTAAATGTTTGCTCACATTGAAGGCACCACAGGCGACGACTGCAAGTGGGAATTTGCCGCGGTCAAAATTTTGAAGGATTGCTAACAAAATGGTAATGTTTATTACTGTCGGAAAAGTTTAAAGAAAAATATTGAATTAAAAGTGAAGCAGTCTAAACTGAATAGAGATTTGCTACAGTCAGAATTTTCAGGCGTTGCAAACTAGTTGGTTACCGAAAGTGATTAGTGCAAGAGAAGATAAAATGTGTGAACAATTAATTTGTCCAGATATATATAATGAAGATGTGTGAGAAAACAACTGGAATTTACATGCTTTTCTCTTCGTAATCTCTTGAATCAACAGACCAAAATCATTTTTAACTGTATAGGTAATAAAAATATAATAGTCAACCTTTTTTGGCTAATTCCAGATCTAGATTTTGATGAGCTTTAATTCTGAAAAGGATTGTTGAACCAATCAACACTAATTGCATGAGCTATGAACACTTTTAAAAGCATTACAATATTCGACAATGAATCAATAAAACTTAAGTGCTGCATAAACTGAAGAACTTGAAAAAAGACCCTTTTATATCTTCAGCAATTAAATAATTTTGAATCACTCGCTTTTAATATTTTCATCAAAGCATCTACATCAACAATTATAGTCCTTATCTGACAAACTGTATGAAATTTGAAAAGTGTATTCTTTTGAGTTAATGTACTCTCTTTAGAATTTAGGGTTGATTTCTTCAACCAGTCTATCTGTCACTGAATTCTTTTATCTTCTTAGCTCAACCTCGTAAGATAAAGCAGTATCAGTGGCGGATCTGGGCTGGGGGCTAGAGAGGTGAAGCCCCCCCCCCCCAAAAAAAAAAACATCGACTTTCACAACTGAATATTACAATTGTAAATTTTTCATTGATCTGGAATAAAATCTTGAAAAATCTTAGCGCCCCCCCCCCCCCAAAGTTAAGTTCTGGATCCGCCACTGAGCGGTATCAACAAATTCTTAATTGCTCATACCTTTCTTTTTTGCAAACATAACGCTCTGTATTGATTATTATATTAAAACAAATTTTGGTTAAATAAATCAATGCATCACCTGCTGTTTTGTCTTTTTACTGTTGCTAAGCACATAGATGGTCTGAGAAGTGATGTTCATATCATCTCACTAATATTGTTTATTTATGTCCATGAAGATGATTTAATTTAATGAATAAATATGTGCAGCTGTTTACATCTAATTTTCAATTATCAATTCTTCATAGTGTTTGAATTTCGTCTGTGGGAGCACCATACACTTATATATTTCTTTCTTTTATTGAGAGAGAGCTAAGATTATTTCTCTCATGCTATCTTAAATTTAATTTTAACAGCAAAATGTATAAAATCTATTATTTCCGCAATCGTAACATGTTTAGATATTCGAATTTTAAAACAAAAAATATTAAATATGCTAAAGTTTTAAATTAATAATAAAATTTTAAATTTAGGAGTGTTTTGAAAATAGGGTGTTGACAATCGAAATTCTCTCCCTGATTCTTCCACTAGGATTTTTCTGTCGGAAAATTTAGTAGTACGTTTACACGATCAACTAAGTAAAAATTATTATATAAATATACTGGTGGAAGAATAGGTGAAAATTTTGTCAGTTGTTGACACCCTGTTCAAAAACAAAACAAAACAAAACAATGTTTTCCCAAATTTGTATTTTGTGAAGAATCTCTTCCAAATAATAAGTCAAAATTTAACTTTCAATTAATAATGTAATTTCAGGGTGACAGGGATCGTAAACCTTCCCATCCACATAATGGTACACCACAAACGAATATATTTTATTATTTCTTCAAGTTTTTTGTGGATACATTATTATTGATATATTAAGCCGATATAATGATAGAACTGCATTTTCGGAGCCAGGAACACTTCAGCTTAGGTCTCAATTTTCAAGACAAAGTTACATTTTGAATCATCTTCTAAAGCATATTTTCAGCTGCATTGTCAACTCATATATAAAGGTATATACGTGAAAATATTGTGAATGTTAAATATTTTAAGCTTTAGGTGCTCCCTGAAAAGTAATTCAGTTTGCCTATTCGAAAATCATGAAGAATATTCCTTAATCATTCGATAATCATGAAAAATGCCTCTCCCTGCGCAAAACATTCTTTCAGCACTCTATTTTTTTAACACACTTTTATTAGATTCACCTATAAGTATGTTTGTATGTATAATGTATGTTTGTATGTATAATGTATGTTTGTAACTGCTCTGGAAACAAACAAAAAATCTATATTGTAAAAAAAGACTTTCCCTACGTGAATGCTGTGGCTGTGAGGTAAAGCTCTGCATTATGAACCTAAAGGTCTAGCGTTCGAGCCCAGTTAGGGGAGATTTTTTAAAAATGGTTTTTAATTCTAAATTATTTTAATTAAAAATTTACATGTATGTAAATATTATGGTGTGTCACTCACACGATTTTCTCTTACCCTGCATTTTAATACTAAAATAGATATTTTGTGCTTTTTAGTTCACATTTCTATAAAAGTGTGTTCTTTAATTTTTTAAAACTATAATATTATTTACTACTAACTAGCATATTGTCTATTACTCACATGAAAAATTAATATTCTCAATCAAGAAAAGGCATCTATTACACCAGGATTGTAAAATTATATGTTAGCAAAAATTACCAATTCTTTAAAAACTAAATTTAAATAAAAAATGTTCCATGTATTATTAAAATACAGATCTGTGTAATCAGAAAACGACCAAAATCAGAAGAAAACACATTGCAAACGTTCGTTGAATATGCATCACATACGTATGTCTGATCGCTTTGTTATTCCAATCAAAAAGTTTATTTTTATAAGACTACGTGAGAGAAGAATTTTTATTATCACTTACAGACCTTATATTTGTGATTATAAAGTTTAAAAAAATTTTCTCTTGTTTTTTGGTAGGTTTATCCTTTTTTAACTGATAATTAACAAGTCAAGGAGCAGGTAAACGTCTGAATTACTCCCCTGCTCTCCCTCCTGAAAGTCGGCTCCGTGGAGTTTCAGTTGTATCGGATTTACTTTACCGGACATCGATCACTTAATACCTCTTTCAATAAGTTTTCTCTAGCAAACTCTGCATTACACTTTGAGAAAAAATAAATAAATAAATAAATAAAATTCAAATCAAAGTTTTGTGAAATAAGATAATAAAATATTTTTTATAGAAAATATTTTCTATAAAAATATATAAAAAAAAATTTTATAGAATCTTTATAATTTCATAGAAAAGTATTTTTAAAATTCAAGTTATATGTTTGAGATAGCGTTGAAGTTGAACTTTCAGGTATACTTTTAATGGAAATTACCAAAATTCCGCCCAGACCCATATTATCGCATGGGCAAGCCGGGACTTTGCCAGGGGCCCCGGATATTGAGAAGCCACCAAAAGCTCTAATATGAAATTACAAAATATTCCCTTTTATTTCGGTAAAAATTCAAATCTATATATATATATATTTACATATATGAAATTTATCTATAAAAAATACTAAATGTTCTCGGAAACAGAATTTTCATTTTTGATATATTTTGCTTTTTCTATTTCTGCTGGTGCCGGATTTGTAGTGTTTGTACAGGCAGAGAGTTTGAAGTGGTTCGAAATTCATTTTAATCAGTAAATCCCGCTGAAATTAATCCTAGTGTGTAAACAATGGCTGTAGAGCGATAATCCAAAGCTGACAAATCTATGACTACTAAATTTATATATCAGTTCTACAGTTCTTGTTTAGTGTAAATTAAACATACTACAGAGTGCTTTTTTACTGTCGCCTGTCAGTTACGATATCATAAAGATCAGCAGAACAAATCCATTCCATATTCAACTGTTTGTAGCTAACATAAATAGTAAATGAAAATGTAAAAAATATTAACATATTTAAATAGCTATCCTCGAAAATATTGTTTATGCATTGTACTTACGACTGATCATCTGTCGGACATAAATGATGCTGCAACGGTTTCGAGGAGGCCCCTAATTTTGCCTTACTCAGGACCCCAAACAGTCATGATCGGGCCCTGATTCCGCCCCCAAAATTGTGCCACCCCGGGCGGACTGCCCCTTCTGCCCCACCCTTGTTACGTCTCTGACGCAAGGTGGTGTGCTATGCTGGATGAGGAGTGGAGGAAGAGACAGCAAGACTGCCAGAGCTAGTGACGTAGCGAGCATAACTGGTGCCTGGGGTACGATTCCTTTTCACCCCCCCCCCTCCCTTCCCCTTATAATTATGATTTTTTTTTTTTTTTTCTGAATTTTCCTTTAAAATTTTTTAGTAGTTCTTCAGTCAATATTTGTAAAAGAACGAAATATTTTTTGTTTTTACTTTCCCTTACCGAAATATAGTAGAGAAGAGTATTGTTTTTAAATGGAATTTTAGAAATTGAGTTTTTGTGAAATTTGCACAACTTGAGGTCCCTCCAAATCCTAAAAACAAGTCTTATGCTGTTGATCTGTATGTGTGTCTGTGATCAGCATATCTGAAGGACAAATAGTAGCAAGAAATGCAATCTGAAAAATCATAAATGGCTATTAAAAACTTGCTGTTCATTGGCCCTTTTACTGTTTTGGCTTTAAATAATCATTGTATATGCTCATAACTTTTACATTAAATGAAAATATATGCTTAAGAACCTTTTTGCTTTTTAACTTTTTCGTATGCTTTTTTTGATTCTACGTCTCTAACTTGACCTTCAGTACACAAGTTTTAAAAAACTGATATTTAAAGAAAAATTGTTTTAATTTCTAGTAAATAGTTTTAATAAAAATAAATGAATATATTAAGTTCCCTAGACCACCCATGTTTCTTTCTCCTTTTGTAATATGATACAATATATTTTTAATTTTTATTTAGAAACAACCGTCCATATTTATAAAATCCCAATAATAAAGCATAAAAAACTTTGATCATTTATGGAATAGCTTTCTGATAATTTCAAACTGTCGTAGAAGTGTATTGTGCTGCTTAGATAATAATCAACATTAGCTTGCTGCTTATAATATTGGGACGTTATCACAAAGGTCACAGGTTCGAATACTGGCATGATCCCTCTTCACTCTTGTAAATAATAATTTAGTCAGTCTTAAAAAAGTATATTTTATAAAAATTTAATTTAATTATTTGACTGAAAAAGAAAAAAAAGTGTAATTAATTTGGTACAATTAAAAAAAAAAAAAAAAAAAAAAAAAAAAATAAGTAACCTTCTATTTGAATTACTCATCCAATAAAAAATTAATATCTAACATACTCTTCCTCCTCAGCTTCCAAACAAAAATCTGTCGGTGTATGCGATTTCGGCACATAAAGCTTAAAATATATAGATTTTTTTTAAATGAATAAAATAAATAAAAAAACCAGAAAACCAAATGCAAGTTAGTTTTGTAGTTAAGCACCTAAATAAGACGTGCTACATTGTATAAATTTAATTTTATTATGCTTAGGTTTAATAATAACAAGATAACTTTACTTTTTAGGTTCTTTGATTTTACTTATAAAAATATTAAAATAATCAATTAAAACTAGCCAAAGAAAACTACATTTTAAAATACTAATATTTAATCTCTGTCATAGCCGCCATTTTATAAGCATGTTAATTGAAGTTGCTTTAAATTTATTTTATATTTCTAACCTATTTGTACCAAAACGCATATTGATTAAATCTCTGTTAATAAAAAAATAAAATATGATTCTCTACTGTGAGACTATATAATTCTTTATTAATAATTATGAAGCAATTCAAATGTTTCTAAATTTTTAAGATTTTATATATATAATAAAGATATATATATATATATATAAGCAAAATATATAAACATCTATATTTAAAGGCGTGCAGTCAACTCTTTATTTTAGATACTTATATAATTGTTTTAATTAACATACAACTTTTAACTAATGAAAAAAGAGATGATATGTATTATTTGTATTAAGACTTTGTCACATTTTTGTAGGGAAAGAAATAGCCTAAGTGGGTAATCAACTATAAGTTATAAATATATTATTTTTTTATTATTACCGCTACAAAGAATTTCATGAATTTAATTACGATTATCAAAATATAACCACTGAATGTTTAATTTTGTATGCGAAAATTATTTATCTCATGCATTGTACATTCTTTAACTATTTTATATGCTGTATAAATAATTTGAATCAGTGTTTTTTTTTTTTTTTTTTTTTTTTTTTTTTTTTTTAAGTTTTAATACACTTAAAATGTTTTTATATTATGCACTGGAATTTCATTTATATAATTAGAGGTATAAACTAGTAATTTGTTCAATAATATAACTGTATTTTGTGTAATAGTATATTTTAATTCAGTTTCTTATACAATATAAATTAATAATATTATACTACACTCTTGAGTTGAGTTGTATGTAAATCAGAAGGTATGAATTCGAGGCGAGTTCCGAGTCTGAAAACTGTTTGTGGGCCAGATTGAGGCTGTAAGGACATTTTGCGGGTCAAGTTTACGCGGTCCGCGCAGAACTAAGTAAGATAAATCTGTATTAAAGTTAAATAAAAGAATAATATATCAAGAAGTTAAAGTCATGCATAGATAATGACTTTCCAACATTACACAATATAATTATGTGAATAAACAAGGGAATATTTGAATAAATTCTGTTTAAAAAAATGAATATATATATATATATATTTAACATGCATCAATCATAAATTATAAACTTGTTTTCATATTTGTAGGGAAATTAGCCATTTGTTCAGTATGCTATATATATTGGGATGTTCGATAAATAATGTCGTTTGTTTTCATGTTTTTCAAAGTGAATTTATTTATATTAGCAACAAACATTAATCAATGATATATTGACCATTTTGTTGGATGACCTTTTGCCATCTTTCGGTAAGTTGAAAAATTCCACGTTCGAAGAAGCCTTGGTTTTTAGAAGCGAAGATTTTAAAAAACGACATTATTTATCGAACAACCCAATATATTGCGGCGTACAGTGATCAGATATGAGGAAAAAAAATTTTATTTATCAAGGTATCAATGAAATACGGAAGTGAAAGAAAGCATTATACAAAAAAGAAATACTGAAAATTTTAATAAATAAAGAAAAAATAACCTTGAAAATTTCCCCAAAACTGTTGTATCTTTATAAAGGGAAAATAAAATAATTATAGCGGGGTAAAGTATAGCAAGTTGTTAATATAAAATTACTGTCACTGCCCAACAACTCAAAAAATTTCAATAACAAATTAAAACGTGTATCATTTTAATTCGTTTAAAACAAAAACAATTAAACACATTAACATTTAATTTTTCATTTAAATAAAAGAAAAAATATATGTACCATAGTTTTTATTATATATATATATAAAGAAAGAAAAGTAGCAAAATTAAATATGAAAATATGTACACACAACAATTTTAATAATATTATATAGAATTTTTAATATTAATAGTTAATTATTACATTGCTGTTGCTTTATTTTATTTTTGTGAGATGAAACAATTGGAAGGTCTAAATTTTACAATCTATTATTATTTTCCAGTCATACTGTAGGTAAGGGGAACTTATGTAATTGGGAAGATTTTTGACATTGATTTTTTCACTTTTTTACACGTTTTGAGGTGTGATAATTCCGAAAATAACAAACTTGGTATAATGTCCGTCTGTAGGGTGTCTGTTAGTGTGTTAGTCTGTGTACACGATATCTCAGGAATATCGCAGAGAGATCGGATCAGTTTTAAAATACTATGGTCATCTCACACGAGAGACTTTCGTTCAGCATTTTACTAAACACAGCATTATATTCAACATACTGAGCCTGATTTTGTTCAAGGACAGCAAGTTTTCGGATGATCAACTTTTATGAAACCGTTTAGAAAAAGCTGAGTATGTTGAGCGTGCTGATCAAAATTGACTAATAGGAGGAATAAAGAGGATTTTTTAATGGAATACCTTTAGAGAAGGGAATACATCACGCTATCAATTTGGGAGAACCCTGCAGACAGCTGACCAGTTTCTCGTTCGTTCAGCATAGTCAACATGTTGCGTATAATATTCTGTTGAGTATATATGCTCCCGTGTGATGTGGCCATTACTTATGACACTGGTTGCAAGCCCACAAGAACCCTATTAATTTGCAACATTCTAATTTTAAAATTACATAAGGTAATTGAAATTTACAGTTTTATTAAAAGGGGAGAATACGACAAATTTTTGCTTAAACATGCATTAAAAGAAATATTTTTATTCTAAAGATGTCACACAAACTTTAAAATATGATTTTGATGCTGGCATGAACATCCTTGACTATGAATTTTCTATCTTAAAAATTTCGTAAGCTATTAGAAAATTATGAATTACATAACAGAACAGTAATTAAAAAAATTATTTTATTTAATTAGTTAAAAAATAGTGTGCATATTGCTTCACAACTTTTTCTATACATAAAAAATTCAAAAATAATAACTCCATTTTCGTGGTATTTCATATAATATATTTATATATATATATATATATATGTGTGTGTGATTTATTACTATATATTATTTCTTGTCTTTAAGCTTACATACATAAATATATATCAGTATTTGCATATTCAATTTATGATTATATATAATATGATTCTTTTGTAAATTTTAAATTCATTTAAATTTATTAAATTATAATTCATTAATGAAAGATAAATCAACTAAAAGTTATTAAAAAGCCAATTTTTTTTCATTTATAAAGACGACAGAACTATTTTTCCGGTGACTTTTTTCCCCGCTTACCTCATAGACCATAATGCAATGGCAATCTTTTGTGAACCCCCCGCACACAAATCAGTTGCAATATTTATACAATTTCCAGTAGACAGCATGTTAAATAAGTAAAAAATCACTATCAAACATTGGATAGTCTTAAAATGCTAAGACAAATGAAAGTACAATTGTACTGATTTTTAATTATAGCCTTATTCTATTTAAATATTTTTCTGTGGTATTGTAAACCTTTTGTAGAAAACATGAAAACATCATATTTTTTACATCCCTGAAGTTTCAGGGTAATTTGTCAGGTATTTATTCTAGATATTTAACAAAACATCTAAATTCGATAGTATCCGGTGGTTCAGTCATGCCATTTATAGCGAGATAATAATGTATTATCTAATTCAGGGCGCGAAATTTCCTCTCGCCAGCGGCGAGTGGAATATTTACTGTGGCGAGTAAAAATTTGGTCTAGTTATAGAATTCTTACGTGATACGGTGACAGAAACCATTCTTTTTATAGATTTAAATATGGCAAAATCTTGCCATCTAATAACCATATATTTTACCACAGCCTGGGAGAGGAAAAATTCTTAGAGCATGTATAAAAGTTTTAATGTCTTTTGCTGTTCACTTAACGCATGGATGCTCTACCACTGAGCTACCCTGGCTGATAACCAGCTAGGCATTTCTCACATAATATTCGTTGGCAAAGTCACCGAGTCTGCAAACGCACCTTATGTCGCTACAATAGCCACATGGTTTCGAATGAACATCTTGAGATCCAGTTTTATAAAACAAGTTTTTTTTTTCAAATGTTTACTCTTCGGCAGGTGCCTTCTCTTACCTGGCATCTGTGTGCACCGCACACATCGCACACCGAGTCAGCACACCCCTGAATACAGTACAGTCTCAAAAATCCGGAATCATTTTAGACTCGGAAATTTCCGGATTTTAGAGACTGAATTTTTAGAAAGCATATTATAAGTTAAGTTTGAGTAAAACATTGTTATATTTAGTTTTAAAATATCATACAGTCTATTTACACAAATAATTTACTTTTAAAATATAATAAAAGTTATTAAAAAACAAAATAAATTCATATTTTTGTTATAAAAAATCTTTTAACATTTCTAGTAATGTTTTTGGTTTAATTTGGGTTTATGTGCAATGACTTTTTCTTTCATTAACTCATGTTCAGTGATAAAGTTTCTTTGTTCTAAACTTTTTATTTCTTTATCTAATGCAGCAATTATAGTTTCAGTTGAAATTTTGTTGTTTTCAAGAATTTCCGATTCATTTTCAGAATTACTCTCATTATTTACATTTTTCTGAGTAACATTAACAAAAAGAAATTGCTCAACTAAAAACTGACTGGTACTCCCATCTATCAGCGGAATAACAAAACAGAAATTATGGTGAATAAAATATAGCAATAGTTTATATGTATTTCGATTTAGGAATGCTTCTTTTTACTGTTTCTAAAAATCTTATATGATGAAAGATAAAATAAAATTAAGAATTAGAAATTTTCCTAAAAATCATGCATTAAAATAAGCTTAAAAAAAAATCATTCATGGAAATTGAGAAAATTGTTTGGTGCTGCCATCTGATAGAAAAATAAGTCTTACTTTACTGCTCCTCAATCAAATTTTCACTTGCGATCTATCGTTTTAAATGTAAACAAACTTCATTTCTGTCTGAGCTTATTACTAAATCACATACATGCCCTCTACTTTGATTTGCTAATGTTTAATGACATCATAACAGGCGAGAAAGCCAGTGAACCATGGAACATAGACCTGACCATGGAGTTTGTTTCATTTTTTGAGCGGTTACCGCAGATGTCAGCAGATGGTGTCATATGAGTATTGTGCTGTCGCTCTCTGATTCGCTGAAAATTAGGGTGTGTAGTTTTTAATATGAAATTAACTTCTGCTATTTAAGATGTGAAGCTAGCATTACTTGTGGCTTGCATTTATATTTTTTTCCCCAAAGTTGATGCTCAGCGTTTGCTTCAGCAACGCTTTTACTTTTAGTAACTAAGTTTTTTCGCCATGAAAGCGATGTAGTTTTTCTAGTTTAATATCAGTAATGCATTATGCTGGCAGTTTAATTCTCTGAACCAATTTATATTTACTACAGTTTGCTTTAGATAAGTAATTTAATGAAATTTTTTTTTTTAAATCCCTATGAAGCAGCTTCCCTCTAAGTTTTAATATTAATGTTTATTTATTAACTCTTTAAATTTCTACTGTTAAGTTTAATAACGTGTTTCATATACACTTATGTTAAGTTTTATTGTTAATAAACTTCGTTATGTTTTTTAAACTTTCTGTCATCACTTTAAACATAATTTTACATACATATCGGTTTCTCCAACTTTCATAGACATCAGATATGATAGCTTCCAATGCTTTCTACCTGCTTAATATTATACATATTAGATTTAGGTTTCTAAAGTTTTTTAAACCTATTACCATCTATCAGCAAAACAGAAGACCAAAGATAACAGGAAATAAAATATGCAGTTAGCCTTTTTGCATTCCGGATTTAAGGTGTCCGGATTTTAGAGACTGTACTGTATAGACCACTTACTCAATTTCATTTCCTCTGACCCCCCCCCCCCCTCCTCAAGTGTACCTAGCTATACTCAAGTATACCTAAATAAATAGAAAAAAATCTACACTCTTTTACAATTTAATCTGGTTTATTTTTTTGCTGCCATGATCTTTCTTGGCAAAAAATTAACTTAGTATTTTTCATTATCTAGATAATTGTATCTGGAGACCAAACATATTGTGTCGACCAAAGGAAGGTCAAAATAGCTCCTAGTTTTTATCAATTATACAATTTTTTTTTTCATTTTAGCAAAAAATATTCCAATTAATTCATTTCCTCAAGAATCTCCCATCAATTCTAGAAAAAATCCAAGGAACACAAAACATTTTAAGGTAATAAGCAGCATCTCAAAACCTTCATAAATTACTATGATGATGTGATATGCATCGCTTTTATTGAAGATATCTTTAAAAAATATATACATTTCAAATATATTTTTTGGCTGTTTCACAGTGTAATAGATAAAGGGTTAGCTGGCTTTTGTTGATCTTATTATGTCACAAACCTCCCAGAGAAATCAGATTTTATCATTATTATTATTTTACTAAACTTTAAACTTACTAGAAAACATAAAATACTTTGTATTAAAGGCAGTTTTAAAATTTTCCTATTTCAAGTTAGAAATCTTCCTTTTTTTTCTTCCTGTTTTCATGTAGAAATCTTTCTCTTTTTAAAGCTGGAAAGTTGACAGCAATGCAAAACCCAGATTTTATATATTTGTATGTATGTAATAATAAGATATAATGCATTGTGAAACTACCTACAAAATGATTGTTGTATAAACTGCAATTATCTAGCTATGCATGCTTAAAATTGTCTTATTTTTTTTCTTCTTCCTTCAATAAGGCACATGACATTTCTTCTCCATACACTGTTAGTCCATCTGAATCCAACTGAGCAGCAGAAAGTATGTGATCAACTTGAACTTTTAACTGGAAAATGTGAAGGTGCTCCAGTTCCTTTAGCTCTTGATAATGGATTGATTATCCCTCCTGTGAATTTACTAAGTTTGCCTAGAGTAAAGTATGTGATACATCCATATTTATCTAATTTTAATTAAATTTTTATATCTTAAACTAAATAAGTATTTCATTTTAATGTAGGACATTTAAACTTCAAAATCTAGCTCCTCATCTAAGACCTGTTAAAATGATTACCAGTGATTTAAAAACAGATCAGGATTCCATTTTTATTTATTCTCCTATACCAAGAGACAGAGAGAAATTGCCTAGAGAGAATAGTAAATCAGGTAAATGTTAATTGTTTTTAGTTATTTCATATTTTCACCAAGTATTGTGCAACAGAATTTGTCATCTAAAAAAGTTTCAAAGACTATATATATATATATTTACTTATTGCAATTATATATATATATATATATACAGGGGTCGATCCAGACAAAATTTGGGTCCCTTTTGCGGCCCCTTCACAAAATTCCACATAGTAAAAAGGGACCCTTCACAAAATTCAAATTCATAAAAAGGGACCCTTCACAAAATTCAAATCCATACAAAGGGACCCTTCACAAAATTCAAATTTATAAAATGAGTCCCTTCACAAGATTTTGTTTTATAAAAATGATCTTTTTATTAAATGTTTTCATATTTTCAGTATTATTTTTAATTTATGCCTTAATTTAGCTCAACAAAACTCTATTAACTTGATATTAAACATTACATAGTGATTGTAAAAACTGAAGATTTTACACAATATTTTACTTTTTCACAAAAATATTTTATATTTCACAAAAATAAATAAAAATTTCACAAAAATATTTTGTTTTTCACAAAAAAGGGACCCAAAAATTAAAACCTGGATCGACCCCTGATATATATATATATATATATATATATATATATATATATATATGTAATAAATGTAGCTAGTGTCCATGCATCTTATAAAAGGAAAACCAGGAGTCCATTTGAGAAACAAGTTCTAAGATGCAGTCACAATAGAGATGATCCTGGGCCGAGAGTAAAGACATCCGGAGCAGTATATGCGCTTAATTCCGACAACCGTTCAGTTACGGTGACGATGGCCAAGTCGGGTAGACTTGAGAACATCATAAAAAAAAATTTCACAATTATAAGCATAAATTTGTAGACATAATTAATAACTGATTTAAACGTACTATATATACTAAATATGTGTTGGAGCTTCATATTCGTATCCGTATGATCCGTGTTCATATCTGGATCCGTATAAGGAAGAAAAAATTATCCATACTTGTTTTTGTTTCTTGAAAGAATCTAATATACTTTTTGTAGAAATTGTATGAAAATCTAAGTATTATAAATCTTTTTTGACTATTGTTAATATATAAATAAAAGAAATGCACTATAACCTTGCTTTTACATTCTGGAAAGATTCTTGTTGAAAAGATTCTTCAATTTCAATTTTTTTTTTTTTTTAGATACTTTTATTTTCAATGAACTTCAGTCCTCGCTTTTATGTAAATGAAATTATGATTTTTCCTCCATTTATACTTGTAAATGCAGCAAATAGAGAAATATTTGCTGTGGTGTTTAATTACAAAAAAAAAAAAAAAAAAAAAAAGGAAAAAGAAAAAAAGAAATGTAAAATAAGCACATTTAGGAAACAGATTCCATAAAGGCAGATAATTTTCTTTATAATTTTCTCTAGAACAAATAAACAATGCATCGAAATTGCAACTGGAAGAAGCTAATTTGCTGATTGTGTGAATTGATAGTGATCGTAGGAAAGCAGATATTTAATTGTGAATCATATCCATGCTACTGCTACCCAAATTATTGTAGTAAAGTAAATATTCAGATTGAACAAAAGCAATAAATGAAGATGCATATTTTGTTTTTCTTTCTTTCTTTCTGAAGCTCAGTCAGTAGAGCGCCAGGCTCATAATTGGAAGATTGCAGGTTCGGTACTCGAGCTGGTCAAAGACCGTCGTGTACACTAATGATGGCTGGTGCATGTTAAAATCTGTCATGGCCGCAATTTCCTCCATGTTCCCATAAACAATTATACCTTTGGGGGTCACCAAAGTGGGAGAACCATCCCTTCCTTGGAGGATCAAAATTGTGATGGCATGTCTCCATACCACCTCTAGGGATAAATCCTAGACCGTCGCCATTTGCCGCACCAGTGCAATGTAAAACAACCAACCAACTTTCCTTTTCTTTCTTTTTTTTTTTAAATATAAGTATTAAACAAACAATAAACTATTAACATTTAACTTGAAGCATAATTTTGAACTCTTGAAATTCACAACTCACATAAATGGTTAAAAATTATTATTATTCCATTTTTCAGAATTTTAAATTTTTAACTTAATATACATTTAGTAATAACATTTTAAATTCTTTTTCAAATAATTTACCACCGTGTGACAGTGAAAATTTACCTTATTTTATAATTTTAAAAAGATTTACATGATTTTTAGATGAATTAGTAATGTTTTCGGGTCGGGTTCGGGTTGGGTATGTGTCGCAAAAAAATCTTTATTTTGGGCAGTGGCGGATCCAGAACTTGACTTTTGGGGGGGGCTGAGATTTTTCAAAGTGTTATTCTAGACAAATAAAAAATTTACAATTGCAATATTCAATGGTGAATGTCAGTGTTTTGGGGGGGGGGGGCTTCAGCCCCTAGCCCCCCCCCCCCCTTAAATCCGCCACTGATTTTGGGTTCGGGTCGGTTTGCAGGTTGATGAAAAATTTTGTCGGGTTCGGGTCGAGTTTCAGGTTAATGAAGAATTTTTTGTCCGGGTCGGGTTTTGGGTTGATTTAAAACTTGTCTGATGGGTAACTCGACACGTGCAGGACTCTAACTTAAAACATTAAAATCTGAAAATTTATTCAACATAAGAAATATAAAAATGTGGATTTTATTTTAACATATTCTGTAAGTCGTCATTTGTTGAAGTCCTTTTAATAAATCTCAAGTCTTATGCATAAAGAATATAATACGTCGATAATGTAACCAGGGGTGGCACCAGCTAGGAGGCTGGGGGGCATAGCCCCCCCCCCCCCCCCCGTTGGGGAGTCTGTGACCCCCCCCCCCCCATCGGGGCATACTTCTAAAATCTCTCGGGGGGGGGGGGGGGGAATACAAAATTTTCAGTTTTTCTACTTTTGGCAGCATTTTTCTTTCCTTGTACAAATTTAGAGCATTCCAGTTTTTCCATTCTATATTCAATAGAAGAAAGTATTGGATTCGTAAAAATTTTCAGCTTTCAGTTTTCCATGAATATACACGTTTTGAGAGGTCCAGAACACGTTTTGACCACGATATTTTTAGAAAATGTCTGTCTGTGGCTCGATGATCTCCAAAACCACAAGGAGTACTAACAAATGGAATGGTACAAATATTAACAGTAATATTATTAACAGTATTGCAGTTTTTGATAAATACCTATATAATAAACTCTCTTTATGTAGTGCCCCCCTGTCGGGGAGTTGGTGTCCCCTCGTCGGGGAATTTCTGGTGCCACTACTGAATGTAAAAGTCACTTGAAGCTAAATATTTCCTGTGGTATACTACTGAAATTATTAACATAATATACATAAATTCAATGTATAACGTAGAGCATAGAAATACAATAAAAAGATTAAATATGCAAGGTGAATAAAATGTATAGCAGTATAGAAACGTAAAAATGTACAATTAACTTTAAACCTGAAAAAATATTATATTAGAAAATATCAACATATAAAATGGGAAAGAAAGGGAAAAAAAATTATATCATAGGTCTGCAGGTGAGTATCTTATTTTAAATAGCGTCTCCAGATTTTTCAAGTTCTGCAGAGGCTTGAACAATTAGATACTACCCGTGACAAGGGGTACTGGTAAGTAATTGAAATAAAAAATGCTATTTAGCAAACTTAGTTTAAGTCGTAAGTAACTAAGTGGCTTTTAACACTTTTTTTTTTTTTAAATCCTAAGTTCGACAATTAATGTAATGACTGAGCATTGAAAATCTTGCTCAGTGATTTTTAAAAGTCTTCGACTTAAATTTTCAAAGTTTAGGGTCCCCTTTGACATCTTACCCAAAACAAATAAACAAAAATAAAAATTTTAATATTATTAATAATGCTTCTGTATACAAGTTACTAATATATTGGGGAGGAATAGAAAATTATTTCCATTAATATACAAGATAACAGTCATTTTGTTTGAATGCTAACGAGTCAGGTGACTTTTTGTTTACTTCACAGGACGAATTTGTAAATGAGTATGAGAGGACATTTTTGGAGAAATGTGAAGTCTTCATGGCTTTTACCCCCAAAATTTGCCTGAAAATACCCCAACAGTTATTTAATACTGCAGTTTTGTTGAATTTTCCCTATGTCGAAATACGAAAGGAAAGAAAAAATGACATCTTTTCTAGGAGACTTAATTTTGTGAGTATTAATTTAATTTCTATTTATGAGGTTTCAAGGCCGTAGGATTGTTTATACTCTGATCAGGATATCCAGTTGATCAGAGCGATTTAATGTATTGCGACCGGTCCGATGCCAAAAATACCTCAGAAATATTTAGTACTCATATTGATGTCTCGGTAAAATTGATGCTTTGTCTCAAGTCAAGACTTTAAAAAAAAGTAACGTTTTACATACGATAAGTAATACGTGATGAGTATGAAAATTTCAAGTTGGGCTTGGCTAACGTTCGTTATGCTTTTTGAGTAAGGTTGGATTGGTACCAACGCAATACTTGTCCTGAGAATTTTAGAAAGCAATGACTGTAGAAACTCTTAGTTAAAAATATTTACAGTAAACATAATGATGTAATTCGATATGCATGAGAAATGTAGTTTTATGAACTACGAAAAATATATAAGATACGGCATCTGTGCCAAAATATTTAAAACTAATTATATAAAATCACAAAATATATTGAATAGTTATAATAAAAAGTTATAGTAAAATAGTAAACACGTAATAAAAATAAGAGTATAAAATGTACACCACATCAAAAAACATTTTGCAAGTCGATCAAAAAGTTGAAGTATGTAAAAATGTTAAACAAAACACTGATAGTAAACATGTTAAATAATGTTTATACTTAAATATACTAAGTTGAGTAAGCATGAAATTTATCAAGACAAAAGAAATATTAATATTTGTAAAACGTAAACATGCTAATGCAGAAATGAAAAACCACTTTATATTTCATTCATATCATCACTAATTCATGCACCAGACACAAGGGAATACTTAAGTACCACTATTCATAGGTCATATTAAACAGAAATAGGTAAGGAAAATTTCTTAAAAATCAAATGAAAAGATTAATAGATCTAATAAAACTCAATAGTTTTTACTAATCATTTGTTTATAACACAAGAATAATTTATATCAAACTTAAGACCATTTATTTATTTTTTCAAAAGTTACTCAAATTATTACCTATGGGTAATTCCATTTTAAATCAGCAAATTTTCAAAAAAGTTGTTGCATCACCATTTTTGATTTTGATGAAAATTTGCATGTGCATTCCTCATGCTTCCTAGACCTAAAAAATGTATGGTTTTTATTTTTAAAAACATTATGTGATATGTAAACTATTTTTGTTGTTGGCAACAGTGAAAATTGGGTATTTTAATGCTTTGCCTTATGAACTATAACTTTTTTTTCTATCAAAGCTATGGAGCTCAACCATAGCTCATTTGAAAGCTAACATAATGGGCTTTTTACAATATGGTATAAATAAATTTATATTTAAAAAAAAAAAATTCATCTTTTTAAGGTCAAAATGTGTGATGCAAAATTGATTTTTTACCACTTTTCAAAATTTAAAAACTCATGAAGGGCTTGGAATAACAAGCCCTCGTTTTTTTCTTACATACATATGAATAGTTACTTATTGCATAAAAAAAATTGGCTTGTAACTCTGCCCCCCCCCCCTTCACAAGATATGACCCCCCGAAGTTGCACATTTTATAAAAAATCCAGTTTTCAGTGCTAAAAAAAGGTAAATTTTTTTTACTAGTCTGATTTTAAGTACTTCTTACCAGCTTTCAAACAAAATAAAAGATCGCTTTGTTATTGAAAGGCATTTGGCAGTTTCTTCAAATAATTGATTGGAACAGTGCAATTTTTCCATTTTGTAAATATGTTATTTATTATGCACCTTTCTTTTTTGGTGGTTTTAGGTTAACCTTACAAATAGTAATTTAACATATTCCTACCTCTCCTCATTTGTGAACATGTATTTGCCAGCTATAACAGGAATGGACAACACACATGAGCAGTTCTTTGTAGGCAAACAGTGCCTACAAGTGGTTGGCACTGTGCCAATGTCAAAGTTGCTTGCATATTCATCATCATCCTTTATCAATCCGCTGCAGGATGAAGGCCTCTCCTAGCTGATTCCAAACTGCCTTCTTTTCTGCAATTCTTCTGCATTCTGCTCTTCCAAACTTCACAATTTCATCTCTAACAACACAGTGGTCTCTTCCTCGGTATTTTCTTATCTCTTGGTATCCAAAATAGAACTTTAGTGGTCCATCTATCATCATTCCTTCTTGCAAGGTGCCCAGTCCAGCTCCATTTCATTGGAAAAAATTTTGGCTAATATAGGGTAAGACAAAAGAATTTCACGATGATATCACATGCAATTGCTCAATAGCGCAGTTGTTTCTTTAACTCTGAAAGGAATAGATTGCTAGACCAAAAAAAGTGGATCCTATATTTTTCTTCAACATCATATACTTTATTTCCAACATAGAGCGTTTAGGGTAATTCATAATTTATTTACTCTTTATAGGCAGAAAGACAAACTTATGTTTAAGAATTTTTAAAAGTAATTTCCTGTTTTACCTTTAACAAGAAATGTGCTTCACCAAAATATTTCATTAATATGTAGATATCTTGACCACTTGGGGGAAAAAAAACTACCCCAAACATCAAACTTTACAAGATTTCACAGCAGAAACACAGCCTAGCAATCTAATCCTTTCAGAGTTAAAGAAACAACTGAGCCATTGAACAATTGCATGTGATATCATCATGCAAACCTTTTGTCTTACCCTATATTGGCCAAAATTTTTTCCAATAAAATGGAGCTGGGCTGGGCACCTTGCGAGAAGAAAGGATGATAGATGGACCACTAAAGTCCTATTTTGGATACCAAGATATAAGAAAAGACTGAGGAAGAGACCACTGTGTTGTTGGAGAGATGAAATTGTGAAGTTTGGAAGAGCAGAATTCAGAAGAATTGCAGAAAAGAAGGCAGTTTGAAATCAGCTAGGAGAGGCCTTCATCCTGCAGTGGATTGATTAAGGGTGAAATTGATGATGATGAATATGGAAACAACTTTGTCGTTGGCACAATGCCACAGAGAATGATTTTATCTGTGCAGTTGTCTTTCATCAGAAGGCTGCGATACGTAATCTCATTGATTTTTTAGTGCGAGCTTTTTAATCTAGTATATCGCTGTTTGAAAAATGCAAAAGTTTTGAAGAATCAATTTGCCGTCATTTCGTCAATTTGTCCACTAGGATTCCAATCTTTTTAATAAGCTTTATTTTACTGCAGTTCAATCACTTCAGATGAAATGTTCATTAAAATGGAAAAAGATCTTTGAACACGGCGATGAGCAAAAGTGTATTCAGCACTCTATTTGAAAGTCTCCATTAGGTTTCCGCATCACATGAGGCTATTCTCCATGTCGACTTCTGTAATAAATGTAGCTAGTGTCCATGCATCTTATAAAAGGAAACGCAGGAGTCCATTTGAGAAATAAATGTTTCTTTATTAAGTTCTATGATGCAATCACAATAAGAGATTATGCAGTCCTGGGCCGAGTGTAAAGACATCCGGAGCGGTATATGCGCTCTTAATTCCGACAACCATCCAGCTACGGTGCCGATGATCGGGAATTCACCATAGCAGCAAACCCCGAAGGGCGCCGCAAGTTTATCTAGTGAGATTTTGCATGATGGAGTATTAATTAAACGTGGATTTATTAAGCAAGTGATTAACGTAAAAAAGCCACGATTTCTCGTGTGCTCCAGCTTAAATACTGCATATTTCGGTGGGAAACGAAACTGTTCTTATGAATTCTTATAGGGTAATTAACTAAGTGAAATCCCACCTACCTTTTATCATTGGTTGACCTGGACATCTGGGATTAAGTATTTTGCAATGTTTTGCTGCTTACTTTAGACGATTGCATAATTTTGGTTCTAAAACTTATTCTTAAATCAGATTCCCATGCTATGAAGTTCTGTTGGAAAACTAACTTTACCTGTGCTCTAAAATAGAATTCTCATAAAGTTGTTCTTAAAATTAAGATTTATTCTGAGATATTAATATTAAGTTATCACTTAATATTAATTTAAAATACTAATTTAAAATCTTGATTATTTTATCCTTTCATATATGTATATGGAATTGCATTATGTAATGGGGTATGGGTGGTAAAAATGTCACACACAAAAAAAAAAAAAAATAAATAAATAAAAAGTATTTTATTTTTAAAATATTGACTGTAGACACCATGCAGTTTTTGACTAAAATGCACAAAAATACACAGAAGTTTTTTAAACGATTTCTTGCTAAATTAGTTTATTTTTTTTCCAACAAGTGTTGCTTTAATTAGGTAAAGGATACCATATCCATTTTATGAAAAGTGTTTGCACCATGTTTTTGATATTTATATTTTGTTTTAAGCACTGTGTTGAGTTACTGTAAAGGAGATAGGATAGTGGAAGATAAAACAGTGTTGATTTTCTTTATTGATGACATTAGAGCATCAATAAATTAGCAATTCTTAAAAATATACATTTTTTGTAACACAGTGCCCTTTACCATCCAGGGTACATAATTATAATTATAAAATTATTTTTTACAGGGCTCATTACAGTTAGCAGTGCAACAAAGATTACTAATGTTTAATGCAGTGGCCATCAGACATGGCATAATATTTCACACAGCATAAAATTTTTTGCCTGTAACTTTTATCAGGGAACTGGGAATAGTTTTTTTCAACATTACTTATGAAGTCAGTCGATCTCTGTATGCCCATAACTTTAAATAGTTCTATAACTAAAAACTCATTGGGAGAAATGATTTAGATACCTTGGAGGCCATTCATGCAGAAAAACATAATTGCAGACATAGCCATATTAACTATGGATTGTAGAATGTGCTGGACAGAACATGTAACGTGGGAAGGTGCTCCATTCTGCTTGAAAGTTACATTATGGAACGTGTGTCTTTCTTACAAAGAGGGAAGGATATTGTCATTCAAAAGTGCTGCATAATAATTTCCTATAAGAGAAGTAGTTCATAAAGTATACCATTCTGATTTTCTGAAAGAACAAGAGCTCTATAGTAGGACTGGGCGTTATATCGATGTAATGCAAAAATCGATTTATAACTAAAATCGGCGTTCCGATTTAAAGATAACATCTACTACGAAATTTCGGAATGGCAATGTTAGACGATGTAATGCTGCATCGATTTAGAGATAAAAATCCAATATTAGCTGGGCATCAAGTTTCCTCGTCACGCTTGCGAGTTAATGCATCAAGGGAAGTTTTTATCGATTTAGCGAAAACGATTTAACAATAAGTGCAAAAGCCGTCTTACTTATCGTAATATGAATTGTGCTACGTGCCGGCTTTTCATTTCAAAGGAGATACCAGAGAGACGATGTGCTTAAATCGCCTGTTGTCTGCTCTGTTTATTCCAAAGGAGAGATGAAGTACTGCGCTTGCGCTATGCTAAATCAGAGAGAAAAGAAAATAAGATTTTAGATGAATCGTCATAACTGTTCCTAACTTTTAACTTCTTGCAGTTTTATGGAGATTCCAATTTGTTTGTTAAGTAATGATTTCTTTCTTTTTGTAATAAGTACCGTATATTTCCGAATATAAGCCGATCCGTATATAAGCCGAGAGTACATTTTTCCCTGCAGAAATTTGCCCAAAATTGCAAACCCGTGTATAAGCCGAATTGAAAAAATACTCTTTTTAAAGTTCGATTATATTGCCAAAATGGAGAAAATATTGCCAATCTATACAACCTTCAGGATAATCTGTCCAATGAAATTGCGTAAAATGCGTGCTTATCCAATAGAATTCCTTACCTTGCTTAGCCATAACGTAAAACGTTCGCAGTGTGTTCGGCAACGGCGATAGTTTTAACTCTGGCAACCCTATCAGAAGGGAGGCAAACACAGACGCGAACGCAAGTCCCGGCAGCTGAAAACGATGGCTACCGTAATACCGGGCCGGGAGACCTAACCCTAACGTCGATGAAGCAATGCCGCCGCTGGATGTTTACATAAATAAGCCGTGTAAAGTCTGATTGCATCGATTTTTTTTAATGACGTATCTAAATTATTTTGTATATTTCTACTTTTCAGTATTTTTATCAGTGCTTCAAGGCAATCTTCAACAAAATAAAAATACTTCTATAAAAAAAAAACGAAGCTTTGCCACTTTTGCTAGTGTAAGCCTAGAAACATTTTAAACAGAGATGATTTAAATTTAATTGCATAAATTAAAAATATGATCGGGAGTCCTGTTTTTTTCAAGTTTCTCTTATACTATTTCTGAATCAGACAGAGAATTTACTCCGTTCGTGCACTCTGCCGATGACTTCAGTTACCGGCAGGTCAAAAAGAAATGTAAACAAACGTGACTACATCGAGCGTTTCGTGAAATAAATTTAAAATTGCTAATTTAAGAGTTTTATATGTGATAATTATTTAAAAATAAGGTTTAATATAACTATTTTACTTTATATATACTTTTTAAGCTTAAAATATATGTATTCAATCATTGTTTCTGAAGTACGTTTTTTGCTAGAAATGTAGATCCGTATATAAGCCGACCATTATAATACAGCTTCCGAAAAATTTCCAAAAATTCTTGGCTTATACACGGAAATATACGGTAATTATTTTCGGCAATTACAGTATGCATTGTTGTAATAAATATTAATATAAGTACATAGATTTTTTTTTCATTAAATTAAGTAGAAAATAAATTTATTTTTTACAATATTTAAGAATACAGTAAATCACGATAAAAATAGTTTCATAATGCAATACGATATATCTATTTGTCATTATTATTATTATTTATTCAATAATTTGGCTTTTTCTGACACTTCTGTTATTAGTATTTTGTAAGGGGGGGGGGGTTTAAAAAATGTACACAAGAACTTTTAAAGGTGCTTCTTATTACGTAAGTCCTTATTACGTACTTTTTATTACACTCTTTATAATACCATTAATAAGCTTCAAATATTACTTTACTGAATTTAATAAAATCTACAATGTTAATACTTTAAAATCTTATTAAATGGGAATAGAGTTAATTTTTTTTTTCATCATTTAAAATTAAATTTCTTTTTCAAATTCACTACTTATTTCATCTAACAAACAAATTGGTCTTGATTTTTTTTTTTTTTCTTTCAGAATGATGTGTGGTTTATTTAAAGGCAGATTGGCTAATAATAACAGGAGACTTGGCGTTGGAATATTAAAACCCGAATAAACTACTACATCAGAAATGCCAAAGAAAAATATTTGAGATGCATACAGCTGTTTCGGTAGCCTTAAGCATACAGTCTTCAGTGTAAAAAGAATTCTGAATCTGGAGAAGTGCTCGTATATATAGGAGAGGGACCGAATTTAGTTCAACCAATAGGATTACGGGAAAGGCGGGGAGTGTGTCCAATAGGAATTTAAGAATGTTAGCTGTGTAAACAGCTGAAAATTTAAGAAAATGTGGACTGAATGTAAAATTTCCAACAAATAGGGAGCGAAATCACAATGTACAAGGTTTTTAAAATTTTTATAAATATGAAAAGCTTCAAAGAAATGGAGTTCATGAATGGATTTAAGTCTGCAAATTATTTTAGCTGAATTAAATTTAAAATTATGATTTTCCTCCCAGCAATGTTTAGAAATAGCTGATTTATTGCTTTCTTGTTTGCGGATGTAATTGATGAATTATGTCTGCAAACAAGAAACCAATAAAGCTTATCTGACTATGCTTTATCTCTTTACAATAGCATTATTTTTTTATAGAACAATTAACACTTTGCCGGCCGAACGAATTGTGCCCGAGTATAAGCTAGCTTCTGTAAATTTTTTAACAGCTACAACTAACAGAATTCTCAAATATAGGTAATAATAACGCTTTTATAAACATTTGAAAAAACAAAATAATAATTAGAAATATTTTAATTCAAATGACTTAAATTTGATTCAATGATGTTTAGTAATTCTTTGAAGTGTGGTATCGATGGAAAGATATAAGTTTTTTCAATAGTACTCCACAGCTTTTACATGTATATAACTTACATTTATAACTCTCTATTATATAATGTTTTTACTCTAATTGGGGTAACTGCAAAATATTTAACGAATGAAAAAGGAAATAATTTCTTAAAGTAAACTGTTTTTAACTTGCAGAATCATTTAAACGGGTGGAAACATGGCTAGTTTTAATTTGAAGCATAAATAAAAATATTTTGGAAATGTTGACGACTCTTATTATTGAACAAGAAAGTTTATTTTTAGTTCTTTAAAACAGGATGATATAACATAGAAAGCATAATCTCACTTACACAATACTTTTCATTTTCTTTTCACATTAGTTAATAAGTTGAAGATTAGATGCAGCAACAAAATAACTTTACAGTAGAATCATAATAATGGTTGAAGGCTTAAACACACAATAAAAAATATATTCTCTTTCTCATTTCTAAGGAGAACTTAAACTTAGAGTTAAAAATGTATATTTGCCATTACTGTTTAAAATTAGGAGACCAGCTCCTAAAAGAATGCATCCACAATGAACAAAACAAAAATTTTATACATATCTAATAAATAATTAATATGCATGAGCATTTTGTTAAGGTAACTGTAAGATTAATTGATGTCATGACCAAAAACGTACATGACTAGTCAAAAAACAGAATGACATCGTCACACAAACAGAAATGAATGAAAACAATTAAGGTAAAGACACCAGTGCTCGTCACCCCTAAAATCTGCACCAGTAGTCGTCACCCTCTTAAAAGAAGTGTTAAAATAACCGTTTTATAACCTGTATGAATTTGAATCTACCCGCATAAGATTCTCCAAAGCCTTCTGCTTCTTATGACATAAAAAGTTCGATTTCAACTATTGGGGAAGAGTAGGGAGAAACAAAATAAGGGAAGTATACGTTAAATTACAATTGAATTGAGTCAACGTAAAGCAAATGATTAAGGGAATAGATATGCATTTCTTGATATATTTTGTTGTTTGCTGCATTTGACATTGCTCATAAAGCATTGTATGTAATGCTTATGAAATGCAGGATACGATTTATGTGCAACTTTTTAAAATTTGACATAATATAAAGGTTTTTAAGGTATGACGACTACTGGTGCATATTTTGCACGTTTTACCAGTGCTCGTCACCCCTAACGAACACTGGTGTTTTAACATTTTTAATAACTGGGTAACTTTTTTGATGAAAAATACTATATTTTCGTTTAGAATTATGATGGCATAATTTTTACTTTAATTTGACTATCGGCACCAGTAGTCGTCAGGGGTATTCGTAAATGTAAACAAATGTATTTTAACCTCAAGAACGTGAACTTTATTGCACTTGTAACTTTTGTATAGCTTGTTTAAATAAAGTCAGTCATGGTACCTTTAATTCACTATGGCTGACTTTAAACCACCTAAAATGTTCTATATTATTTTGCTGGAAAAATTAAACAATGGCACATAAACATATTTAGTTATAAAGAGCTTTTTCTAGTTTTCTGTTATATATTTTAGAAAAACAGACATGATTACTCCATACATCTATCTAATGTATTTTAAATTTTTATGATGTCATGCTTTTGCGAAGATGTATTTAAGTGATGTTTAAGTTTTTTATTGACCGTGATAATTTAATTTTAATTCATATATATTTCGAAAATGATAAAATACAAAGGCTTTATTTCATAGTTAGCATGATTGTGAGTCGGTTCAAAATTATGTTAAGGCTTTTCTGTTATGTTAGATGCAGGTGAATAAAAACTTATATAGAAAATATTAAACATTAAAAACATTTCTTAAGCAAGTTTTCTGTTTATACATTATATTAATTATGTAAGATAAACAAATAGTTAAAATGTTGATAAAAATTACCCTGTTGACTGTTGTTCTTAAATAATTAAAATTCTAAGATAATATTTGATAACATTATATAACATTAACATTTTTGATAACATTAATATCCATAATATTTGATAACATTAACTTGATGTGTGGAATAATACTAGCAAGCTTTGCCACCTTCGCTGGTCCCTATATTTAAATAAAATAGGAAAAAATTCCTATCATTATCAAAAAAAAAAAAAAAAAGTTGAAATCAGTCGAAACTGCAGTTAATGTTGCCGCTGGCTTCTGTAATAGCTTTCCGTCCCGCAATATGATGATTGGCTTCTACTGCCTTCGGCATAGACTTAACCGCTTTTTATCCCCCCCCCCCCCCCCCCTCTCTCACGGGTAAATTTAGAATTTTAACGAAATATTATCAAATTACATATTGCGTACTTTTAACCAATACCCACACATCAAAACTCGCCTTTCTGAGTTAATTTGGAGTAGAGCTAAGGTTTAAAACGTGTTTTTTGTCCGCCCGGATGAGGGAAGAGGGGGAAGGGTAATTTTGCAAAATTGCATTATAATGCGTGTAAGGTACACACATACACAAACAACCAACGCATAAAAAAAATCCCCTCCCGAAAATAATTTGCAGCAGAGTTGAGCTTGAAAACATATATATATATATATTCTCGTCGGTACTTAGTACCGACGAGTAGCCCCGTCGGCCGAAGAAAAGTTTTATTTTATTTCATTTTATACTTTCTTGTTTACCTTCAGTAATTCTTTATTGTATTGTATATTTTTAAATGAATTGATGTAATTTTATCACTGTTTTAGTATTTTTATACATTATGTATGTATATATATATATATATATATATATATATATATATGTTTGATTTCTCTTCAGTTGTTGGTGGTTTTCTGTTTGATGAGAAGTTGGAGGCTAAGGATAGTTATTAGCTAAATGCTACTGTCCTTTCAGAAACTTCTCTTTCACCCCTACACTGAGGGGCCTTCCTGATGAAGATCTCAGTGTTTTTGGGGGTTTAATTTCATTCATTTGTTTATATATTCGTACATTTATACATTTAAGTTTTTGCATTTAATTTTGCTGCAATTTTGCGCATTGGTTTGTAATTCTCCTTTTGGTTTTTCTAGTCTTTATACTTATATTTTTATATATAAATTCATTTCAATAGTTTTCTATATATATATATATATATATACATATATATATATTTTGCCACCCTCACATAGATGAAAGATCTTCGCAAAATCTCTTTATACTAGGTGTTGGATGCATATGACCAACTCATACATCAGAAATCGCCTTTGTAAGATTATTTAGAGCCGAGTTATGCGTAGAAATATGTTTTTGCTACCCTTTCGCAAAATGTGGTTGGAAAGAATTACGCAAAATACCTTTACAGTATTTTTGGGTACGCATAACCAATCAACGCATCAAAAAATTGCTTTCCTGATATAATTTGGAGAATAATTACTCTTGAAAACGTGTTTTTGCATCCACCCCACGCTTAATAAAGAAGGAGAGGCGAAGGCTTTCTCAAAATTCCTTTATAGTATGTGTTAGGTACGCATAATCAACCCATACGTTCAAAAAAAAATAATTGCAATACAAAAAGAATTTTTTATATACCGTGTTTCAAAATTTTCTGTTGAATCATATAAATGCTATTGAAGGCAGCGAGAACCCGAAACAATTGCCTAAAAGTAATTTAAAAATGCATCGTCACTGTGTTCTGAGCTATTCTGAAAATTTCAAAAGTCTAGGTAGTCAGGAAGATTGATGATCGGGATGAGTATATGATTGATGAATCATATAAACGCTACTGAAAGCAGCGAGGACCCGAAACAATTGGATAAAAGTATTGAAAAATGCATTGTTATCGTGTTTTGAGCTATTCTAAAAGTTTCAAATGTCTAGCTAGTCGAGAAGTTAGTTAAATAAATTTTCTGTTGAGCCATATAAACGCTGCCGAAGGCAGCAGTGACCCGAAACAATTGGCTAAAAATTTTTAAAAAATCTATTGTTACCGTCTTCTGAGCTTTTCTGAAAGTTTCAAATGTCTAGGTAGTCGGGAAGTTAGTTAAAAATCAATTGTAAGATTTGTACTGGACAAACAAACAAGAATACGCGTTAATAAAAAGCATAGTAAAATCAATCTTACTGCGATAATTTGGAACAAAGTCACTCTTAAAAACGTGATTATTACCCTCTCCCCTGCTACTTACCCTATGCTTTAAGTAAAGATATTTTTGAGAACGAATAAAATTTTGAAAACTTTTCTTAAAAGCAAAGAATTTTCAAATTATTTCACATATGAATTTGTTTTATTCGCAATATTTTGAATTTTACCATTTAATGTTTTGTGTTTTAAACCCTAAGAATGGATTTGGGTTCTACATATGTTTCAAAGATAATCTGTTTCATTTAATTTTCCAAAAACGCAATTAAAATCAAACTATTGAGCAAACTGTTTCGTTTTATTTACATGACGACCACTGGTGCAAACACCTGACGACTACTGGTGAAACGCAGTTTTCAAATGACGAGCACTGGTGCATTTTTATAGGTTTAATTATTATTTTTCTAAAAAAATTGGCTTACCGTATTGAAAAATTGAAAGTGTCTAACAACAACTAGAAGAATCAGTGCATAAAATAGACCAAAGTATAATATTGATACATAAATTCCACATGAATGCCACGCGAAAAAAACAAACATTTTAAAAATAAGGCCTTAAGAGTGACGAGCACTGGTGTCGTTACCTTAGTTAGGAATTTTACTTAGTGAAGTGAGTGTGAAAAGTTTGTTTATATTTATACTATGGAAACTAATTACTGAAGACTATTAAATAATTGATTAATTACATTTTTGTATTTTTTAAACTCCTTCCCGTTTTTACTTTCCGAACACTATAGTGAGGAAAGTATTGTAATCATGTCAAAAATCCGAATTCGAGATTTTGATGTTTCTATAAGTTTCGAGGTCCCCTGAGTCTGTTTTCACTATTTTTACGATGATATATGTATGTATGTATGTGTGTGTGTATGTATGTATGTATGTCTGAGTGAACAAGCTAGCATCTAAACACTTTTTTCGAATAAGCTGAAAGTTGGTGCGTATATTGTAAGTCACCATAGTACGAACCCTATAGATTTTGTTGAATCTAGCACTTATAGTTTTTTTACAGGGACACAAAGAAAAGTTCTTTATCATTATTGTCTATGGGACGAAAATCTGAAAAATGTGATAGCATCTAAATGCCTTCTTTAATTGAGCAAAAAATTTATACACATATTATAGGTCACAGTTACTCAATCTGTATAGAGTTTGGAGAATCTGGCACATACAGTTTTTTTACAGGGGCACAAAGAAAAATTCTTTATCATTATGGCCTATAGGGCCAAATTTTTAAAAGTGCGATAGCGTCTAAACGCTTATTTAATCTGAAGAAAAATTTTTTACACATGTTACAGGTCACAGTTGCACGAACTGTATAGATTTTGGTGAATTTAGCACTTAGTTTTTTTACAGGGACACAAAGAAAAATTCTTTATCATTATGGCCTGTGGACCAAATTTTTACTTTCTTCTATATTCAATAGAAGAAAGTATTGGATTCGTAAAAATTTTTGACCTCGCGTTTTTGATGGATTTACACATTTTGAGATCTGTAGAACACGATTTGACCATTTTTAGAAAATGTCTGTCTATTTGTCAGTCTCTGCGTGGGTGTGACAAACTTTTGTGGCAACTGTATCTCAGGAACTACTTCATAGAATTTCATACAAATTGGTATGTAGTTGCACCTTGACATAAATTAGTGCCTATCAACTTTTGGTAAAAATTGTCTTGCAGGTTGCGTTGCCATCCTGCTTTTTCTAAATTTTTAACATGGTGGTATAGTACAAAATTTTGTATAAATGTGCATAAATAAAATTATTTTTTAATAATCATTATGAAATTTACCAGAATTATTTATAATAGAGATAGTCAACTGGGAAAATTTTTTTGTATGTGTAGAAGCCTCACCTCCTTCCCCCTGGGGGGGGGGATTTCCCCCTCGAGGGGAGTAAATTTTCATGATGGGTATCTTTCAAAAGAGCTCGCCAGTACCTTTAAAACGAATGGTTGAACCATAGATCTGCGATAATTTAAAATGAAGTTATCTACTTTTTTTTAATGTGATACTGACAATAAAATTTACTTTTTTTTTGGATATTTAGTGTTATACTACTTCTCTAATATGGAAATCATCTGCATTACCATGGAAGATAATTTTTTTAAATAATAATTTTAATAAATTATTTTTACTGAGTGAATTTGTATAGGAAAATATAGAAGAAAGTCATGTGGTGGACACAACATACTAGTTAAAAGTGCGATAGCATCTAAACGCCTTATTCAATTGAGCTGAAAATTTGTATGTTATAAATCACTGTTGCACTAACTATAAGCATTTTGGTGAATCTAGTATTTATAGGTTTTTTACAGGGACACAACAAAAATTCTTTATCATTATGATCCATGGGTTCAAAGTTCAGTAGCGTTAAATAAAACATCGTGTAATATATGGAGAAAAATACTCAAACACTTTATTATGGTTTTATCTCTTGTTTTTTAACAACTCCTCTTTCTTTACTTTATCTACAAAACTGTTAATTACTCAATGTTCGGAAAGTCGAGTGGAGTCGCTCCAGATTTTTTTGGTTTAAACACCGCCTTCTTTAAGTGTTGACTTCTCTTTTACTTATATGTTTTAGCATGAGTTGGTCATAGATTAATCATTTCAAACATCTTCGTTTGAAATGTTCTCGCTTTCTTAATCATTTAAATTTTCTTCTTACATGGAAGCGTGCTCGGATAATTCCTAATTTTATAGACATTAAGTACAATCTTCCTGCTTCTTTTCGCATTAAGAATGCTTTAAATAGGAGTAAGTTTGCCATTCCTAAAGCTGTTATTCAGGATATTCAGCTGTCTCTCTTGTCTATTGAGAAAATAATTCCATTGCTTCACCTGTTTCTCCTCTTGTTAATCTCTCTTCACACATTCTGACTAATACTAAATATTTCATGCTCAGTTTGGGTCTTAATTTTGCTCGTACTTCCAGAACCTCTGTCCCGGATTTGATTTCTCCCATTGAAAATTCTTTTAAAAATAGTAAAAGTTCTCCAGGCCAGTTAGAATCTTTTCATTTCATTTTACCTAACATTATTTTCACTAATAATCATCCACAAAAGTCTAACCTTCTCCTTCTCAAAAATCTGCCCTATCCGAATTAAATTCCTCTCCCAATTTAATTGTCACGAGCTGATAAAGGGGACAAACTGTTTTACTCAACAAATCGGATTATATTTCCCATGTTGAGTCCTTGCTTACTTCAGGTCCCTATTCAAAACTTAAGAAAGATCCATCTAATGATCTTGATCGAGTTAAATACCATGTTAAAAATTCTGTTATCCTTAATGATCATACCGAATGCATGGTAATTCCTTCTGTTGCTAACTGTGCTCGTTTCTATGCACTTCTGAAAGTTCATAAGCCCACTCTCTACTTTCGGCCTATTGTGTCTAATATTGGTATGGCTTCTTATAATCTTGCACGATTTCTTTCAAGATCTCTTTCTCGTCTAACTACTGGGTCATTCCATATAAATTCAAGGAGATGTGTTGCTCGACCATTTTTATTTCTTTTGATACTTATGTCCCTTATTGGCCCTTATGAGAGATGTTCAAAACAACTTTTATTTTTTCTCTACGATTAACCTGAGATTTTAGATAGGCCATCAAAAGTCGTTCTTCTGCTCAAAAATGGGATTATTAGACCTTTATATTTTGACACAAATCTCTTTGAATAAATTTTATAAGTTTTAATTTTAAATATTAGTATCAAAGTACACAAGGAGGTGTCACATGTGTAGTTACACTGCTGTACCTTAATAATTAAAATAATTACAATTGGTCAAAGTTCAAGGTAAACATCAAATTTTGTCAATTTCAATAGTAAATAACTCTTCTAGGGAACAAAATCACAAAATAAAATACCACACTAATTAATCTCTGGAATCACCCTAATCAGAAAGTGCAATTGAAATTTTGTGGTATTTAACCCTTTAATGTGTACAGTCCCCTGAAATGTCAGAAAAATAACAAAAATGACATTTTCAGACTCCCATAAACCAAAAGGGGATGAAATTTAAAAAAAAATTCTTTGCTATTTTACTATTCTAGTAAAGTATACACGTACTGTGAGTATTGTTTTGTGTTTTATATTTGTAAAAAAAAAAAAATATAGCTGTTTTAATTTGCGTAATTTGGCTGGTTAACACTAAAGTAGAAAGCAAAACATTGCAGACTAATTGTTTTACATTAAAATGAGCTTTATAATAGTGTAAAATTACCTTAATGAAATTATAATTAAATAGTAAAATTTTTACTCCTATTTTATAAAAATTTAAACATTATTTCACATTGAATATTGGTTGTAAAAAAAAAAAAAGTACTGCCCATTTTTTATTTCTAATTATTTGCAAATAATTAAACATTTGTAAAAAATTTGGTTAGTTTATATATACAGTAGAATCTCGTACAACGCGCTCCCACAAAACGCGATTTTGTACAACGTGATGAAAAATCTATGACTATTACTTATACAATGCAATAAAGAGTCTCGTATAATGTGTAAAATAAAGGAAGCATGTGACATCTTTCCTACTTTCAACCTGTTCAAGGTTACTTACTTTTTCACTGCAGATAAGAATTGCTCCGTTACTACGCCAACTCCTGACACTTTTGGTCTCATTGCGGAATGAAATCGTCTGCTCAATGTATGTCTCCTATAACGTGATTTCCTATTAATCGGAACGTATCCCCCACATTATATGAGAGTCTACTGTACATTCTAACGCAGAAAAATAAATAATGAAAAATTATTGCACATTTATGTATTGTGTACTTCATAAAAATATAAAATTTTCACTTTTTTTTTTTCACATCTAATTTGCGAGGAATTAAGGAGAGAGTACATTAGTTACTTTGAAATTAATTTTTCATTTCCAAAAATTATATAAATTGAAAAATCGCAATAAATCGGCTAAAAGTAAATCAAAATTCACGAAGAAAAATAGTTAAATGCCGTTTGTTCATAAGCCAGATGTGGAACCTGTTTCTAACAATTGGTCAAGATTTTCGAAGACCTATAGACGGTAATCTAATGGTTACCACTTCTTCAGATAAGTGGATGTTGTCTAAAGATAAACTCCGCTTCAGTTTAAGTCTGCTTATTTCTGTTACAACAATTACCATATGAATCATAATAAAATACGCAGAAGGCTCCATGAAGGGAGTCTGATTGATACAGTTAGCAACAAAATTATTGAAGTGATAGGAGTAATTCCTAAGATGTGCACATAATACTGTTTTGTTAAGTAAATAATTGTCGAGTCATGATCTTATTCTTATGCTGGTTATAAAAAAGTGAAAAGTCTGTGCAAGATATAATAAAATTTTATAGTATAGAAATTTAAAAGTATTATTTATGTGGTTTGGTTTAGAATAAATTTCAGTCAGCTGAATAATTTTTTATGATAAAAACCACATAATTTTCTTTCCGTCTTAAAAAAATAAAATGTTCTATTTAAGCATTTATATTTGTGTTAAGGAAAGATTAGCTAATAACGATTGATTGGTCTACATAAATTCTTATTAACCCTTTCCAGCACAGTGTTGCAGCTGCTGCAACACCTAATTTTAGTTCTCAAGTGCAAAAACACATACCAGAAATTTTTTATAGACTTTTTTATCTACAATAGTATAGAGGTGAAATGTCATTTATTTTTTGTCTTCTAACATAGTTTTTGAATTCCGGTGGCTGTTGATTTTAAATGATCAGAATTACTCTTTGCCGGAAAGGGTTAACAGAGAGCATATTTCACAGTAGTGATAATCTTTATTTAGGATAATATTTTGATTAAAGAGTACAAAAAATCAGAAATTCCTTTATTTTTGTCAGATTTGAAAATATTATTTAAATCCCATGCTAAGTATTTTTTCTTTTTGTTTACTTTTTTTAAAAATCAATTTATAGCTGTAAAATTTTATTTCAGATTTTAAATGGGTTGAAGGTGATGTTTGTGAAGTAGCATTACAAGTATTTAATCCATTACCTTTCGAATTAAAAGTTACTCACATGGTAAGATTTTCTTTCTCTTTAAAAAAACATGTATCTGCTAATATTCTTTCACTTTACTTAAAGTTACTATTTTATTATTTCATTTTTAAAGAATATATCTGATTTTTTTTTTTAATATCAAAATATGAATTCTATATAAAATGCAAAATACCTTTTTATGTGCCTGTTACCTGTTAATTAACACTTTTATTTTAATAATATATATATATATGTATATATAGAAATACATTAATATAATCAGTGCAAAAAAAATTTTATGAAATTTAAAGATGACTCAACTTCAGTATTAAAACAATTCCTTGGATCACAAGCTAAGACTACCCATATCAAATCAAAGAAGAATTAAAGAAAAATCGAAATAAATATATATATTTAAGTTAAAAAATCTATTGATAGATGTTTTTAGTGCTGTTAGCATATATATATATATATAATATATATAATATATCAGGTGTGTAAATATGAAACTGGAATTTTTTGTGTAAAAAGTACATGTTTATTGTATGAAAATGATAAAAAAAAATATTTTGTTTGAAATATTTTTTATCGCTAGCTATGCATTTTTTCCATCTCTCTGGCATTTTATAAATGTCACGCCTACAGATGGAAATGGTAAAAAAAAAAAAAAAAAAAAAAAGAAAATGGATTTTTTTTTCCCCCAAAGGGGTTTATTTACTCTCAGAAAAATTAAAAAATCTGAAATTTCTAGCATAAAATAATGCGTTCAGAAATTTACAATATTTACATTCCGATGTTTTTTTCTTGAAATATTTTTTCATGTTCAGTATCTCATATAAAAACACTAACTTTGATAATGTTCATATTTCAAAAATAAAATTTGAACCATATAATCAAATGGTAATCGTGAAATATTTTCCTCCCATTCCATGCATTTGAAATGACTCTTTTCAAGCTCCTTTATACTTTTGTCTTTTTTCTTGAGCATGTATCCTTACTCTTGTCTAACTGTATAATTTTTCTGTCTGTGTGTGTATATGTTATGCAAGAAAAAATATTAAGTTTTAAATTAAACTGGATTGGATTTTTTGTGGTTTTAAAATTTAGGTTCGTTATTATTAAATTATGGCCGAAATCGTACTTAGTGGTAAGAACCGTTTCGCGGTGCCGCGGCTCATGAAGAAATATACAAAAATATTGAATTTTTGAAATTTTAAATTAAATCAAAATAAAGATTAAAATAAAATCAGAAAAATACTTTAACTTACCCCATCATCCATAAATTGAATAATCTGAAAGGCAAGTGGTTATTAATCCAAATGAGCACAATACATTTTTCTAAGGGTTCAAACTAAGCAATAAATGAGTAAAGTCAAAGAAAATAAAAAGTGGATAATATTTGAAGTAATATTTATTATTTTAAAACTAATAAAAAAAAAAATATATATATATATATATGCTTCAAATTTAGTCATACAAAAAAAAAAAAAAAAAAAAAAAAAAATTAAATTTTTGTAGGTATTTTTAAATTTTTAACCCAATTTTAAAACATTTTATTAAAAATTTATATTTTCTTACAGTATACCGAAAATTATCTAGTATTATATGAAGTCCCAATGTCCAATATAATTGACATCTACGAAAATGTCAGGGTCCCCCCCCCCCTGAATTATGCACTGATAAAACACTTAATATTAATGATATGCTGCATTATAGTTGAATCTTCTAAATTAAAATGTATATACAGTTGAAGATCTTTAATCCGCACACCTTGGTACTAGAACTTGTGCAGATTATAGATTTTTGCAAATTATAGATCAATGATGCCATTGCCTCGCTATAGGAATTAGTATAATGTACATAAAACAATAACTTTATTTAATGAAGCTAGAATTAGAATTGTTTGTTTTTATATAATGTAATAAAGGTAATAAATATATAATACAATAAAATTTATTTAATGAAGTAGAAGCAATGTATAGTTTAAACCAGTGGCGGTTCTACATTAAGGGCCAGCGGGCACGGCCCCACCTAAATTTTTTCTCGATTAAAATAGTAATAATAATAATAATAATTTTGTTTTTTATAACTATTCAAAAACATATATACAAAATGACTACGTCTATCTATTTTTTTCTTACTCTTCTTTCATTATCATTTATTTGTCAATTTATTTTCTCAGCTGTCACATATCACTAATGACTCCCCTTCCTTATCTAAGAGAATAGGGCCGTTTTCAGCCAGCCCGAAATTGGTGTGTTTATTTGTACAGTTTATTCTACTAGAAGATCGGGTTGACATATTTGGCGACTAATTGCTTTAACAGTTTAAGCACGCTGTAATTTTCTCGTCGTTGGGCCAGCAGAGTCCTGGCCCTTTGGAACAAAACTATAGGGGAAAAAACTGTCTGTTAACCATGGGTAATATTTGACGACTTCTACATTACGTTTTTCTTTCTTTCTTTTTTTTTTTTTTTTTTTCCCTCATTGATTTTTCGGTGAATTTTTTAGAGTTATATATGACAGTTTAAAATTTTAGTGTTTAAAAAAAGAAATCTGGTAATAGTCAAAAATAATTTCTAGACTAGCCTTTAAGATAAAAGCTTGTATAAGAATTTAAGACCTCTTTAACTAAAGTGTTTTGAATTTAAATGAGGGGGGGGGGGGGAAATAATATGCAATTTTTTTTTTTTTTTTTTTTTTCAGAATAGTTTATTAAAACATTTATGTAAATAAATTGTAAAATTTTTAGATAAATAATTAATGGATTTACGTGGATAAATGGATTAAATAGCTGCACAAAATTGTGATTTATTATTATTATTAAACGATATTTCTTTTAAATGCGATTTAACAGAAATATCTGCAATATGTTTCTTTTTTCTTTATTTTCTTTTCTTTCTTTTTTTTTTTTAAAGATGGTAGCCCGTTTTATTTCTTTATTTATTGAAAGTTAATTTAAGTTATCTAAAATTAAATGAGAAACATGTTTTTTAAATATGTATCCACATTACATTAATCATGACTTTCTAAATTCAAATAGATAAGAAACATGAATATAACACTTGGAATTCTATAATTAAAAGATTTAGGGATATAATTAGCATAAGCTAAATAATATTACACTCTGAGACATTTGAATTTAAATTTTAATGGTGTTTAGTGTTAGGGTTAAAGCCAGTTGACTAAAAGAGGGTCCTAGACCTGAGTGGTGTGCTCTCTGTAGAAAGTGTTTCTAAGTGTTACATATATCTTTTTATTTGAGTTTTGGGGAAAACCATAGTAAACTTCAAATGTATATGTCGACGAAAGTGATCTGTTATTGGACTTGGAAATTTCCGTCTACTAGCTTCCAGATATTTAAATTTTGATATTCCATTGATCAGAACATTGCAGAATTTTTCTATTGTATTTATAAAGCTATTTTTGAGATAATTTTATGCAATGTTTTCCATAGAGTTGAAACTCGCCATCATAAAGAAAAAAAAAAAAAAAAAAAAAAAACGAAATTTCATTTTACATCCCATTTTAATAATGTTTGTTTTCATGTTTGAATAATGAATAGTATTATAGTTAAATTACGCATCATACGATGAATCGGGCCCCACCTGTGAAAATTTGCACGAGCCGCCACTGGTTTAAACCCTTAAATAAGTAATTCAGTAAAAAAAAAAAAAACCTGTTTCCTGCTTCTGGACTTTGATTAGCAGTATGCAGCCAGATACTTGCAATGTGATTAGTTTGATGCAGTTTTTAATGACTGCATCACGCACCAAACACCCCTAGACTTTTTGGAAATTACAATGACCATACCCCCCCCCACCCCCCCACCCCCCAAAATCAGACCCATAGTTAACAAACGCGAAAGCCCAAATTATAATTTAGAAAAATATATGACAAATATTTACAAGAAAATTCTCCCCCCATCACAATATAGATTAAACTCAACTGAGGATTTCATCAGAAGAATAAAAAACTTTGAAATTCAACCGAATCACAAATTTATTAGTTTTGATATAATTAACCTATATCCCTCTATTGACACCGATGAAATTATTAATACAATTAACAACGAAATAGAAAGAAATTATAGTCTACTAATAGCCCAAACTTTAAAGTCTACAACCAATTTAATTTTAAAAGAAAGTTTTTTCAAATTTAATCAAAAGGTATACCAACAGGTCAAAGGAGTCCCGATGGGGTCCCCTATATCAGGGATTGTAGCAGAGTTTAAATTAAGAAAATTAGAGGATACTATTTTAGAAAAATTAAAACAGAAAATAATATACTGGAACAGATATGTAGATGATATTTTTGCCATAATCCATGAACAACAAAACACAACCGAACTCCTAAATGATTTAAACAGCTTAGATAAAAATATTCAATTCACTAACGAAATAGAATTAAACAATGAAATTAATTTCCTCGATGTCAAAATCAAAAGAATGAACAATACAATCAACGCAACTGTCTACAGAAAACCTACCTCCAGTAAAGAAATTATTATTTACAATAGTAAAACCCCCTATAAATATAAATTAAACGCCATTCAATCCTATATTAATCGCGCAATACTTATATGTACAGAACCAGAAGACCTTAAAAACAAAATCAATTACATCAGGAACTTAAGAATAAAAGCAAACTACCCTAAAAACCTTGTAAATAAACTTTATAAAAAACGTATAAAGAAAATCGATAATATCCCTAGCTACCGAAAACCAAATAAAATATGCACTAGTGCAATACCTTATGATCGCGGAGCCGCAGTGAAAATTAAAAATATTGCAAGCAAACTAGATGTAAACATTCCAATTAAACCAAACCCAAATATCTATCAAATAATCAGAAACGATAAAGATAACATTCCCCCCCTCGAATCCGCCGGCATTTACAAGATCCCTTTTAAATATCCAAACAATAAAAACGGTTGCTATGTAGGAATAACTAAGAGAAAAATTAACACAAGAATTAAGGAACATACTAACGATATAAAATTTGGCAAATACGGCACCGCGCTAGCACAAACATATAAAAATGAAAATATCGAAATAGATTTTAAAAATACCGAAAAAATCGCGAACTATAACAGTCACAACTATGCACTTTTTCGAGAAACCATTGAAATTATCACCCAACCGAACGCATGCAACCTGGACCAACCAGCAACAGGTATAGACGCCACCTGGCGCCATATCCTGAAAAAAGGAGAAAGAAGTTAATACACCTACAGAAAATCTTCAGAAGTGCACAGAATGGAGTGACCGACGATGACGATGAGGGGGGGGGGCCCTAATAAGAAAGTACTTCGCCAAAAAGAGTCACATCGGTAAAGCTAAAGTAAGGTTTTTTTGTTTATTTGATATACAAATATGTTCATAAAATTTATTTCTAATGAAAAATAATGTGCACAGGGAAAAACTATACAAAATATTTTTAAAGGTGACAAATTAAACTATAAGAATAATGCACATCAATATAATAAAACATGTGTGTTAAAAAAAAAAAAAAAAGCTTTAAAAAGGCTAGGTAAAAAAGAAAATATGTACAGAGGCAAATTTTTAATACTTTAGATTTATTGTTGTCTTTGCCACAGAAAAGATGCATATTTCTTTGTTTATTTCTTACTACATTGAAAAATTAATTAATAAAAATACTTTAAAATAGCAGGAAGAGACAATTTTGAAAATTAATTTGGCAAAACTTCATATAAATAATTCTGTCTTAATATACTACAGTGTATACAGACATTTAAAAATAATAATAATAATAAAAGGGAGAGAGAATATTTCAAAATAAATTTTGCTAGTTTTTGAGCATTTAATTTTTAGAAACAAATCAATTTTTAAACAAGTCTTAAATGGAAAAATAGTGAAAAGCATTGTAAAATCAATTCTATTAAAGTGAAAAATTTAATCATTTCCTTGCATTTAAGACGAAAGTTTTGTTTTAGTAAATCATGTTAATGCAAAATATGCTTCTAAATAGCAGATTAAAAATTTTAATATCAATTTCACTAAATTTAAAATGTACAAAAAAATTTCTAATGTTTGGGTGCAATTCATACGTAACAGCCTGTTTTTGTCTGCATTCACTAGTTTATGAAAGTTACAAAAAATAAATAAAACAAAAATAGAGGAGGAAAATAACTATTCATACCACTGAAATTCTGAAGTAACAGACAGTCAAATAATTAGGTGGAGGAAGAGGTAGGACTGAAATTTATATGTATATATGAATATTTAATTCATAACTGATATAACTCACTCAATTTATTTATCACAGAATTTAAACTTGCCAATTTCAAATAGACGAAAATTGGAAGATTCTTGCTTAAAAAACAAGACGATTGATTAAATTGCATTATAAAATAATACAGTAGAGAGTCAAAAATCCACACAGCTTGGGACCAGAGGTTGTGTGGATTTTAGGATTTTGTGGATTTTGGGGCCCATAAAAAGTTATTTTTATTTTGAATAGTAAAAGCAGAGTATTATTCAAACTAAACACATACTAGTGAATAATAACACAAGAATTGCTACTTTCCAGCTGATGAAATTCGTACTTAATCCCTTCGATAATTGTGGAAGTTTGCACTTTGTGGTGTTTGATTGCAGTGTTTCTATTGATCATCATTCAACACCAGTATTTCTGTGCATTTTTCTACGGATATGTGATACACGATTATATATAATAATTTTACCGTTCTGAAGATAATTTTAAAGAAAAAATGTAAAAATGTCAGACTTCGAAATTTAAATTGAATTGAAAATTTTCTGGTGTTTTGAGTTTTCAACCAAAAGTCATCATTTAAAAAAATGGCACATAAGGAAATAAAACATCTGACAAACTTAAAATTGTTTTCTCTCTAACATAAATTTCTTACAACTGCAGCAAAATTTCAAATTTTGAGAGAAAAGAATTTCCTCTATTTTAATTCACAATGATAACTCAACAGTTTTAGTTTATTAAAGTATTTTTAAAATAAATTTATAGCCACATAATTCTAAATTTTGTGTGTGTAGGGGGGGGGATTATATTGAATATTAATTTATATTGATTAACTTAATAATTTTGATTCTCAAAACTTCAAAATTTAAAACAACATACTTAAATAATATTTTCAAGATACTTTAAACAAATTTTCAAAATACAGAAAAATTTTTTTTGTTTCTGAAAATAATAATAATAAAATTAATAATAATGATTAATAATTAATAAGTGTATAAGTAATTTAAAGTATCATCTATGAACTTCCTTGATAATTAACCTGCTGATAATAATGCACTACTTTTTTATGTATATAATATATATATTTTTTAATTATTTATTTACTTTTTTTCATGAAATTTGTAATTTTGACAGCTTTAAAAGGAATAATTTTTTCAAAAATTTAAATGATGCACAAACTGCTATATTTGCCTCAAGAAGTCCTCAAATCTCAAAATAAACATTGAAAAAGCTTACCTCGTTTTTCAGCTTTATTTTAAATCTTCACTTTTTCTTTGAAAGGTCCTAGAATAATACCCTTTTAACTATCGAAGCAGTAGGAAGGCACTCGCGACTCTATTTTTCAGTTCAGTAGTAAATAATTAAATCGAAGAAAATAAACATTTTTCAATTCATTAGATAAAATTTAAAAACAGTTCCCTTTACTTAGAAAGAAGAGTTAAATTTAAGTTTGTCTTTTTGTTAAAGAAGTGGGATGAAGATTAAATGATTAAGACTTACAATGAAAATTATTTCAAAGGGACTTTTGCCTGAATTTGTCTCCATCAGATATGGCCTAATAATAATTTGGATGAGCTAAAAGGTAAAAACATTTACCGAGCCTCTGCTGTAAAAATTTCTCAACTGAATTCTTCTTTTCATTCTTTCCAAGCAAAGCTCAGTGTGAAAGGGGGGGGGGGCTTTGTTTATTTTCGCACTTCCAATGGTGTTCATGGATGTTTTTTAGCTACCTTTTGTTTAGGCTCATGGTGTCTAGAAGATGCTGGCTGTCTGGCTGACCGTTTTTCAAATTTTGTTAGGCAATTTCTCCAGCAATCACTCTTCAGGGTGTTTCTGTCTATTATTGTAATCTTCTTTTTTGATCTATAGAATTTATTCTGATTTCAAAAGACCTTAATGTGTTTAACACTTTAGTTAATCCTCATCCTAAAGAGCAAAGATCTCATAGTCTGGCCTGTCTTGGTTTAAAGATATGAAAACAGAAAATTATTATCCCACCTATTCGCAAGTGTTTTGGGGTTTACGATAAAAACTTCACTTTAAAAGTACAGGACAAAAGATAACCCATAGTTACAAAAAGTCAAAGTTAACAAAAGGAAAGGTACAAAAATCTTAACAAAAGTTGAAGATAGCTGGCAATTTTTCAGGGCATCAGATCACATATGTTATTGTTTACTTTTGTTATATGTTTAACTTGAACAAACTGTAACAGACTCATGTTTAAAAGCCTGTCGCCTGCTCTATTTTGCGGTGAAACCCTGAAAAGGGGTTATCTCAATCGCATTCAGCTTCTCTTGCACAAAAGAAGCATTGTATAAAGTATACATCCTGTTTTCTACTAATCCGTCAGTAAAGAAAGGAGGAGAGAAGAAAACAAAACATTTCAAGGATGTGAAATATTTCATTAAAACTCAAGCTTATGATGAAAATATTATTTTCGCGCTTGAAATTTTTACCCTTGGAAGCATGTGAAAAATTATTAGGGTTGGCGACTGCCCCCGCTACCACCGTTAAGTCGGCACTTATGTCCTGTCCAGAACATGATTTGACTATTTCTAGAAAATATCAGTCTGTGTCTCTGTATGTGTGTGACAAAAATTTTGCGCCGACTGTATCTCTGGAACTACTGCACATAATTGCATATAAATGCACCTTCACATAAATTAGTGCCTATCAACTTTTGGTGCCCATCGCTGAACAGGTAGCGCTGTTATAAAGTGATTTTCACAATGTAAGGGAATGCTATATCTCAGGAACTACTGCAGAGAATTGCATATAAATTTATATGTAGATACACCTTGACATAACCTAGTCCCTATCAACTTTTTATGTCAATTTCTCAAAAGGTGGCGCTGCTATACAGTGGTTTCCACAGTTCAAGAAAATGGTATATTTCAGGATCTACTATAGAAAATTGCACATAAATTTATATGTGGATGTACCATGATATAAATTATTGTCTTTCCACTTTTGGTACCAATAATTCAATAGGTGGCGTTGTTAAACAACGATTTCCATAATTTAAGGGAAAGAGATATCTCAGGTTCTATTGTGTACAATTAAAAAAAAAAAAAAGAGAGATGTGAAAAGACCATTATCAGACTTTATGCTGATTCAATTTGGATGCATATTGGCCAATAGGTGGCGCTGCTGTCCTGCAATTTTCTCCAAGAACGGACTAGCTATATCTCATCTTCTATGGTGTATAACTGTACAAAATTTGATAAGTTAGATAACCATTATGAAAATACATATTTTAATTACTATTTATGGAGAATAAAACTGTCTTTCTTTGTACAATGTAATTTTTCTCTAAGATGAAAATCGTCTGCATTCATTATGGTAGGTAATTTTAATAAATAATAGCTTTAGTAAATTATCTGTACTGAGCGAATTTGTATTAGAAAATATAGAAGAAAGTCTTGTGGTGGCCACAACATACTTCTTCTTTTTTTTTTTTTTTTTTTTTGTCTTTTTAAATACCTTTATTTTTAATAAAATTCAATCCTTGCTTTTATGTGAATGAAATTTTGAAATTTCCTCCATTTATACTTGTATATACAGCAAATATAGAGGAAATACTTGTTGTAATTTCATTTAAAGCCATTATGTTGTGACCACCACAAAACTTTCTTCTATATTTTCCTATAGGAATTCGCTCAGTAAAAATATTTTCTTAAAACTATTATTTATTAAAATTGTCTACCATAATGAATGACTTTTATTTTAGAAAAAACTGACACTAAATATAAGAAAAGAAAAACAGTTTTATTCTCTATAAATAAAGTCTTAAAAAAAGCGTCTTCATAATGGGTATCTCATACGTACTGTTATATGCCATAGAAGTTAACATGTAGCCACATCTCGTTCTCAGGGAAAATTGCTGTATAGCAGTGCCACTTATTGGCTGATGTGCATCCAAATTTAATCAGTATAATGTGATATAATGGCTACACTGATACATGTTAAGTTTTGTTTGATTATACACAACAGAACCTTCCCTGAAAATGCAAAAGTCGATGTATAACAGCACCACCTGTTTAGCAATTGACACAAAAGTTGGTAAACACTAACTTATGTCAAAGTGTATCTGCATTTAAATTTATATACAAAATTGTGTAGTAGTTCCTGATATATAGCCTTTCCCGAAATTGTGAAAATTGCCGTCCAGCAGCGCCACTTGTTAAGAAATTGACACGAAAAGTTGATAGGTACTAATTTAGGTCAAGGTACATCTGCATATAAATTTATATCCAGTTAACTGCAGTAGTTCCCAAGATACTGTCACACAAAATTTTTTTTTCATGCAGACACACACAGACAGGCACATATTTTCTAAGAATACCTAATCAAATTGTGTTCTGGAACCCTCAAAACGTGTAAATCCATCAAAAAATGGAAGCTGAAAATTTTTACGATTCCAATACTTTCTTCAATTGAATACAGAAGAAAGTAAAAAGTAATGTAAAATAAACACATTTAGGAAACGGATTCCATCAAGGTATAATAATAATATTCTTTAACGTCTTCTCTAGAACAAATAAACAACGCATGAAAATTGCAACTGTAAGAAGATAATTTGCTGTTCGTGTGACTTGAAAGAGATTGTGGGAAAGCAGATGTTCAATTGCGAATCATATATCCCCTGCTTCCCAAATTATTATAAACATTCACATCGAACAAAAGCAATAAATAAAGTTATATATATATATATATATTTTTTTTTTTTTTTTTCAGAATATAAGCATTAAACAACGAACTTCTAACACTGAAAATGAAGCATATTTTTGCAATCTTGAAGTTCACAACTCATATAAATGTTCAAACATTATTATTAAACATTTTTTTTTAGGGTTTTTTTAAATTTTTAATTCAATACAATCAGTAATTACATTTTTTTTTTCTTTTATATTCAATCAAAGAAAGTATTGGATTCGTAAAAATTTTTGACTTCCGGTTTTCCACAGATTTACAAGTTTTGAGAGGTCTGTCTTGACTATATGTCAGGTTCCATTGCGTATAAACCAACAAAACCTGATATGTTAGAAGACCAATATGAGATATTACGCTGATTCAAATTGAATGCATATCAACCAACAGGTGATGCTGCTACACAGCGATTTCCGCAATTTAAGGAAAGGCTATATCTCAAGAACTACTGCACAGAATTGCATATAAATTTGTTTGTAGGTGCCCTTTAATATATAGTAGCACCTGTCAACTTTTGGTGTAAACAGCTCAACAGATGACGCTGCTACACCGCGATTTCCACAATTACAAGTAAAGCTATATCACAAGTTCTATTGTGTATAATCAAACAAAAATTAATATGTGAGAAGGCGATTATGAGACATTATGCTGACTCAGATTGAATGCTTGTCAGCCAATAAACTGCAAATTTCCTCGATAACAGGATGGTTATATCTCAACTTCTATGCCATATAACTGTACGAACCATGATATGTGAGAAAACCATTATAAAAACGCATTGTTTAAGAAGTTATTTATAGACGATAAAACTGTCTCTCTTTGGATATTTAGTGTTAGATTTCCCTAAGATGAAAATTATTTGCATTCATCACGTTAAACTTTTTAATAATAGTTTTAATAAATTATTCGCACTTAGTGAATTTGACAGAAAAATATAGAAGAATGTCTTGTGGTGGCCAGAATATACTAATTTTTTTTTTTTTTTTAATTTACCAACTGTGTGACAATGAAAATTTACTTTATTTTATATGATGTTATATCATTTTACCTTGTTTTGCATGATTTTTAGATGAATAAGTAATGTTGATTTATTTTTCGGGTTTTGGGTCGGGTTGGGGTCGGGTTGGGGTCGGTTTTCGGGTTGAAAATTTTTTTGTTGGGTTCGGGTTAGATTTCGGGTTGATTAACCCGACCCGTGCAGGACTCTAATTAAAATAATATTTGTTTCATATTTTGCATTCATCTATTTTAAGTTGAGAAACTCTGCAGTACTCAACTGGTAAAAATCTTTTCATTTTTTATACTGTGCACTGTAATATAAGGAAAGTGAGGATTTTGATAATATTTCATAATGCAGTAATTATCCCATACTCATATTTTTCTATTAATTGCATGTTAGTTAAAAATTCTTTTATCATAAAGTTGGTAGGGTTGCCATGCTACCTGGAGAGCCTGGAAAACTTGGAATAGTCAGGGAATTCAAAATTGACCATAAAAATCAGGGGAAAGTCAGGGAATTTAAATATTTTAGCCAGAATCTGGAAAAGTCAGGAGATTTCATATGATGATTGCTAAAGAAAAAACAATTTTTCTTCCAACGTAGAGTCATTTTTCTTAGTTTTTGCCATTTTTTGAAACATCCTTTCTGCTCATGAAAGAAATTTCTTATCTCGTTTCTAAGTGACAGATGCTATCACTGTATGTAAGTTTAGTCTTATGTATTTTTTGTGTTATAAAGTAGTACCATAATTATTTTGCCTTCAACACAACCAATGCTCAATATATGGTTAGACTGTAATTTTCTTAGAATGTCATAGAATTTCATTCTCCTGTTTGAGTGGCAACCCGAAGTTGGCAAGTGAATCTATATTATTTACTACCATTTAAAGAAATAAAGTTGTTTAAATGATGAAACTTTATACTGGTTAAATGGAAATTTTTTCTTCAATGGATTCAGAGTATTTACTTGCGTGATCTGATCTTGACTAAAAGTTTCATGTAATTATTAATTTAGCATATATGATTAACAATTAAATTTTATAGGTATAATTAAATTTTCTCAAGGTTATTTATAAGAAAAATTTATCCATTGTATCTTATAAAGTTATAACTCATTTCACATGGTAAATTTTTAAAAAGTTTTTCAGTTCTTTCACTTGGAAGAAAGCTATTTCTTCCAGCAGGTTTTTTTCCATGGTTTTTTCTATAGTTTTTTCCACCTTCAAGAAACTTTCCAACCTTGGAAAAAAGCCATTTTATTTTTTCTTGATTGTGGCTTTTGTAAAGAGTGCAGCTGATGAGAAGAAGAGATGCAAAGAGCTTCCTTATTTTTGGAGAATGGTGCCCATACATCCCTGTTTGATTGTTAGAGTCCTTCATTGGATCATGTATCCCAATTTTACCCGAATCCGTGGTTCAGGTGGGGTCACCTAATTTTTTTCTCTTGTGGGTTAGGTTGACTAGATTTTTTTATTGTGGGATGGGTTTAGTTTTTAACGAGTCAGGTCAACTTGAAAACATATTAAAAAAAAAAAAAAAGTTTTGCAGAAATAAGCAGAAATTTGTTTATTATATATACCCATAAATAAATACTTTCATCGAAATAATTATATCACGGTTCGAAACAGAGCCCAAGATACCATAGCAGAAAATGCGAGATGCAAAACGTACGTCACAGATTTTTTCTTTAGTCTGCAGATTATTTCTAAACGGTATTGTGCAGAGATAGTTCCCAATTTGGCAGGAAAGATAGCAGTTTTCAATCTTTCTCCATCCGCAATATAAATGTCCGTATTCATTTTAAATACACATTATTAGATTCTAGAACCTATAAATAGGTAGAATTGTTCAATATCCTTGCGATTTCTAGTGTTTCTCCATCTACAACAAAAATGTCAATATTCTTTTTAAACTTATTTAATTAGATTCCAAACCGTATAAAGAGGTAGAATTGTTTTAATATCTCTCACTCATATATTTGTTTTCTATTCCCCCCCCCCCCCTTCTGTTAATGATCAGTGATCAAACATTCCACAGAAGTATTGTAAATTTCAATCTTTCTCCATCTACAGCATAAATATCAATATCCATTTTAAACACGCTTTATTAGATTTTAGAACCTATAAGGAGGTAAAATTGTTCAGTATCTCTCACTCGTGTAATTTTTTGGAACACCCCCACCCCCCACCCCCAGTGCCCGTGGCATGAAAATAAGAAAAAAAAAGCAAATTAAAGAAATATTTCTTTTTTTAAATTTATATTTTTAGAGCATCTCACTCTGAATAAGACAAAAAAAAAAAAAAAAATGTTTTAAAACCTCATTCTACCATAAAGAAAAAAGGACCAATCCTATATGATAAAGACGCTGGAGCAGTTTGCATGAAAACAAAAGCAAAGTTCTATGATGCAAAAAAGAAGTTTAGATACAAAAAGATTACCAATAAAAAGTGTTGATACACTGAATCATGTCACCACATAACGAATCGTCAGTGGGGATGCTTTAAATCAGACTTTAGCCAAAATATGAAATTAAAATATGTCGCAAAACCACATTTTTTCAAAAAATCAAAACATTTTCCTCCTATAAAATCCCTCCAAACAAAGGCCGAAAAACAGGTGAAGTTTGTAGATGTGCAACGCCACCAAATGAATATTGATATTTAATGCTAATGGCTTGGAGACACAGAAATATGAATGCCACTCTTCTTCAACACCGCCTTTGTTTGGCTACTGGCACCACACTTTCGACTCCAACTGTCTGAAACTGGTTCCATAGTGTAGCAATAGGTCTGAGGATCTCATCCTTATATCGACGACCAATCAGAGCTCTATTTCGAATGGTTTGGAGATAGGTGTATCCATCCATGGAGATGCCAACCTAGACCATCAACCCTCCCTCCCGGCTACAAGATATTTTGACCCATTCGCTCTGTGAGAGGGGGGAGTTAGGGGAACCACCCCCAGCGAGGCCTAGGGTAGACTCATCAGTTTAAAGAATATTGTGCCTTTTATTTCTCCTCCAATTCACATGCTTTATTTCCCTCTCCCTGTGGTACAGTAGTACCTTACTCTTAACGTAACACATGCCATTCATCAGCAAGCATACAGACCTACAGTGTGGAGCCAGTTTCCAACAATTTGAGTTGAAACTGTGAGGCTAGTAGCCAAGCAAAGGTGTTGTTAAAGAAGAGTGGTATTCTTATTTTGTTGTCTTCAAGCCATTAGCATTAAACATTGATTGGATGTTGTTGCATGTCTTCAACCTTGCCCTGGTCTTTAGTCTTTTGGTCTCCAAAACACTGTTCCAGGGGCTCTACAATGAACCTACCAAGACTGTCTCACTCCCGGCAATTCTTAGCTGTGACGTCATGTGCCGATAGTGCCAAAAAATGTGCTACAACGAAGCTCACGGAAGCATTCTCTTTCTTCTCGGTCTTGGAAACTCCTGCCGAGATTTATCGAAAAAATATCACCAAGCGTAGAGCTCAAATTTAAAATAAAAATTTTAAAAGTAATGATATCAAAATTCCAGTGGCGCTTTGGTGTTACTTTAAAAGATTTGTTTTTAGATTCCATTACAATTACTTTTGTTTTGTCTAATAAAATATATATTGAAACAATGCTTTTTATTTTCAAATAAACTGTCAAATAATCACACTTTAACTGAGTTTACATTATAAATTGAAATTAATTATTTTACTAAACTGATTTGGATTTTGCATCTAGCTATTCAAAACTGCAAGTAAAAATTCTGCAAATGTTTTCTTTGCACACATTTTTACTTAGTTGGATAATGTGATACAAAGTAACATTTGCTGAAATTTTTACTTTCTGTTTTGGATAGCATGATGCAAAAGACAAATCAATTTATTGAAATAATTAATTTCAATTTATAATGGAAACTCATTGAAAGTAAGATTATTTGGCAGTATATTTGAAAATTAAAAGCATTGTTTCAAAATATAAATATATTTTATTATACAAAACAAAAGTAATTGTAATGGAATTTAAAAACAATTCTTTTAAAGTAACACCTAAACATCACTGGAATTTTGATATAATTCCTTTTAGAACCATGAATTTGAATTTGAGATGCGAATGAAAAAGCATCAGTGAGTAAATTTTATATATATGTTTCTGTTTCTGTTGAAAATATTATATTTGCACTGTAAAAATAATTAGAAAAAAAAAAAAAAAAAAAATGATCAAATAAGAAAATCATGTATATTTTAATGAATAGCAAAGTGTCACTCAAAACTTGATATAATTATTTTTAAGACCCATATTTCAAATTTTTTTAGCCGTAAAGTAGCAGTGTCACAAACTTTTAATCCATTAAGGGTTTTTTGTATTCATAATTAGTTACAAAGTAATTTAAGTTATAAATTATAAAAATTAAATATACCTTATTAAAATCCTTAAAAAGTTTGAGCTAATATATTTTGGCATCCCAGACATCCCATCATCAAACCTCGAAATGACAGGGTGTCTACTGGGTCATGAAAGTCATGAAAAGGTCATGAAAATCAACAATGGGTCATGAAAGTCATGAAAAGATCATGAAATTCAGCAATAGGTCATGAAAGTCAAGAACAGGTGATGAAATTCGACCATCGGTTTTAGTCACGTATTAGGTTCAGGTAACCCAATTTCACCAGTCGGGTAGAAAACAATTTTTTTCTCTTGCAGTTTGGGTTGAGTTGATGAAATTTTTTTTCCTATGAGTCGAGTGAACTTTAGAATATCTTTCAAAATAATTTCTTTAACGTGCAAAAACATAATTTGGCTATACATCCTTTGGTGCATTGTCGCTTTGCTTGTAGCACTCGTGGCCACTTTGTTCGCCTGATAAATGGTTGTGTTTTTTTAAACCCGAAACAATTGTTCTGAGTTTATTGCATTTTATGGTGTTTATTCAAAGTTTTGTATTTATTACTAAACTTGAAGCACATTTTGTACACTTGAAGTACATAACACACCTAAATGGTTGAAAATTATTATTTATCCATTTTTAGAATTTAAAACTTTAAACTTGGCGCATTAATAATTACATTTTAAATTATTTACCAGTTGTATAGCAATAAAAGTTTATTTCATAACTTAAATTGCAAAATTTTTAGATGAATTATTAATTTTCATTTTAGGTTTTGAGTCGGGTGTGGGTCATTAAAATTCTCTATTGTGAGTTCAGGTCGATTTTCAGGTTACTATTATTTAGTAGCATAAATATATAAGCATGATTATAAATCTAGTATAGTCATTTATATCTTTAAAAAACAAAATTGTCTTTTATAAAAATCTACAGACATTCAAACTTTTGTTCTCCCCCCCCCCCCCCCTCCCCTAAAAAAAAAAAAATCTTTAAAATTTTCTTTATTTAACGTTTAAATTTTCTTAAATATATGTTTGCTCAAAATATTTTGTTAATCAAAACAGTATTAAAGTATAAATAAATGAACTACTTTTTTCTAATTCAGAATGTTTTCTATGTTGAAGTATAGGAAAGACATCAAATGCAAAGTTTGAAATGTATAGTTACACTGTGGTGGACATAATTATAAGACACCTATCTAATTTGACAAATAGTGAAAGAAAAGATTTAGAGCTTAAAAATGTTTTATCAAATACATCAAATACATAAATTTATTCGGTTATCACACGTAATTGCTTTACAGAAATGATATTTTTATAGAGTTTAATAAAAAAAAATTAAAAATACCATGGACAAAATTATAAGACACCCCAACATTTTAATTAAAACACCTGCTTTTTTTTTTTTCGAAAATGTGCAATATGCAAATTTTCTGCATGCTGTTATGATGTCAGCAGTTAACTAAAGCAGACGATAACCGACTTCACGCATTTACAAACATGCCACGAGGTACAGAATTAAAAGAAAAGGAAATTCACGAAATTTGGAAATTAAATGGAACTGGTGCTTCAATTACTAATAATACGCTGACTCATGCATCACACGAAACAAAACAGTTGCTTTCAGAGCAAAGTATCAATGTTCTCCCATGGCCTTCTCGCTCCCCAGACTTAAATCCCATCAAAAACTTGTGGGGGATCTTAGCTCGTGCGGTTTACTGAAATGGGAGGCAGTTTATATGTGTCGAAGACCTAAAAAATGCTATACAATGTGCTTGGGAAGAACTGTCTTGTGATATTTTGTTAGAATTGATAGATTCGATGCTGAATCACATCTTTCATGTTATAAAAAACAATGGCGGCTCCACCAAATATTGAATAACCCTCTTAGAGGATTTTTTTTTTAGACCATTAGTGTCTGCTAATTATGTTGACCACTGTATTTGGAAAAAACGGTTTGTGTGTAAAAATTTTGTCCGTTATGTTTTTAAGTTTTTTCATTAAATTGTATGAAAATATCATTATTATAAAATAATTATATATGATAACAGAATAAATTTATATTTTTGACATATTTGATAAAACATTTTTAAGCTTTGTATCTTTTCTTTCACTATTTGTCAAATTAGATATGTGTCTTATAATTATGTCCACCACTGTATATATACTTTTTAGTTTAATAATTCTATTCGTCTATTCTTAGTCTTTTCGTGGGAAAAAAAAAATAATGCTCGTAGATTTGAAAAAAAAAATTTAAAACATGAAATATAATGGATAAAAGAGAGGTAAGAATTAATATTTTTATATTTTAAATTATTATTTTCATATTTTCTTTTTATATTTCACAGTAATATTGCAAAATAAATTAAAGGAGATTTCATATTAGGCTGTAAGACTAAAAGCATAAAAAATAACGAATGAGAATTTACAGTCGCGATCATTATTCAAAAATAAATGAACAAGTTAATCATTAAGCATTTTGATGCCTGGAAATAGTCTATAAATTAAGTTCAATGAGCAATACAAAAGTATCTGGCATCAGAAAGATTCAATACAAGAATTAATTTAGCGATGTTAAAAGAAATAGAAGATTTATGATTCTAAATTATGGCTTGATTACTTATGTCAAATAAAAAGCAATAAATAATTGTTTTAATGACTTGGCAAATTGGCAAAGTGGAGAGCCAAACGGCGTCACGATGTCTGCGACAAACGAAAGTACAACCAATAAGAGACAAAGAGAAGGCGTTATTATTAAATAGAATAAACAATTAAAGAAAATGGGATGGAATTGGAAATATGCCAAATTGCACCAAAAATTTAGGGTTTAAAAGATAGAACTCGCCAAAATTTGGAATCTTCCTTGATTAGCTCTTGCCAGTAAAATCTAAAAAATCTGTGCTACCAAATTTGAAAGTTAACGTGTGTGGGCCGGTTCACCGGCAAATTCCGTTTAACATGGTGGGCCGCATTCAAGACCCCATCCATCTTCATTGCCCTACCAGACTCGGATCCCCAGCCCTGAAATGGATTTTAAATAAAGACTTTTCCAGTTAACCTGATTAGATTATTTATGTGTTCCACGACTGTCACATAGGAATACATCACAATATGAAAGCAGAGTAGGATTGCTTCTGCAAATGATGTTTACTGATAAAGTGACTGGACAATTGCTGCAAAAAGATATTTTAAATGAAAGGATTTGCTACGGGCCGACCTCCACGTTTAATAAGTACAATTCGGTGGCGCAGATTTTTTAGATTTTACTGTCAAGAGCTAATCAAGGAAAACCCCGAAATCCTCATTTTTAATTCATTTTAATTTCATTTTTAATTTTTGAAAACACCGCCAATAATATTATCAACAATTGTAAACTCTGGGTTCGTTATGTAGATGATGTTTTTACTGTTACCCCCCAAAATATTAAACCTGAAAACCTCCTTGCTGACCTCAATAAAATTGACCCTCTCATTAAATTCACATATGAAACCGAAACCAACAATAGTTTAAATTTTCTCAACGTCACCATTATCAAAAATAAAGATCACTTTATTGACATTACTGTTTTCCGAAAACCCACTAGCAATAACGAAATTATAAACAATAAATGTCGCACCCCCCTCCCATGCAAATTCGCCGCTCTACGTTCATATGTCAACCGCACTATTCTCATTTGCTCCAATAAAAAATATTTGAATTCTGAATTAAAATTTATAAAAAGTATTGCTAAAAAAGTTAATTATAACCTTGCTATAGTGGATAATTTCTATAGAAAACGTATAAAATCCACTTAATCATGTTCCAAACGCTCAAAAAATAAAACAATCTTTCACTCCCACGATCCCCTATTGTAAAGGTGCCTCTGTAAAAATTAAAAATGAAGCCAAAAAAACATAACAATATTCTGATTAAACCAAACAAAAATATATATCAACGCATATGAAATGAAAAAGATCCAATTCATTTTAAACACACCGCAGGTATTTATAAAATCAATTTTCAGTTTCACGATAAAAATAACGCCAGCTACATTGGAATGACAAAACATAAAATTAAAAACCGTATCTCCGAACACCTCACCGACCTCAAATATAATAAGCACTCTACTGCGTTTTCAAGAACTAACAATATTAAATCTATTAACACTCATTCCATTAATTATCAAAAAATAACCCCTTATAACTCTCATCATTATGCCCTAAAAAGAGGAACCCTTGAAATATTAACATCTAACAATTCTGTTAATGACATCGAACATAGTATAATTCCACCAGAATGGCACAGCACCTGTTTCAGCAAACAAAGTGAAGTGAAGAGGAGGAGAAGAGTAAACAAACTGCCCAGCAGTGATTTCTTGTTATTTCGAGCTCTGATGATGGCCTCGTCTAGGACGCCAAAATATATTAGCTCAAACTTTTTAAGGATTTTAATAAGGTATATTTAATTTAATAATTTATGAAATCAATCCTTTTAATTTTTTTTAAATGTAATTCAAGTTGGTTAATGTTCAGCATGAGCATCTGCAGCAATTTATCTTAAAAAATTATTTAATGAAGCATTTACAATGTTTATCGTTCACTTCAATGTAGAAACCTCAAAACATTCCTCGTACAATTTAAAATGCGTACATTTTGTTTTGAAAATTGAAAAAGGAAATTTTTGTCAGTGCATGTCTTTTATACAGCAAAACCTAATCTTGTTATAATGTAAAGCCCAGAACCTGGTATTGAAAATGTAATTCCCAAAAGTTTAAGAAATATTAATAATAATTAGCATTAGTTGAAATGTCAGTACTGAATAGTGTTCTAGTGCTTCTAGAACACTATTAGTTGCCGAAGACAGCACAAAAAGCTTTCATCAAACATGATATTTCAAGCCTCAAGTTTAATGCAAGTCAATAAGAAACTCTCAAATTTACTCTTATCCAGCTTACTTTAAGCTTGACAATCACTAAGTATCACTTGAATCAGATACACCAGATATTAGTTTTAAAATAAAAATCAGCTTTTTAAGCTCTTTGGTAGATAAAATTTTTCACTCTATGTTCGCAAAGTTCATTTCCCCACTCTTTGAGTGAGAGCAAACTGAGAACTTCATTCTTTTTAACTTTTGAGATCAAAGAATTTTCAAGCTAATACTTGTGATATGTTTGACTTGTCAAATGTAATTTTCCAAACTTGAAATTGATTAGATAAAAATATCATTAAATTCAAAAATCAAAAGGTCCCACCAGTAGCCAAGAGGAACCTAGAAGCTGCTACATGGAAAGAGCTGGTTTAAATTCTGGTCTCGCTCATTGACCTATCCTTTCAGAATTTGCATTTTATCTGAAACTCACGTAAATATGGGCTAGGACCCCTTAGGAAAGACACTACCCACACCTACAACTCTTGTGTTGTCAATCAGCCTTCTTAACATCTACACCATCACCAAAATACTTCAAGCAAATATGCTGTTAGGGAGCTGATCCATGAGACATTTTATTAAAGAAATAAATTTATATACTAATGCAATATATATAATATTTTTGACAAGTTAAGTACATTGTTGAAAAATTGTTATTTTATAAAAATATTCCTGGATTTCTAGAGTCCACCTTAGGCCTCACTGGGGGGGGGGGGGGGCTCTGCTAACTCCCCCCTCTCACAGAGCAGGTGGGTGAAAATATCTTGTAGCTGGGTGGGCCCAATTGAGCCCACCCAGTCTGCCCCTGCAGAGAAAAGCAAAAGAAAAACATCATTCAGTCTGACAAAGTGTGTAAGCAGCGAAAAAAGCTTTTAAAATTTTTTTAGGATTAAAAAGGTAACTTTATAAAATTTTGAATTTAATTAAATCCTTAAGTAAAATATTGTTTAAGTAGGACACATTCATTGCATTAAGCACACAGTGGGGCTGTTCTTCTTGGGACAAAAGAACAAACACCTTTAGCACAGATAGGTGGCTTTCGTCCTGAAGGATCTCTAAAACTTTTCATGATGCAGTGCTAACATTTTGTACATCAGCTATAATTAAGTTACAAATACATTTTAAATTTTATAATTTTTGAATTAATTTTCTGAAACTTAATTTTGTTATTTATTGTGTATGCCTAATATCAATAGTTAAGGAATTGAAGCTGAGGTGAATGTTTTCCGAATACCCTGTTTAATATCCTTGGTTTATGCAGTTAAACTTTCATATTTGTGTATTTAAATGTTGTTTTTCTTCCCTTTGTTGTAATAAGTATTTTCTTGTCTGCTCATGATTTGTGAATGTAATCCGTCTTTGATAGAATAAATTATTGGATCCTGAGTGGAGTTCATTTATCTTTTTCCTTATTAGTAAATGATTTTTTTTTTCTTTCCCCCTGTATAACTCTTTATTTGAATCTATTTGTACAGGGCCTTTTAGCAGATAGCATTCCTTTTGAAAGCTTTCCTGCTTGCCTTTCTTTACCTGCAGAATCTGGGCCATATCCTGTTAATTTACTCGGTACACCCCTGAGTTCTGGTGAACTGCAAATTTTAGGTAGGAAAGACTTCTTTTTGCATTAATTACAATAATTTTACTGATACTGCATTCTCAATTTAGATTTATTTGAATGTTAAATTAACTGCTTATTTTGTTTTTCTGTATTTTCTTGTAGGTTATGCTACACATGTTTTAGGTGTGAAAAGCAACTGTCGTTTGAGGGATATTCCAGCTATCAAAAAAACTTTTTTTTCTGTTGATGTTATTCCTCGTTTACCGCAAGTTCAAGTAGCTACATCTCTTCCTAAAGCTTCTATGTTTTCATCTCTTGGAGATACTAGTTATGTGGTTGCTAGTGCTACTTCTACATTATATGCAGGTGAAAGGTATGATTTTTTGTAATGTTAATTTCAAATAGTACTTTAAACTTGCAGCATAGTCTAGTTATAACACCTAAGAAGCAAAATATAATCCAAGTCATTTTAAATTAAATTAAAATATTAATTTACTTTTCCAGTTCATTTTCCTAATTGTATCACCAGAACATAAATTTATTTTTCTCAGTTAGAAAACACTTTTTTTTTAACCTATTGTTAACTAAGTTGATACTTAAAAGTACATTAAACTAATTCTGATGGAAAAGAGACATCCAATTTTATTTCTCAATAGTTTTCCCATTTATTATGATACAGTATGAAGCCGGAACCGTGGCGATTTCGGATTTTTGGTTATGCCTAAAAAATATATTATTTTCATTTAATTTAGAAATTTATTTATTAACCTTGAAAGTTCATTCAGAATATTTTGGAGTGGAAGGCTGATTTTTTATACCAATTATGTGAAAAATACCAGAGCCGGAAATCAAACCCGGGCCTTCCGCTTTACATGCAGATGTACAAACCATTGAGCTACCCTGGCTGATTACCAGCTAGGCATTTCTCACATAACATTCGTTGGCAAAGTCACCAAGTCTGTAAACACAGCTATATCAAGTGACATTAATATTCATCGCACAACTACAATAGACCACAAAATTTTAATTTAATTTAGAATTGAGCATCCACACGTAAAGCGGAAGGCCCGGGTTCGATTCCCGGCTCTGGTATTTTTCACATAGTTGGTATAAAAAATCAGCCTTCCACTCCAAAATTTTCTGAATGAACTTTCAAGGTTCATAAATAAATTTCTAAATTAAATTAAAATTTCGTGGTCTATTGGAGTTGTGCCATGAATATTAATGCCACTTGATATAGCTGTGTTTACAGACTCGGTGACTTTGCCAACGAATGTTATGTGAGAAATGCCTAGCTGGTAATCAGCCAGGGTAGCTCAATGGTTTGAGCATTCGCACGTAAAGCGGAAGGCCCGGGTTCGATTCCCGGCTCTGGTATTTTTCACATAGTTGGTATAAAAAATCAGCCTTCCACTGCAAAATTTTCTGAATGTATAATATTTTGGTTTAAGTACTTGGATAATATGCAAATTCAAGCAAAAAATAATATATTATGATTTTTAAATATATTCTGTATTTTTTTTTTTTTTTTTTTTTTAAATCAACTTTAACAATTAATAAATAAAATTAAAAATTAAACTTGAAAAACAAAACTGATTTATGGAAATATTTGCATACAATAGTACAAGTTAAAATAAAAAGAAAGAAAAAAACAAGAAGAAGAAAAACATACAATTTTTAAAACATTTACTTGATTTATTATTATTTAGTACTTTATGTTTTTCAATTAAAAATTTGAGCATAATTGAAATAGAATTTAGTTCTCAATTAGATAAATGTTTAAGAATTGGTACTGTTATTATAATCTTCTCCCTCCTCTTTCAGACTTTGCAAATGCCGGTTTTGAAGATTACTACGAAATAAAATACTTTTTCGATTCTTTATTCAGATATATTTATACTTAAAAAAAAAAAAAAATCGCTGTTGATGATGATGATTAACGTCATCGAAATTGTCTGGATTTTTGGCGATTCCGGATTTTCGACTTCAAACTGTATAGATAAAAATCATTAATTCTATTGCAGCCATGTAATTAGAATTTTGATTAATATTCCTTTTATGTACAATTCTTATACTTGACAGATTTAAAGATATATTAGTAATTAGTATAAGTAATATAATGGGAGTATTTGATGCTTAATTTTAGATTTAACTGGTTTTCAATTTAAAAATTGTATGTATAAATACAAAAAATATTTTCTTCAAAATATTAAAGAAAAATAATTTAAGTTGACACTTCTTATTGGCTGTTTATAATATTATTAAAAACAAGGAAAACTTGACACTCAGATTGTAACCAAAATTTACAGGTAGTTAAAGGTAACCAGATGGTCAATTTATATGAGTAATTATTACTTCAGAGCAAAGATATCTGAATTAAAAAATTCCACCATTTATTTAACTTTTAATGAACTTTTCAGAAAATTTTGGAGTGGAAGGCTGATTTTTTAAACCAACTATATGAAAAATACCAGAGCCGGAAATCGAACCCGGGTCTTCAACTTTACGTGCAGATGCTCAAACCATTGAGCTATCCTGGCTGATTACCAGCTAGGTATTTCTCACATGACATTCATTGGCAAAGTCACCGAGTCTGTAAACACAGCTATATCAAGTGACATTATTAACCATGGCACAACTCCAACAGACCACAATTTTTTCTTTGTTTTTAAATTTAATTTAGAAATTTATTCATAAACCCTGAAAGTTCATTTCAGAAAAATTTCCAGTGGAAGGCTGATTTTTTATACGAACTATGTGAAAAATACCAGAGCTGGAAATCGAACCCAGGCCTTCTGCTTTTTGGTTAATAATGTCACTTGATATAGCTGTGTTTACAGATGTAGAGGTGCAAATTATTAAAATTTTTCCATAATTATTATTGATTTACGGCAATATTTATGGCATTATGGACAACATATAAAAATTACGGATTATACTCTTTTAAGAAAATTGTGGATATCGATCGTTAAAAAAGAAGAATCCCTACTAACGATTGACAATAAAACGCACAACAGAAGCCTTCCAATTCTCAATCTTTCTCCATCCACAACATAAATGTCAATATTCATTTTAAACTTGCTTTATTAGATTCTAGAAACTATAAAGAAATAGAATTATACAATATTTTTCGCTGATGTAATTTTTTTACCCCCCCCCCACACACACACACACTTTTCTTATCTCCATATAGCCATAGACGATTAAAAGCTCTGCAGAAGCCTTTAGTTTGCCAATCTTTCTCCATCCTCCATCAAAACATAAATGTTAATATTCATTTTAAACTTGCTTATTAGATTCTAGAACCTATGAAGAAGTGAAATTGTTTCATTTATTATTCATCTAATTATTTATATTTTGAATCTCCCCCCCCCCCCCACACACACACACTTCCCAGCTATACTCAGTGAAAGCAAAAGTTGATAGCGTTGTAAAGGCTATAGAGACCTTTTTACACGCTTGGCGTTAATTGGGTTGCCACACCGGGCGATTTAGCGATGATTTGGGGAAGTAATGTTTTTTTTTTTTTTTTTTTTTTTTCCAGAATGAAAGTTAAAAATATTTTTTCAGAGTACATTTTTTAGTTTATTTAGAAATTTATTTACACTAAATTGGTTACTTACAATCTATTATAAATCCATATTACTGCAAATTGAGTAAAATATTAAATTTTACCTCGAGAGAGAGAAAAAAAAAGTTTAATGCTTAAATATTTTGAAAAAAATATATATATATAAATTAAACATAAAATGTTAGGTTTCTCTTAGGCACTGATGTTGTGTGTGGAGGTACAAATTAAACTCAGGTGGACTGTATACTTAGTTTATTTTAAAACACAAACTCAAAGTGGGATCGTGCTCGAGGATCCCTGTTAACACTCTCGTGTCTACTCATACACTGACTCGAACACAGAGAGTGCAGCCTCTACACAGGTGCGTGCGCACTTTATTACATCATACTGTAGATCGTAAAAATAAGAACTCAATTCTGCTAATTCAATTAACTTAGAACGAATTAAATTAGAGCGAGTGAAAGCAGAAATAGAGTTAGCACGGTTATGTGCTGAAACACAAACTGAAAACCAAAGTGAGAATGATCATGAAATTAATAATTCTTTAGATTCATTAGTGAAAAGTGTAAGAATTCTGACTGTGAAAGTGCCTACTAGGCCGGAAGGCTGGGTCTTCTTCTTCTCTTCATTAGAAAGAGCATTTGTAGCTAAAACTGTTCCAGAAAAGTACAAGTCAGAAATTCTTCTAAATTTGTTAGGAGAAAAAGCAAGTAATGTTATTATATACATAAAAGAAGATGAATTAAATAATTACAAAAAAGTTAAATTGATAATTTTGAGAGAATACCAACCTACACCTCAAGCTTGCTTAGAACAGTTTAAAAAAGCTACGCGTCAGGAAAACTAAACACATGTGCAATTTACTTCTCGTTTAATCACGAATTGGGAATATTATTTGAATTTGAGGAAAGTATCAGATTTTAAATCATTAAATGATTTAATTATATCCGATAAAATAATCAGTACCCTTGATAAAGAAGTAGCTGCTCACATTTCAGCAATTTCTGGAATTTTAAAAATTCAGCCCCCAGGTGGGGTGATAAGGGGGGGGGGCTATGGGGCAAAATCAAATAGAAATACAGTTAGGCTGTTCAAAATTGGTACAGATTGGTTTTAAAGGCCTACAAGTCGAATGGGGATATTTTCGAAATTGTAAAATTATTAGGAAGGGTGGAAAGAAGTGTGTGTGTGGGGGGGGGGGGGGGGAGGGGCAGAAGGGCAAAAAATAAAAATAGAGTTAGATCGTTCAAAATTGGTACATGGAGGTTTTCTATACCTACAAAGCAATAGCTGATATTTTTGAATTTGTAAAATTATTTTGAGGGGCGGAGGGGCAAAAAAATAAAAATACAGTTAGATTGTTCAAAATTGGTGCATAGAGGTTTTTGATACCTACAAAAATTGTTCAAAACTGGTTTTTGATACCTACAAATCGATTGTGGATATTTTAGAATTTGTAAAATTATTAGGATAGACGGGAGGGGGATGGCGAAGGGGGAAAATAATAGAAATAAGATTTAGAGCTTTGAAAAATAGTATTATTAAGTTTTAAGGCCCAATAAATCAATTGAGGATATTTTTTAAAGTATAGAATTATTAAGAAGGTTGGGAACGGTGGACGCAGGATTAATTGTGACATGCACGCAGGTATACACTGCCACAGGTAGTGTGGGTCCGGACCGATTATCCCACCGATGAGAGAAGAATTTTTTTTATATTTCATATTTTTTCCCTTAAGAGTGTCGAACATAAATGCCCACGCGCAGTGCACAATGGCCTGTGCTGCCTAAGGCAGTGAGAACTTGGTGCAACATTTTTCCTAATCAGATTTTTTTTTTTTTTTCCCCACCTAATGGAATTTTGAGAATTCATTAATTATAGTGATTCATTTAAAAATAGGGACCAGCAAAATGGGCGTAGCCTGCTAGTTTAAGCATAGGATTGACAGCTAAGGGTGGATTTATCAATCATCAGATGAGATTATGTAAAATTTTGAATGGATTAAAATATTTTGTCAGAGTAATTTTCATCATGACATGTGTCTTTTGTGAAACTTTCATTATACGGCTGATAAAGCATTATTTTTGAAAAAAAGTATGAGTGACTAAAATTAAGAAATTATTTCCCACCATTCAATTGTTAAAATAAAAGGCTATTATGAAAAAATTTTGAAACACATGTTGCTTCTTTCTAAAATAAGATTCATGGATAAAAATTTTTGATACACATAATATTTATATGAATTATCAAACAGATATTCTGAAAAGACACTACATGCTTAAAAAAATTTTATCACTTCCCCCTTTTTATAATTAGAAAAAACAAAGATTCTGCAATTTTTTTTTTAAGTATGTATAGCTACATGTAAAGTCTGTATATATTACTCACATATATTCAAAATACTTTAAGCACTTGTGTATGGGAATCTTTTCTGGTACGTCAGGTTCATTGATATTATCAGACAATGATATTGATATTATCATTGATATTAATCAATAATTAATACAATTTATTATTAAATTATTTAACATGTTTTATTAATTTATTATTATATTACAAAATCCTCATGGTTCATTATTATAAACTCCTAAGATACCTAAAAAAAAAAAAAAATTGTCTAATATATATTGTGTATTTTCTTTTAGTCAGGAATGTACTGTGACATTAACTAATATAGGAAAAGATATAGTGGAGAGAATTGATATCAGTTTGCATTCGAAATTGAATAAAGGTATGAGTGGTGTTCTTTAATTTTCTGTTCTTTATTTTATACATTTATTTTTACAAATCTGTCATTATTATTACTATTTTTTTTTTTATATATATATAGAAAAAGAATCTGCTTTTTTTACATGGAGCAAAGAAAATTTGGATACCCAGTTACCTATAGCTGTTGGATCTTCTGCTAGCTTTACATTATATATAAATGCCATTGGTGATTTTGTTAATATATCAAAGTTAAAAACAGGTATTTATTTTACTTCTCCAAATATTATCAACTTATTAGTTGAAAATATATCAATTAGATTTTGATATAACATCTCCTTAATTTTTATTACTAATTTATTAATAATACTTTTACATGTGGAGAGCATGAGAAAGGAAGATAAACAGCTTTAAATTTTAATTTTTGTCATTAAAACATAAAACACAAATATTCTATAATGTAAAATCAGTCTTAAATTGATACAATGTTGTGATATTAGGTACCTCAATATTGATTTTTAATATTTCAATATTATCCAGCCTTAGTGTTTTATCAAGACACAAAAATCTGACTAGCTTTGTTTCAAAAATACACTAAGCGAAAAAAAAAAAAAAAAAAACATACTTTCATATTTTCCTTTTCGCCTTCTACAACCGCCAATTTTATCATTTAAAAAGCAAATTTTTGAACAGATTTTATTATGTTGTCCTCCACATACACTTTAGCTTTGAGCTAGTGTTAAAAACAAAATGCAATTGTCAGGAAAATCATAATTTTAACAATTATTTCAAAAATGGTAAGAATAAGGCAGTTAACAATGCCACAAAAAGTATTAATTTGTGAATAAAAATCAAAAAATATTTTAATACGTGAGATGGCAAAATAATTAAATGTTGATGAAATATTAATAAAAGGGTTTTTAGCAAGATATAAAATTTTTTGGCCGTTTAAACTGGAAATTTAGTTTTAGGCGGCCATGTTGCTCATCCAAGCGAAATGACCGTAAGTAAAAAAGTCATTGCTTATGAAATCGGTTTGTATTACATTTAGAACATAAAAGAAATTCAGAAAAAATTTTTAGCAGCATAATTTCTTTAACTACAATGAAGCAACAATTAAACAAAGCAGATTTAAATGACAGAAAATTTGAAAAAAATTCATTCTTAGTGAAGAGAATCAAGAAAACAGATGGCTAAAGAAATTAAAAAATGATTAGTTAATTATTGGGCTGAACTGGTTCTCTGATAAGTCAAGTTTAACTTATTTCGAACTAAAGAAAACAAGCAGATCTTACAATAGAAATGTGACCGACTTAATGAAAATCGCACTTTTAAAACAGTGACACATTCTCCGTACATTATGGTACGGTGGTGCATAACTTTTCAAACAGTCGGGCAAATTTTTATGCTCAAGTGATCAATTAACATCAAACAAAACACAATCTTCATAAAAGAGGTGCCTGACTGACTATTTTGGAGGTATCTTGGGCATTTCCGCAAACAGCATTTCAAGATGATAATGCACCCTACTTTTTTGGTGTCTGTGGTAAGTTTATTCACTTCAAATTGTCAAAATTTCCTATCCATTCCCACGAGACACGATAATACTGTAAGTAATCGCATCTTTTTTCACTTTAAGTTAAGTCCCACAAAGGATATAGTAGAATTTCTTCTTTGCCAGACATAGAAATAGTCCTAATTGCGATCCGCTCGAAAATATTTCGTCTAGAGGGGGGGGGGGGGATTCAAAATTTGCAGTCTACAACTCTGCTAGAACTAGAAAAAATTATTTGTGATATTTGGCACATTGAAATTTCTGATATTTATATTAAAACACTGTATAAAACTATGCCATTGCGCATTAAAGCAGTAATTCCATATAAATGGGAATTAACCCAATGCAGAATACATATTTTTAATAAAAAATTGCTTAGATCTAATAAATAAAGTTTTATTTCATATATTAAAATATAACTTGTTTATTTCATATAATAAATCATAATAGAATACAAAGTGTGTGGTTATTGCATTATGTTCAAAAAAGACAGTTTTATGCAGATTTTTAAAAAGTACTTCGTAGAGTGCAATAAAGCAAATTATTAAATCGAAAATGTACATAGTTATCATTTAATCCCTTTGGTATTATGCAAACAAGACAGTTTTATTTGTTTCAAATATTAATTTTAAAGTTATTACAAATAAAAAAGTATAATTCATCTTTTCTGCAGTTCGGCTTTATTTATTTATTTTTTTTTTTTTTTTTGTCGCTTAGTGTAGACATGTGCAATTGCAATCTTTTCTAGTTATAATTATAAATATATTTTTTTGGGTGTGTGTGTGTCCAATAGGGGTAATTATCCCCCCCCCCCTTCAAATCCAAACTGAGAAGGACCCCAGTTTTAGAGGTCCACATAAGTCCAAAAGGTATTCATGTTTTTTTTTTTTTTTTTCCCCGTACACCTGACCTGAACCCAACAGATGAATTTTAAATCAACCTGAAACACGACCCAAACCCGCAACAGAGAAGTTTTTGTGACCCACACCCAACCCGAACCTGCTTTCTTTACACCGGAAGCCTGGAAAATAAATCAACATTACTTATTCATCTAAAAATCATGCAAAACAAGGTAAAATGATATAACATCATATAAAATAAAGTAAATTTTCACTGTCGCACAGTTGATAAATTATAAAAAGACTAGTATATTGTGGCCACCACAAGAATATCTTTTATATTTTCCTGTTGAATTCACTAAGTGCGAATAATTTACTAAAACTATTATTAAAAATATTTAACATGATGAATGCAAATGATTTTCATTTTACAGAAATCTAACACTAAATATCCAAAGAGAAACAGATTTCTCGTCTATAAATAACATCTTATGCATTTTTATAATGATTAACCTTAGATATCAAGTTTCATACAGTTATATAGCATAGACGTTGAGATATAGCCATCCCGTTATCGATAAAATTTGTAGTATAGTAGCGCCACCTATTGGCTGACAAGCATCCAAACTAACTGAGTCAGTATAATGTCTCATAATGGCTTTCTCATATATCAAGTTTTGTTTGATGATATGCAATAGAACCTCAGATATAGCTTTCTGTTAAACTTTAAGTTTATGGATACTGTTAACTTTTAAAAGAAAATTATGAGTGAAAGAATAAATAGTATATAAAGTGGAATACTTAGAAAAGATTGTTGCTTCTATAATACACATTTAGTCATTACTTGAAATCTTCATCTACCTATTAGTAATATAAGTTCAATTTTTAAAATACCTTATTTTTTTTGCTGGAAGAATTTTAAGTAAGTACTCCTTAAAAAATGTAAGATAAGTAAATAAACTTTCACTCATCTAAGCAGCCTGAAGCAAATGAAATCTTGGTGTAAAATTGATCATAAGAAAAATCTTGAAATAAAAACTAAGAAATTACTATAAATTAATTTATTTGAGAATTCTACTTGATCCTTATTGTTACAAAAAAAATATTGTCTTGACAGTAACAAGAGAAAATTTGAAAGTAATTTTCAAACATTAATTTAAATAGTATAAACTCATACCCAATGCCTTTGCAAAGATAAACCAACATTTGGAAATTTTTATTGCTATACCTGCATCCATTCTCTAGTAACTGGCATATCTCCGTCTCTGGAGGAGTCTGGTAAGAAAAAAGAAAAAAGCGATTTGATAGCATACGAAGTCTTGTTTTATATCATGCTGATTGGCAGTTAACAGCGAATTCCGCCGTTATGCTGGTTGCGTTATCTATGCAAATGCATTGGTATGAAAAATTTAAATAAAGTAAAAAAAAAGAACAAAACATCCAAAGTAAAATAATTAATGAATTTTTATAAACGAATATTTATTAAATGTCTAGAGAAAAATTAAGTTTTAGTAGCTTTACTAGTAGCTAGTTATTATAATGCAGCTGCGATCGCAACTGTTATTGCTGAATACCAAAACTGGGAGTTTTCTAATAGAGTGGCAACAGCTCATTAAAGTAAGTTTTGTAAACAAAACAACGTCTAGTTAGATCGTTCTTAATAGGAAACTATAAAATTAAGAAATAAAATATAAACTTTGGATGTTTAAGAAAAAAAAGGTAATTAAATATATTTACAAATTAATTTAAACCTTTAAGAGGTAAAAAGAAAAAAATTGTATTGAATATGCATGGGGAAACAACGAATGTAGTATGCACTGCATCTACAAATGCCTCCCTTACCCCATACATATTCCATGAAAACTAGAAATCAAAATACGTAGAATTTTACAGATGACCTGAACATGTTCAGGGTAAACTTGAATTGAAACTATAAATGCAAAAAGTTTTTTTTTTTTTTTTTAAGTTCACTTTGTAGTCTAGTCCTTTTTTTTTTTTTAAAAAGAGTTACTCGATAATTTTAGCTGGCACTAAATATGCACTTCTTAATCTTAAGAAAATAGGTAGCCGCGGTAGCCTGATCGGTAAGAGCAGCGAGTTTGTGATCGAAAGATTGCGGGTTCGGTCCTCGAGCCGGTCGAAGACTGTCGTGTACGCTAATGGCGACTGGTGCATGTTAGGGATAAGCACCTGTCTACTTGATATGTTTCAGAATGTAAACAAAATGTGAAGTGATGTTTAAAACAAGTTATCAGGCTGGACTTTTAACATAAATATTAATTTATTACAATAATGAACAATGAACAAGTTAATATAAAAATAGATAACAAAATTAAAAAACAAGCTCATCTTTATAATTATCAGAGGCTGACCAGCAGCCATCTTCATGAAACAAATGTGGTTGCTGAAGCTTGCGTTCTGACTGAAAACAACATGGCAGCCAATTTACTTCATAATAAAACCAACATGGCTGACAGCTTGTTCCACTTTGCCCAACTTGAGCAAAAAAAAACTAATTCAATTTTAATACATGTTGGCACAATCTAAAACCACTAGCTCCAACTCTTCAGCATGCACATATATACAATATCAAAACAGATGTAGGTCACAGTCAAAAACTTATTCAGGAACTAAAAAAGAAAAACAGCTAAGTTTGCAGTTAACAAATAAAGAGCTCATACAGTTATGGCATGCAGTTAACTCACAACCACTAGCTAACACATGATTCAGTACATCAGGTCAGCTCTGCATGGAAACACCCACTATGGCATGGCAGCCATCTTGTTTGTTTACAAACAAACTGCAGAACAGCAGTACTGACAACCACTGCAGGTAACACAGGCAATATTATAAAAACAATATTGTAAAGTGAAATTAAATTTTATAAGAGATTTGGGAAAACATTTATATTTATAGAAACTATTTTATTATACTTCAATTTACACCCTATAATTAATTTTAATTTCATAATTAGAAACTTTAAACTATATCAACAGTGCACGTTAAATCCGTCGTGGTCGCAAAGTCCTCCAAGTTCCCATCAAAAATTATACCTCTGGGGGTACCGGAACATGGGTTTAAACTCAGCCTTGTCCCGGATCAAAATTCGAGTTCCTGCTGGTGCTGCCATCTATCGCCAGCTTCTGGAGCTAAGACGTACTTCCTCCCTATAATGGGCGCTCCTCTGTTAAACGGAATGATGCACCCCTCCTGCCTTAAACCCGGTTAGTTCCACTACCGGGGCTCGGAATTTCCGAGTGGCATAAGTAACAACAACAACAACAACAACAAGAAAATAGTTTTGTTCAGTGCCTTAGTTAGGAGGTCAGCCAAATTTTCTTGTGATTTTACTTGCTGTATATCAAACTCGTGATTTTCATACAGTTCTCTGACAAACATACAGTGCGTATCGAAATGATAGGTCCACCCCCATTTTTCAAAATTTCGGCTCTTAATTGAGAATAAGAATCACTTTTTTGGTAGAGATAATTAATCAGTAATTGTTATAACTATTTATGAAGAAATTTCTTAAAAATAAATAATTCCTATTTATTTTATGCAAATTTTCATTTTCAGACCGTTTCGAAAAGATAGGTCCGCCTTCAGAAATTTTGCACCAATCACGTTTATTTCCAAAAAATTTGCATAAATATCGTTGCTTAGTCTTACTGCGGGATTATGCTGGCTGCTGTGGAGGTATTTAAACAGATTTGAACATCACGTGAGGTATTTAAACAGATTTGAACATCACGTTGTAATCAAACGAAATGGGTCGTCGTTGCAGTCTTTCGCTGGTTGAGCAGGGGAAAATTGATGCATTTAAAACGTGTGGAAAATCGAATAGAGAAATAGGTAAACTTTTAAACAGATCACATAATGTTGTAAACAATTGTTTGCGATTTAGAAATGCTTATGGCAGTAAAAAATCATCTGGCCGCCCATCAAAAGTGACACCCCGACAAAGAAGGACTATCGTAAAGGAGTTAAAATCTGGAAATATGAGTTTATCCACTGTGGCCAGACAACAAAACTCTCCATTATCAAAATCTATAGTCCATAGAGTGGTAAAGAAGTTCGGCAATATAGTTTACGTGAAGAGGAAAGCGACTTCGAAATTGACTAAAAAGCACAAAGAAAAGAGATTGAAATTCGCACATGAAGTGATGTCCTGGAAACAAGATTGGCATCGTGTGATATTCAGTGATGAAAAGAAATTCAACCTGGATGGTCCAGATGGCTGGCAGTACTACTGGCACGATCTGCGTAACGATAGACAGATATTCTCGAAGAGGCAAGCTGGTGGTGGTTCCGTTATGGTATGGGCCGGATTCGGAGGTGCAGGAAAAACTGATATAGCATTTGTAGACTATTGTTTGAATGCTGCAGGCTATCAACAGCTGCTTGAACAATATTTTCTTCCACAAGCAAAGCACATTGGGGGCCCATTCTTCATGTTCCAACAGGACAATGCTCTGTGCACACTGCAAAGTCCACTTTCGAATGGTTTCTGGATAATGGTGTACATGTTATCGATTGGCCACCTTGCAGCCTCGATCTGAATCCGGTAGAAAACATGTGGGGTATACTCGCAAGAGCGGTGTATGCAGGCGGAAGGCAGTACAACAGTACTGCAGACTTGAAAAAGGCTATTTCCTCCGAATGGTCAAAAATCGAGAAAAAGTGTTTGCAAAAACTTGTAGAAACCATGCCGAATAGGATTTATGAGCTTATTCTGAAACAAGGTGGAAAAATTTCTTATTAATTCAACATTAATTTGATGCTTGGTTCAGTGGACCTATCTTTTTGAAACAGCTTTTTCATGTAATTTTTGTTTTCCTTATTATTCCTATTATTTGTATATTATTCATGTATTATTTTACATTGAAGGAAGTAATGTAGTTTATAAAATAGTACTTTGTACACAATAAAACCTTTTTTACCAACATAACTTTCGTTTTTAGTGGTGGACCTATCATTTCGACACGCACTGTATATTTGATATCAATATATCGATTTTTAATATTTTCAGATCTAAATTTGATGTACTGAATAGCCGCTGAATTGTCACAAAACAGTATTGGAATTTGAAATTTAATATCAATGTTCATAGTCAATATTACAGTTTTTATGTTGGTTTTAATATACTTTAAGTCTTTTGCCGCTTCTGATGCAGAAATAAACTCTGCCTCCATGGGCGACAGGGCAACAGATGTTTGTTTCTTGACTCTCCAAGTTATGGGCATTCCATTCATAAAGATAGAGTACCCAGAAAAGGATCTTCGATCGGAAGGATCACTGGCCCAACTTGCATCGGCAAATGATGAAATCTGGAGGGTAGAATCTTGGGAATCATACCTTAATCCCAAAGTCTTTGTAGAGGCAAGGTACTTCAGAATCTGCTTGAGACGGTTCCAATGGACTTTAGCTGGGTTTTCCGCAACTTGGGCAAGGGTAGCAACAGCATACGAGATATCTGGGTGGCAGCGTCCAGATATATACAGAAGGCAACGAAGGAGGTTTCGGTAAGGCATCTTCTCCATTGCGGCTTTTGACTGGTTGTCTCTAGGAGATTCCTGTTTGGAGGAAACTGTACCTGGTTGTATAGGAAGAGATATGTTAGTTATCGTAGAAATATCAAATCGTTCAATACAGGAATCTATATATTTACTACAATTTATGTTGACTGTACCGTCTTTAATGTCGAATTGTATGCCTAATAGTTGAGTGATTGGGCCTAAATTTTCGAGCTGATATAACCCTTCTAATAACCGAATAACTTCTATTAGAGTTGACTTGTCTTTAGCAAAAATCGGGATGTCATCTACATATACCATAATGATTGCTTTAGTGTTATATCTATAAATACATGTTAGTCCTGGAATTTCTGTAAACCCTTTTGCAATGAGTTTATGATGCAATTCTTCAAACCAGCATTTTCCAGATTGGTGTAAGCCATAGAGGGCTTTATTTAATTTTAAAACGTAATTTTCTTGGCCTGGTATTATATAATCATTAGGTTGGTTAATATATATATCCTTATCAATATTACCATACAAATATGCACATTTTACATCTAAAAGACTATGTTCCCACTGGAGAATACATATAAAAAGTGCAATGAACAATCTTATTAACATGAAATTAACTACTGGACTGTATATTTCATTATAATCTAAACCCTCTCTTTGGTTATTACCTAAAGCAACTAATCTTGCTTTAAACTTTCTAGATTCATTTTTATTTTTAAGGGTATAGACCCAACGGGTTCCTATTACTTTAGTATAAGCTGGTCTGGGAACAACTGTCCAAACATTTCTGTCTATCATAGTTTTTATTTCACTGTCCATGGCCCTTTTCCATTCTGCAGCCTCTGGTAACCTTTTTGCCTCCCTAGCTGTTTTTGGAATAATTATTTCTACACAATTTGCTTCATCTTCGACTAATGGTATTTCTTCAGATTCTTTGTCTGAACTTTCTTCGGCTTTGTTTAGATTCTCATCTATGTCATTAATGGGGGATTTTCTTTCTAGTTTAAATTTGCCAAGGATTTTGCAGTTTTTAGACAAAATATTTAATGAATCGTCATATATGAAGTTATTTTCCTCGCAATAATCTTTTAATTCTCTAGAACTCCTTAATACCTTCCCCTCTGGTGTTTTTACATAAATGTCTTCTTTACCTCAACTTTCTCCTGTCTTTCTTATTACTATATATCTCTCAAACATTAATTGTGGGTCATCTACTGGTTGGTAGGGATTTTCGAATATGTCTAATTCATCATCTGATTCTTCTGCTAATATATGACCTTGTTTTTTTATACCTAATTTCGTTTCATCAAATCTGACATGTTTTGTCTCTATTATTTTGTCTGCAGTGGGTAGCCATATTCGATAACCTCTAGTACTATAACTATAACCTACTAAAATTCCTTTTTGAACACAAACTTGATATTTGTTACGCTTTTGGGATGGAATGTGAGCATAACCTACACATCCATATCTTTTTAAATGACGGAGAGAAGGTTTTCTGCCGAACCAGCGCTTGAACGGTATTTCCCCGGTTGAAATATGCAAAAGTCTGTTTCGTATATAGTTTGTTGTTTGCATGGCCTCAAGCCAAAGTTCTTCTGGAAGATTAGCAGAATTAAGCAAAGTTCTCATTCCATCAAACAACATTCGATTAAGACGTTCTGCTGCACCATTTGATTGAGGTGAATATATGTTTGATCTTTCATGTTTTATACCCAATGATTCTAATAATTTTTGTACGGGAGTACAACAATATTCTAATCCATTATCGCTTCTTATAGCTTTTACTTTTTTATTGGTTTGACATTGGATAAAATTTCTAAGTTTTTCACAAACTTCATTTTTACTTCGCATTGGATAGCAATAGGCTCTTCTACTATAATCATCAAGCAAGGTTAAAATATAGCGATAACCATGCTTTGAAAGATAAGGAGAAGGGCCCCAAATATCTGTGTGAATTAATTCTAAAATGTCTTTTGAACGAATACTTTTAAGTTTTGGGTAGGGCTGTCTTGCATTTTTCCCCATTATGCAAGCCTCACAGCAGACCTCTTCCCCTTTTAATCTCACTTGTGGTTCTACTAGGTCGTTATTAAACATTTTCTTAATAGTTTGTATATTACAATGAGCAAGTCTTTCATGCCAAATCATAATTTCGTTAGTATCTACAGCAAAAGCTTGATTAAATGTTTGCTTTGTATGTTTTGGTATTAGCTTTTTAGATGAGCTTTCAGTTTGTGTACATTGATTATTAGTTACTTCTTTATGATGGCTATTCTCCAAAGTATCTTTTATTTTTAAAACATTAGGTTGGTTATAAATAGGTAAACCCTGTATAACATAAAAGTTATTTTTCATTTTTGCAGACCATAAATAGTTCCAATCGGGATCAAAAATTTTAAATCCTCTATCAAGTTTAGCATGAAAACCTGCTCTATCCATTCGACTCATACTAATTAAATTTCTATGAATTGTTGGGACATAAAGGCAATCATTAAGTGTAATTCCTCTTATGTTTGGACCATCTTTAATTTTAAACTACACAATTCCTGTACCTTTAACTGGATGAGATGTAGTTCCCATTTTCATCATTGAACCTTCTGAAGAAGGTTTTAGGTATGTGAAAAACTCTTGATTTTGAAAAATATGTGCAGTCGATGCACTATCTAATGTCCATTCCCTAGTTGGTAATAAATTTTCGCTTTCAAAGCATTCTGAAATAAACTCTGTTACAAAAGAGGATTCTTTTTAAATTAGTTTGATTTTTACTATTACCCTTATTTTTAAACCTACAAATATTTTCTGTGTGGTTTGGTTTTCCACAAAAACTACATGTAACTAATCTTGCTGACTCTTGTTTTACAGAACTAAATGAGTCAGGATGTTTGTGTTTTTCAACAGAAAAGCATTCAGTTGTTTTACTAAGCTCATGCAAGTTACGACGATTATATTCTTTAATTATTTCTGCTTTTAGTTTTGCAAAATTAAAATCTGTATCCTTACAATTTTCAAATTCTCGAGCAAGATAATGGTAATCTTCTGGCAAATTTTGCAAAAGCATGTAACATCGATGTTCCTCACTTACAGTTTCCCCTGCATCAGTTACTTTTCTATACTGATGTTCAAATCTATCAATAAAAGTTGGGAGTTCCTCATCCGGATTAGGTTTCATAGTTCTGAATTCAGCTAAACATAGAGATTTATAAGAACAACTGGCCGTCAATAGATTAGTTTTTAATGTATTCCAGATAATTTCTGGTTCTTCCAAATTATCAATCATTAAAACTATTTCTTGACTACAATAGGTTTTAATTAAACCTGCTGCTTTTGCTTTAGATTGATTTAATTTAAATTGCTCTAGTGGGGATAATTTATCTATTTCTTGAGGATGCTTGTCTGCATCAATCCAAGCAATTAACCCTTCTGTTTGCAAAATTCGCTTCATACTAGTTGACCAAGATTGGTAATTATATCTAGTAAGCAACATTTGTGGACTTATATTGGATGCCATTTTTTAATTGAATTTAAATGCAACTCTAGCAATTACTTTTCGATCAATAAAGAGTACAATAAAAAAAATATTACAATACTTCATTCTTCAGGTTAGGGCTGGGCCCATAACCACTGTTAAACTTTAAGTTTATGGATACTGTTAACTTTTAAAAGAAAATTATGAGTGAAAGAATAAATAGTATATAAAGTGGAATACTTAGAAAAGATTGTTGCTTCTATAATACACATTTAGTCATTACTTGAAATCTTCATCTACCTATTAGTAATATAAGTTCAATTTTTAAAATACCTTATTTTTTTTGCTGGAAGAATTTTAAGTAAGTACTCCTTAAAAAATGTAAGATAAGTAAATAAACTTTCACTCATCTAAGCAGCCTGAAGCAAATGAAATCTTGGTGTAAAATTGATCATAAGAAAAATCTTGAAATAAAAACTAAGAAATTACTATAAATTAATTTATTTGAGAATTCTACTTGATCCTTATTGTTACAAAAAAAATATTGTCTTGACAGTAACAAGAGAAAACTTGAAAGTAATTTTCAAACATTAATTTAAATAGTATAAACTCATACCCAATGCCTTTGCAAAGATAAACCAACATTTGGAAATTTTTATTGCTATACCTGCATCCATTCTCTAGTAACTGGCATATCTCCGTCTCTGGAGGAGTCTGGTAAGAAAAAAGAAAAAAGCGATTTGATAGCAGACGAAGTCTTGTTTTATATCATGCTGATTGGCAGTTAACAGCGAATTTCGCCGTTATGCTGGTTGCGTTATCTATGCAAATGCATTGGTATGAAAAATTTAAATAAAGTAAAAAAAAGAACAAAACATCCAAAGTAAAATAATTAATGAATTTTTATAAACGAATATTTATTAAATGTCTAGAGAAAAATTAAGTTTTAGTAGCTTTACTAGTAGCTAGTTATTATAATGCAGTTGCGATTGCAACTGTTATTGCTGAATACCAAAACTGGGAGTTTTCTAATAGAGTGGCAACAGCTCATTAAAGTAAGTTTTGTAAACAAAACAACGTCTAGTTAGATCGTTCTTAATAGGAAACTATAAAATTAAGAAATAAAATATAAACTTTGGATGTTTAAGAAAAAAAAGGTAATTAAATATATTTACAAATTAATTTAAACCTTTAAGAGGTAAAAAAAAAAATTGTATTGAATATGCATGGGGAAACAACGAATGTAGTATGCACTGCATCTACACTTTCCTTTAAATTGTGGAAATCACTCTGTAGAAGTGCCACCTGTTGAGTGGTTTACACCAAAAGTTGACAGGCGCTAATATATGTTAAAGTGCACCTATATACAGATTTATAAGCGATTCTTTTCAGTAGTTCCTGAGATATAGCCTCCCCTGAAATTGCAGAAATCACTGTATAGCAGCGCTACCTGTCAAGCGGTTGACACCAAAAGTTGATAGGCACTAATTTACATCAAGGTGCATCTACATATAAATTGATATGTAATTCTGAACAGCAGTTCCGGAGATACAGTTGCCACAAAATTTTTGTCACACACACACACAGACAGATGTTTTCTAAGAAATGGTCAAATCAGGGTCTAGACCTCTCAAAACTTGTAAATCCGTCGAAAACCGGAAGTAGAATTTTTTTATGAATCCAATACTTTCTTATATGTAAAAAAAAAAATTAAGATGCAATTACTACGTGTTGCGTTGAAAAATTAAAAAATCTGAAAAAAAAAAAAAAAAAAAAAATGATAATGTTTAAACACTTATGTGAGTTGTGAACTTCAACATTGCAAAAATGTTCTTCAAGTTCAGTGTTAGTAGTTCATTGTTTAATGCTTATATTCTGAAAAAAAAAAAAATAATAATGTAATAAAAAAAAATAAATGTATCTTTATTTATTGCTTTTGTTCGATGTGATTGCTTATTTACTATAAGAATTTGGGTAGCACGGATGTATGATTCACAATTAAACATCTGCTTTCCCACAATCACTTTAAATTCACACGATCAGCAAATTATCTTCCTCCAGTTGCAATTTTCATGCATTGTTTATTTGTTCTAGAAAAGACGTTAAAGAATATTATTATTATCTGCCTTGATAGAATCCTTTTCCTAAATGTGTTTATTTTACTTTATTCTGTTAATTAATTAATCTGTTCTTAATTTGCTTTATTCTGTATTCAACAGAAGAAAGTATTGCAATCGTAAAAATTTTCAACTTCCTTTTTTCGATGGATTTACATGTTTTGAGGGCTCCAGAACACGATTTGACCATTCTTAGAAAATATGTGTCTGTCTGCGTGTGTGTGTGACAAAAATTTTGTGGCGATGTATCTCAGGAATTACTGCAGATAACTGCATATAAATTTATATGCAGATGCACCTTGGCTTAAGTTAGTGCCTATCTACTTTGAGTGTCATTTGCTCAACAAGTAGCACTGCTAGACCGCAGTTTTCGCAATTTCAGGAAAGGGTATATCTCAGAAACTATTAAACGAATTTGCATATAAATTTATATGCAGATACACTTTGACATAAAGTTAGTGCCCACCAACATTTTTTGCTCAACAGGTGGTGCTGCTATACGTCGACTTTCACATTTTCAGGGAAGGCTATATCTCAGGTTCTCTTGTGTGTATAATCTAGCAAAACTTGACACGTATCAGCGTAGTCATTATATGACATTAGGCAGATTCAATTTGGATGCATATCAGCCAATAAGTGGCGCTGCTGTACTGCAATTTTCCCTGAGAACGGTATATGGCTATATGTCAACTTCTATGGCATATAACTGTACAAAACCTGATATGACGTAACCATTATAAAGAAGCATTTTTAAAGACTTTATTTATAGAGATTTAAACTATTTTTCTTTTCTTATATTTAGTGTTAGTTTTTTCTATAATGAAATTATCTACATTTATTATGGTAGATAATTTTAATAAATAATAGTTTTAAGAAAATATATTTACTGAGCAAATTCCTATAGGAAAATATAGAAGAAAGTTTTGTGGTGGTCACAACATAATGGCTTTAAATGAAATTACAACATGTATTTCCTCTATATTTGCTGTATATACAAGTATGAATGGAGGAAACTTCAAAATTTCGTTCACATAAAAGCAAGGATTGAATTTTATTACAAATAAAGGTATTTAAAAAGACAAAAAAAAAAAAAAAAAAAAAAAAGTATGTTGTGGTCACCACAAGACTTTCTTCTATATTTTCTAACACAAATTCGCTCAGTACAAATAATTTATTAAAGCTCTTATTTATTAAAATTACCTACCATACTGAATGCAGACGATTTTCATCTTAGAGTAAAATTACATTAAAAGTACAAAAAAAGACAGCTTTATTCTCTATCTATGATAATAATCAATAATATATTAAAAAATTGTGTTTTCATAATGGTTATCTCACATATCAAATTTTGTACAGTTATACACCATAGAAGTTGAAATATAGCTTTCCCGTTCTCGGGGAAAATTGCAGTATAGCAGTGCCACCTATTGGTCGATATGCATATAGCCTTCCCTTAAATTGTAAAAATCACTGTAAAACAGCATTATCTTTTAAGAAATTGGCATAAAAAGTTGATAAGGACTAGGTTATGTCAAGGTGCATCTACATATAAATTTATATCCAATTCTCTGCAGTAGTTCCTGAGATATAGCATTCCCTTAAATTGTGGAAATCGCTAGAAACCCTGTATATTATAGGTTCCTAATACAGTATAGGATCTGTTATTCAAAAAGCTTGGGACCTGGGATATTCTAGATAAGGGGTTTTTCCGTAATTTGAAACACTTTCTTATATGTATAAAAATGGTACAAAATTTCATAAATAGCAGTGATAAACATGAATAATATTTATAAACGCTTTACCCATATATTTGTTCATTTAATAAATCATTTCCACAAAATAAAAAAATTCTTAATTAGAATTCTAAACTATAAATAATCTCCTTATATTATTAAAATCTGTACGTGTGTGTGTGTCTGTGAGAAATGGCTTGAAGCAGCAAAGGCTGGGCCGCTAACGGTCGCACGGACTTTGAACAGGTACCGTCGGACAGAGATTTTATCGCAGATCTAGGTTATCTAATTTGCTAAACGATGCGACCCTAATTAGCAGCGATATTAATTAAAATGTCGACCATTGTCTAAAGAAAAAACGATTTGAAATCAGAGGCGGCTGCCATTTTCGACCGGGACCGCTTACCTGAAAAGAAAAAGCAAAGAGAGGAAATTTTGTGGGTTTTGTAAAGCGATCCTGCTCCAACGGTTCGAGATATCGAAATACACCTCAAACATCAGAAAGAGCATTTATTACCGAAAGTTTTAAAAAGGGTCAAAAATTTCTCTTTTTCACAGTCGTCTTTTTTGAAATGCCCTGTACGACTGAGTAACTCTTCCATTTCTTAACAACTGGTATATAAAGAAAGGCCATTTAATCCTCTTTCGAAGCATATTGATATCTATCAATTGTCCTCGCACATAAAAAATTATTAATTTTATGAATATAAATGCTTATATTTTATATATATAGTTGTTAACTTACCTTTGATTTGAATTTAAAAGTTTTCTCTATTTAAACTCGGTCAGCCATCTTTTACTTACATCGCGCCATTACTAACGATGTTCTGTTTACATTGTTGCTGTTGCCAAATTTGCTCTGCATAATTTTCTTAATTTTTGCTGTTGCCACTTCTATTAAAGTAGTTATGATAAATTGTATTTTTGACTTTGACTGTTGAGTGGCAATGGTACTGCATTGTTTATATGTAGATTTTTGACTTGTCAGTCAGTATAAAAAGATCGCGATGCATGTGTTAAAGGGCAGTTATCGGCAGTGTTTAGCTATGGCCTGCTAGTCTTCAATTAGATATGAAGCAGTAGTTTATGAGTAGTGTGAGTAGCTTTAAGCTGTTGATGGCCAAGTAACGATGTATGTGCTTATAGTATCGTTCCAGCTAAGCTAGTAATGCTCTTTTGCTATTGCATTTTTTTAAGAAGTGATGGCTGCCGTTGTTAAGTTGTTAATATTTTACATAGGTTAAGTTTCTGTTTGTTAAATTGTTCCTTGTCAAAGGTTAAATTTTCCGTCGTTCATGGATGATGGAAGTTTTTTTGAATTAAATTGATAATTGACGTCCTTTTGAGGCGAGATCGTTACATTTGATAGTTTGATAATGTTAAATTTGTTTAGCCACTTTTTAAGTGGCATTTGTTCAAGTTTGAAATCTTTTTAAAAGTTAATTAAAAGTTAAATGAAAGTTTCTAAATTGAAGTGTATAGTGGATGAACGTAATTGTCTTCATTTCAACTTTGTGTTATTTCGTCTTGCTTCACTTTCGCTGATCAACCTGGCGATCGCGGAAGTATATTTCTTCATCGTATTTTCCCGCTGATCAACCAGGCGATCGCGGAGGCTCTGCGACGTTTCTTGAAGTATATTGTCATCTGCTTTTTCATTGTGTTTATCAATATGCCTAGCTCAACACCTGTAAAAGGTAATCTTGTTCTTGTTATAAATTTGAAATCTTAATATATCATTATATCTTGTTGAATAAAGTTGTTTTATTTGTTAAAAACTTTGGTCTTTAATGTGTTATAATAGTTGAACACTGGTCGGGTTATTTCTATTGAAGCCCTTAAAATTTAAATCTTAATGTTTCCACTGTATTTAATCTGCTTAATAGAAATGATTTGAAACATAGACTTTTAGTTTATAATATTTGGTTATGGGCTAGTTTTTTTTGAGGGTGTCATTTTTTAAACTTGACCAGTTGTTCTTTTTTTGTTTTCTGTATAATTGATAATTAAGTAACTATTTAAAAAAATGGCTTATAATATTGTACCTCAAATCACTAAGTTAAATGCCACTAACTACTCTGGTTGGAAGTGTGATATTAAATTTTTACTTATGGAGAAAAATGCTTATGAAATCGTCACTGGTGACGAAACTAAGCCCAAAGTCAGTGAAACCGTGTCTGAGGAGGCAGTACAAGACTTTAAAAGAAGGCAGAATGCTGCCATGTCAATTTTATATTTGAATATTGATAGTGAGTTTAAAAGTTTAATAAGTGAATGTACTGACCCCTCAGAAGCGTGGAAAATTTTAAAGGTTAACTTCCAGCCAGATAGTAGAAGTTATCATATGAAATTGTTTTCTGAAGTTATGACATGTTTTTTAGAACCTGGCGAATCTATTGGTGTTTTTGCAGCTAGAATATCTAAAATTGCTGATCAGTTAAAATCCATTAATAAACCTATTGCTGACGAATACTTATGTTTTCAGGTTTTGAGATACCTACCTGATAGATTTGATCAGGTTGTTCAACAAATTCTTCGTTGGCCTGATAAGGACTTTAACTTTAAAAATATTATTGTTGAGTTATGTGCCGAGGAAACGCGCCTTCAACTTAGAAATTTTGATAAAAGTAGAACGGAATGTTCTATTGAGGCCCAAAATGTAAAATTTAAACGCAGGCCTGTTTTTACTTGTTGGAGGTGCGGGAAAAAAGGCCATGTTATTAAAGATTGTAAAGTTAAGTTAAATAATGATCTAGCTGCAAAAGAAAAGGAAAAACCACTCAGAAGTAATTTTTCTAAGAGGGGTGGCTCTAATCAACAGTCAAAACGTGATAAAACTCCTAAAGCTCAAAATTTCATTGCTGAAGCAAATTTAAGTAGTTTTGATAGAGAGGGCAGCTGGGCTTATGATACGGCGGCCTCTCATCACTTCTGTAAAGATAAATCTTTTTTTTGTAATTTTTCTGAAATTTCCGGTGATGAGCTTCACGTGGCTGTTGATGGCGTCACTTTTCCCATTACTGGTAAAGGTGAAGTAGAACTGAATTTTAATGGGACTGTTATTAAACTTTGGAACGTTTTGTATTCGCCGAACTTGCGGAAAAATCTTTTGAGTGGTTCTAGATTCGACCAGGGTGGTGCTAAATTTATTGGTGAGGCCGGCAAAATAAACGTGGTCGACAAGTATGGTAATTTTCTTTTCTCTGCTAAACTCCATGACGGGATTTATTATACATTTCCAAAAGTAATTAAAAATAAGCACAGTGTTAAATTGAATGGGGGGCAGAATTCTAATGAAAATTTAAATGATAATACTGAAATTTCAGCTTTTCCTGTAATAAAACCTGTTAATATAAAAGACTTTGATACCTGGCACCTTCGTTTTGATCACCTAAGTCCTGACTTAATTTTTAATACTATCCGTAATTCTGCTGTAAAAGGTCTGCCCAATTTAAAATCAGTTGATAATTTTTTTTGTGATCCCTGTCATGTGAGTAAGCAAAATCGTATTTCTTTCAAACCCTTAAGTCATTCTTCTTCCAAAAAACCTTTAGATCGACTTTTTATGGATACTTGGGGTCCAATTAAAATTCCTGGCAAAAAGGGTGAACGTTTTTTCTTGTCTATAATAGATGATTTTTCTGGTAGGTCATCCGTTTACCCCCTCCAGGAAAAATCCATGTGTTTTGATGTTTTTAAGAGACATGTTTTGAGGGCCGAAAGGTTTTTGGGAACCAAGTTGAAGTCGATCAGAACTGACAATGGCAAAGAGTTTGATAATGATTCTTTTAAGGGTTTTTGTAGAGAAAATGGAATAAATCATGAGCTGACCAACTTTTACACACCAGAAGAAAATGGGGTTTGTGAGCGGTTCAACCAAACAATCATGAACTGTGTTCGGGCTATGCTAAAATCCAGTGGCTTGTCTGATGATTTCTGGCCTGAAGCTTGTTTACACTTTAATTATACGTGGAACCGGATTTGTCACGGTGGGAACTCTAAAACTCCATTTGAACTCTATTCAGGAAATAAACCTTCTGTTCGACATTTAAGACCATTCGGTACGTTGACATATGTGGGTGTTCCAAAGGTTAGACGTAAGCACAAGTTAGACTCCAAATCAAAACGTGGTGTCCTTGTGGGCTATGCCTTGCGTACCCGTGGTTACAGGGTCTGGTTAGAAGACGAGAAGAAGGTTGTGGAAACCATTAATGTTTCTTTTGTTGAAAGCGGTGATGTTCTACGCAGTGGAGCGGTGATGGGCGACTCTTCTTTTGAGTTGGTGCTTGTCCCAGAGGAACAACCACGGCCCGTTGACCGGTACCTTCTTCCTGGTCCGGAGCCTGGTACCTCTGGGGTCTTGCCCAGCGAGACTGAAGTTGTCGTCCCAGCCGTCTCTCCTGTTTCTCCTGCTCCTCAAGTTACTCCGCAGACTGCTTCTCCTAACTGGATGACCAATCCCGTGTGGTACAGGAAGGTTGTGCCTCGACCTCAGGGAGAAAAGGTCGATATTTACTATTATCCTGATGGAGAGGGTAAAAGGTGTTGTCAAAGGTCACCTAATGATGTCAAAAAGTTTTGTAATTTAAATAATATTGTTTTTAACCCTGCTGATTTTGATTTTTCCAAGTTTAATAAGTTTACTGGTGTTGTTAATCCTGGTGTTATACCTTCCGCGTCCAGCACGGCTAGTTGACTAGATGTGGTGGTCCCGAGAACGTATAAACAGGCTTTAAAATCTGCACAATCTGATGAATGGCATGGGGCTATGTTGGAAGAGTTAGAATGTATGGCCACGAGAGGTGTCTGGCATCTTGTAAGACTCCCTGAGAACAAGATTGCGTTGGGAAACCGCTGGGTTTACACAGTAAAGCGTGACGAGTCTGGCAACATTGTCAGATACAAGGCCAGGTTGGTCGCGCAAGGTTTCAACCAGGTCCAGGGTGAATCCTATGATGAGACCTTTTCGCCTGTTATAAATTTTTCTGTTGTTAGGTTTTTTTTCTCCCTTTTAGTCTCATGTTACGGTTGGTTTAATGTACAGTGTGATGTTAAGTGTGCCTATCTGTACGCTCCCTTAAAGGATGAAATTTACATGAGGCAACCAGTTGGCTTTACTGAAAAAGGTAAAGAAGACTGGGTCTGTAAGCTGGATAGAGCACTGTACGGATTACACCAGTCAGGCAGATTATGGTTTTATGAATTAAATAAAGTATTGTTGGAACTTGGTTTTAATAAATTTGAAAATTGTAACTGTGCTTATTCATATTATGATTTTTCTGTTTTATTGGTTTATGTTGACGACATCGTTGTTTTTGCCAGGACTGAATCTCAAGCTAATGATATTTTAAGTTTGTTGAAATCAAAGTTTGATTTGAAAATTTTGGGTATCACACGCAAGTTATTAGGTGTGGAGTTTGAGTATACAGATACAGGAGTTTTGATCCATCAAAATCAATATATTGACGAAGTCAGTAAGAGGTTTCAAAATCACCGTGTACCTATCTCCTCCTTACCTATTGTTAAAGGTATCAAATTTTCAAAAAGTGATTGTCCGGTTATTCAAGAAGACATCGACGAAGCTTCTCATTTACCTTACAGAAATCTCTTAGGTTGTATCTCTTTCATTTCAAACTGTACTAGACCCGATATCGCATATGCCACTAACATTTTCTCACAGTTCCAACAAAATCCAGGTATAAAACATTGGCAGGGTTTACTTAAGCTTCTTGGATATATAAAATTCACCAGTCAATATAAGCTCCATCTTAAATGCACACAGGTTAAATTAATTTCTTATTCTGACGCTGACTTCGCCGCTAATAGGGACGACTATGTTTCTATGGGTGGCCAGTTGATTCTTTTGGATAGTGCTGCTGTTTCTTGGCGTACTAATAAACAGAAAGGGATTACCATATCAACGATGGAGTCAGAATTTGTTTCTATGTGTGATTGTGTTCGTGAGCAGGACTGGTTTTATAATATTTTATGTGAATGTTCTAATTTAAATCTGATAGAAAATAATTTTGAAATACCTACCTTATATGCTGATAATCAGGCTGCAATACGTTTTACAAAGTCCAGGATTGAGAGTTTCCATACACGTCATGTTAATATTAAACTATTTTTTATAAGGGATTGGTTTGATGAGGGCAAATTCCATATTGAATATATTTCCTCTAAATTGAATCTTGCCGACCAGTTTACGAAGCCGTTGACAAAAAGTGATTTGTTAAAATTTATAAAAGTGATCTTTATATAAATCTTTCGTGTTTGAATAAATTTCTTCGCTCTGTAGATGCTTTTCATAATTTTTTATATTATGTTATCATGGTGTGAATGTGTGTGTGAAATCGTGAGGCGCCTTGCGTATTTGTTCATTGTATATATATATTCATTTTTCATAATTTTTCATATATTGCATATATATTCATTTCTTGTATATATACCTCATATTTACTCTTTCATGTTTGAATATTGCATCATATAATTAATATTGTATATAATGTATATTTTTCATATCACTTTTTCTTTAGTATATCTGCGGAGTGGGGAGTTGTTTTTCATCACTTGAATTTTTTTGTCAATGGTTATCTAGTAATTAGTTTATTATATCACTTGTGACACTGCTTATGGACTATGGGGAATCTCATGATGGTATTTTGTTAAATTTTTTTATATGCTGTGGTGGGGGGCAATTGATATCTATCAATTGTCCTCGCACATAAAAAATTATTAATTTTATGAATATAAATGCTTATATTTTATATATATAGTTGTTAACTTACCTTTGATTTGAATTTAAAAGTTTTCTCTATTTAAACTCGGTCAGCCATCTTTTACTTACATCGCACCATTACTAACGATGTTCTGTTTACATTGTTGCTGTTGCCAAATTTGCTCTGCATAATTTTCTTAATTTTTGCTGTTGCCACTTCTATTAAAGTAGTTATGATAAATTGTATTTTTGACTTTGACTGTTGAGTGGCAATGGTACTGCATTGTTTATATGTAGATTTTTGACTTGTCAGTCAGTATAAAAAGATCGCGATGCATGTGTTAAAGGGCAGTTATCGGCAGTGTTTAGCTATGGCCTGCTAGTCTTCAATTAGATATGAAGCAGTAGTTTATGAGTAGTGTGAGTAGCTTTAAGCTGTTGATGGCCAAGTAACGATGTATGTGCTTATAGTATCGTTCCAGCTAAGCTAGTAATGCTCTTTTGCTATTGCATTTTTTTAAGAAGTGATGGCTGCCGTTGTTAAGTTGTTAATATTTTACATAGGTTAAGTTTCTGTTTGTTAAATTGTTCCTTGTCAAAGGTTAAATTTTCCGTCGTTCATGGATGATGGAAGTTTTTTTGAATTAAATTGATAATTGACGTCCTTTTGAGGCGAGATCGTTACATTTGATAGTTTGATAATGTTAAATTTGTTTAGCCACTTTTTAAGTGGCATTTGTTCAAGTTTGAAATCTTTTTAAAAGTTAATTAAAAGTTAAATGAAAGTTTCTAAATTGAAGTGTATAGTGGATGAACGTAATTGTCTTCATTTCAACTTTGTGTTATTTCGTCTTGCTTCACTTTCGCTGATCAACCTGGCGATCGCGGAAGTATATTTCTTCATCGTATTTTCCCGCTGATCAACCAGGCGATCGCGGAGGCTCTGCGACGTTTCTTGAAGTATATTGTCATCTGCTTTTTCATTGTGTTTATCAATATGCCTAGCTCAACACCTGTAAAAGGTAATCTTGTTCTTGTTATAAATTTGAAATCTTAATATATCATTATATCTTGTTGAATAAAGTTGTTTTATTTGTTAAAAACTTTGGTCTTTAATGTGTTATAATAGTTGAACACTGGTCGGGTTATTTCTATTGAAGCCCTTAAAATTTAAATCTTAATGTTTCCACTGTATTTAATCTGCTTAATAGAAATGATTTGAAACATAGACTTTTAGTTTATAATACATATAAACATTTTTACAAAATACGGATTAGCGATCCATATTTTTAGATTTTATGAAACATCGATTTTTTTCACAAAACATTTTATAACCCAAAAGCGTTTACAGATAAATCATTTCTTTTTTTTTTTTTTTTTTGTATATAGATCTCGTTTTCATAATTTAATTCTCAAAAGATTGAGAGAAAATTTCAAAAACTGAATGAGTTATAAATTTTTTAATTTTAGCCATTGAAGCATTCATTTGAATAAGACGAACTCCATTCTATGAGATTGTAAAATGTGTTCGTTGCCGTTTCCACAGCAACCACTTTATGGAAGAACGATGTCTGATGGAAAGGAAAAAAAAAAAAAAAAAACTTGAACGGAAAGAGAAACATGTGTTTAATGAGGTCACGTGTTTTGGTACTGCGATTAAAAATTGCAATTTTGAAAGGGCTTTAGTTTTTCAGTGTCGCACACTAAACTTGGTACAAAGAACTAACATCACAAGACAGCCTTGCAGTTCAAATTTCATCGACTTTGCAAAAAATTTACATTTTAATTAGAAATTAAATTTTATTAATATGCGTATTTCAATTTCTAATTACGATTAATTTATTTTTAATACATCATTCGAAAGATATTTTAAAGTTCTTTTGTATTATTCTAAGTTTTCAACAGATTTACATGTTTTGAGGTGTCCTGAATGAGTTTTCTTTTATGACGCTGTAATATTTTCAAATTTCAATATTTCTAATTATGATTAAATTATTTTTAATACATCATTCGAAAGATATTTTAAAGTTCTTTTATATTATCAAAAGTTTTCACCAGAATTACACGTTTTGAGGTGTCCTGAATTGGTTTTCTTTTGTATCTCAGCTGCTAATTAAAATAATTTCATAAGTAATACATCATTTGAAAGCGTTGTTGATTTGGAATTGAATAGTACATTACAGAAATTCGATATTTCAACATTTCTCCTGATTTAAACGTTTTGAGGTGTCCTGAATGGGTTTTCTCTTTTGTCTCAGGTATTAATTAAAAAAATTTCATAAGTAATACATCATTTGAAAGCTTTGTTGAGTTGATACACATTTTACATTATCGAAAACGGAATTCGAGATTTCACCCGATTTACACGTTTAGAGGTGTGCTATGGCGCTGTAATATTTTCAAATTTCAATATTTCAATTTCTAATTATGATTAAATTATTTTTAATCCATCGTTCGAAAGATATTTTAAAGTTCTTTTATATCATCGAAAGTTTTCACCAGATTTACACATTTTGAGGTCTCCTGATTAGGCTTTCTTTTGCATCTCAGCTAATTGAGTTAGACCATTCAAAATTGGTATACGTAGGTTAATTATGATTGGCTGAAAGGGTGGGGAAGAAATAGGGGTGCACAGCACGCGAGATTTCACCCGATTTACACGTTTTGAGGTGTCCTGATTAGGTTTTCTTTTGTATCTCAGCTACTAATTAAAATAATTTCATAAGTAATACATCATTAGAACGCTTTTTTGATTTGGAATCGAACAGTGGAATACAGAAATTTCTACCGCCAGATGGCGCAGTAATATTTTCAAATTTCAATTTCTAATTATGATTAAATTATTTTTAATACATCGTTCGAAAGATATTTTAAAGTTCTTTTAAATTATCGAAAGTTTTCACCATATTTACACGTTTTAAGGTCTCCTGATTACGTTTTCTTTTGCACTTCAGCCAAATGAGTTAGATCGTTCAAAATTGGTATACGTAGGTTAATTAAGAGGGCCTGAAAGGGTGGAGAAGAAATAGACCTGCACCGCGTGCGTATCCCTTAACTTGTGCACACGCAGAGCGTACGGGACTGCGCTGCCGAAGGCAGTGGGGACCCATCCCGACTTTTTAACCAATGAGAATTGATTTTTTTGATTTTCTTCTCTTAAGAATAAATATTTGATTTGAGGAGGAATATGTGCGCGCAGCACGCGTGTTGGAAAAATTTTAAATTCCATTTTAAATTTTTAGTAGCAGATATATTAATTGCATAAGTGGAAGCCAGATTTTTGTTGTTTTAAAAATTACTGTTTGTAAAAATGATTTAGCAATTAAAACAGAATCATATCTTAACAACAGACAAATTTATTTGAACATAAAACGTAACAAAAGGTTAGAGTTTAGATAATATACAACATGATAATAAAGGATTTAACATTTAAAATATATATGTATTGCTAGGCAACTTAAATGGACAAAAGACATTTTTAAACTTAAAGAAAACGATGTTTTAAATGTCAATTTGAAACATTATATCTTTCTAACACTAGCACTAATTCAAAATAACTTTAAACAATACTTAATCAGATTAACTCCAGGAAACCAGGGCAGCAAAAATTGAAAAAACATCTTTTATAAAACTACATATTAATTCACGACCAGCGTGAAAAAGAAATGAAATCGCCAACTCGGCGTTTCAAAATAAAAAAACTGCTTTAACAGCACTAAACCATCTCTAAGGAGATGCAAGAGGCAAGAGAGAGAGAACAAACGTTCACTACAGCTTTTATACTGATCAAAAGATACTACCTACGGCAGACAGGAAACGTCATAACAAATCAGCGTCTACCACGATAGTCAAAACACGGGAAAGCCCGATGATTGACAGTGACGTCAAACGCATCGGTCAATGACCTACTTCCGGCAGACACACGGAAGTAGCGATAAGCAAAAACACTCCCGGTCGAAAAGCCGGAGGAACGTAAACAAACGATGTCTCTATATTTATTAGTGCTAGTAGAAAGTTTTAATGACTTAGAGATAAATTGTGAAACTAACCAGCTGTTCAAGTAAACAAGCTGGAAAACTGTAAGTAAAGATTAGATAAATTAATTTATAACTATATTTAAGTAAACAATTAATGAAATTTTAAACGTTCACTTATAATAATTAGCAAAGTTAAAGGCTATTTAGCACAGCAAGTTTTTTTTAAAAAAACAATTAAGTTAAAGAAAAAGTGATTAAACTTAAAATTTTTGAAACAGCATGGCAAAAACATTAAAAATCCTAACAGTGCCCCCCACCATGATGTTTCGAAAAAAAAACCCCATCTATACATATATAGTTGCCAAACAATTTACAAAAAAAAACCTTCAGGTATATACAACAATGTAGTTTTTCATAGATCTTGACAATTTTAGATCTTTAAGCAAGGCCTGAGGAACTCCAAAAACAAGGAGACATCAATGCATCTGAGACATTCAAAACGAGTCCAGTAAAGTCATTATAACAATCATCAGAGGTCAACAATAGTACTCAAGTTCATGTTCAACAACTGGAAAAATTGAATGACAATGATTACTATACAGATATACAAGACATACATTTTCCCACTTTCATTGTGAAAAATATGACATAATATAATACATAATAATTAATACACATATAACATACACGTAAGTACACTCTCGCAGGCCTGCTAACACTCATACCAAATTATAAGAAACTTTTTAAAAAAAAAAATATGTTTAACACTACAAAGACAATGAAAGCTAGAAAACACCTCAAGTATATATAAAGGAAACATATTCCAAAAAATTAATTCAAGATTTCATATTTACAAAAATTTTACTATTAAATCTTGCTAAGTCATTTCCGGTGAGAGCCTTGGTAAAAGGATCGGCACAATTAAGTTTACTTTGAATATATTTTAGCTCAAAAATTTCGTCAAATAGCCACTCTCTTATAAAGAATAATTTAACATTTATATGTTTTGATCTACCATTTTCTATAGGGGACTTTGAAAAATCAATGGCAGCCTGATTGTCAGCTAAGAGTATGGGTAAATTATGTTGACTGGGAATTAAGTTAAACTTTATACAGTCCTCCAATGTGTGATCAAACCAAACAAGCTCCTTTACGCATTCACACATTGCGATAAATTCGCTCTCCATGGTGGAGAGACTTACTCCTCTTTCCTTAAAGGTACGCCAAGATATAGGACTATTGTCTAAGAAAACTATTTGGCCTCCTAAAGAAACAAAGTCATCCCGATTATTAGCAAAATCTGCATCAGAATGTGCAGTCAATCTAGGATTTTTACATGAAAGATTCAATTTATAATTGCGGGTACACGAAACATACCCCAATAACTTTAATAAACCGTTCCAATGAATTATTCCTGGGTTACTTTGAAATTGACTAAAAATGTTGGTTGCATATGTGATGTCTGGCCTAGTTCTACTAGAAATGAAGGATAAGCATCCAAGAAGATTACGATAAGGGAACTTCGACGCCTCATCAACTTCATCCTGAGTAGTGGGACAATCCTTTTTAGAGTACTTGCAACCTTTAACAATAGGGAGTGAGGAGAACGGAATTTTAAAGCTTTGAAATCTATTACATACATCCTCAATATAGAGTTCTTGAGACAACTGAACATTGTTATCATCATATTGAAACTCAACCCCCAATAACTTCTTAGTTTTACCCAGTACTTTCAAGTCAAATTTTGTTTCTAAGGAACTGATAATTTTATTGATTTGATCTTTAGTCTTTCCAAAAATAACTATATCATCGACGTATACCAACAAAACCAAGTAATCTTCAAAAAAATAGGAGCATTGCACCAGTTAAATTTTTTAAACCCGAGATTAAGCAAAACTTTATTTAATTCATAGTACCACAATCTGCCACTCTGATGGAAGTCCATAAAGTGCCCGATCCAATTTACATACTAGTTTTTCATTTCCCTCAACAATAAAACCTTGTGGTTGAGACATATATATGTCTTCATGCAAAGGAGCATATAAATATGCACTCTTCACATCACATTGTACATTTTCCCAATTAAAACAAGAGACAAGTAACGAAAAGAAAAAACGTATGATAGAAAAGTTAATTACTGGTGAGAAAGTCTCATCATAAGTTTCACCTTTAACCTGGTTGAAACCCTGAGCAACTAGCCTCGCTTTAAAGCGGGCTATTTTTCCTTGCTCATCCTTTTTCACAGTAAAAACCCACCGGTTTCCAAGAACTGACTTATTTTGGGGTAAGTCTACCAGATGCCAAACTTTCCTATCTGCCATATTTTTCATTTCCTCTTCCATCACCTCCTGCCATTTTGAGACTTGTTTTGATTTTATTGCTTGCTTATAAGTTTTGGGAATAATTATATCTAGTCATGTAGAGGCAGATTCAGAAGATTTACTTGTTAAATTAGATGCTGGAAAACTTTTAACCAAATTAGAAAAGTCCTGATTAACAATACCTTCAAAAGTATTTTTACCCGAAAAATCAAACAAAGATGAATCATATTTAATTTTATTTTTACTGCAATATGTCTTTACTTCATTAATAGACCTTAACCGAGTATTGGTACCTTCAGGATAGTAATAAATGTCAATTCTATTACCCATTTTCCTGGGAACAGGGAATCTCCGCCAGACAACCTCTTTCTCAGGTATGGTTGGAGCCGTGTCGGTTTCATCCTCCTCATCGGACGGTAGAGGTCTGTAGTCCAAGGTAACTTCCATAGGGTCAGGAAAAGCTGGTCCACCTGGATCTCCAGTAATCATCACGTCCAATGGAGGGCCCATCACTGCTCCACTGTGCTTCTTGTATAGGAAGTCTGTAAAACTTAAATTTAAGGTTTCAATTATTTTATCATCCTGTTCAACCCAAACTCTAAAGCCTTTGGTCTTTAATGCATAACCTACAATGACCCCTCTTTTAGATTTAGATTCAAACTTATTCAACCTTTTTTGTTTTGGGACTCCAACATAACAAACTAAGCCAAAAGGCCTGAAATGTCTGACAGAAGGTTTGTTACCAGTGTACAATTGAAAAGGTGTTTTATTTTGACCGCGGTGTACAACCCTATTCCACACGTAGCAAAAATACAAAGCAGCTTCGGGCCAAAACTTAAAAGGGAGACCACTATCGGACAACATGGCACGCATACAATTTAATGCCGTTTGGTTTAATCGTTCACATACCCCATTCTGCTCAGGCGTAAAGGTATTCGTGAACTCATGCTTAATACCATTTTTACTACAATAATCGTTGAAAAGTTCATTTTTAAACTCCGTGCCATTATCTGTCCGTATAGCCTTCACCTTTTTACTTAAAAACCTTTCAGCCCTAGCAACATGTTTTTCGAAAATATCAAAAACTTGTGTTTTTTCCTTTAATGGATATATAGCAGTCCTTTTTGAAAAACCATCAATTATGGATAGGAAGTACCGCTCGCCATTTTTCCCAGTTATTGTTGTTGGACCCCATACATCCATAAAAATTTTCTCTAATGGCTCAGTTAAACCTGATTCATTGAGTGGCTTAAAAGAAACTCGTTTTTGTTTACTTAATTTACATGGCTCACAGCTAATATTTTTATGTTTTAACTTAGGAAGACCTTTAACACCATTATTTTGGCTAGTGCTCACAATTAAATCTGGACTAATATGTCCGAAACGTGAGTGCCAGAATTCAACATTTTTCACATTTTTATCTTTACTCACACTAGACAAAATTGGCTCTTCTTCCTTAGTTATGTTACAATCAATCGGCCCCCCATTATTTTTGAAAACTTTGGGGTAAGTATGATAAATGCCGTCCTTTAACTTAGCTGTGAACAAAAATTTCCTATCCTTACCAAACACCGAAATTTTACCCCTCCCACCGGAAAAACTAGCACCGTTCATATCCATTTTAGGACCTGAGATTAAATTCTTCCTCAATTTGGAGGAGTATAAAACATCATCAAAAATACATTCACAATTATTAAAGGAAAGTTTAACAGAACCTTTTCCCTCTATGGGAAAACTGACATCATCCACCGCGACTACAAGGTTTTCACCCTCTAAAGGAGTATAATTTAGAAACAGCTCCCTATCTTTACTAAAATGATGAGATGCTGCCGTATCGAACGCCCAGCAGCTATCATCATCATTAAAACTGCTGTAATGCAACTGAGCTAAATAGTGGAAAGATTGAGGGGATTTTTTAAGTTTACCTTTGTCGCGGGGAACAGTGTCATTTACATTCTTTCCCTCAAGATTCAATTTAACGCGGCAGTCCTTTTTAACATGACCCGGACGATTACATCTAAAACAGGTAATAGTTCTTTTTGAAGGAAACTTTTTACTCTTGTACTGCACGTTTTGTACTTCCAAGGCAAGCTCCGTCCTTCTATCATCTGCCCTCAAGTTCAGCCTTGTTTCCTCAGATATTAACGCTGAAATTATACCCCGGAAATTGAAATCCTTATCTGGCCACCTCAGTATGAATTGCACCATGGACTCGAACTTATGAGGAAGAAATCTTAAAACTTGAAAACAAATATAATTTTCTGGAACAGGATGTCCTATATCATTCAACTGATCCACTATCTGAGAAAGTCTAGAAGAATACTGATTAATTGTTTCACCCTGATTTATTACACACTGACATAATTTTGAGTACAGCTGCATATGCCTGGCCCTGGAGTCTGATATAAAAGTATCTTTTAACAATTTCCATGCCTCAACTGGGCAAACACAATCATTTATAATATTTCTATACTCTGGGGAAATATGCAAATATAAAGTAGCTAGTGCTGTACGAGAACGACTTTTAAAAGACTCAACATCTTTTACTGTTATATTATCTCCTAACACAGGCAACTTTTCAGTACCATTTACTATATCCCAACAGTTTTTATCCAAAAGGATAAACTTTACATCCTTAACCCATGTTGCATAATTATCTGCATTAAGTTTTTCAATAGCAGGCAATATATTAACCGCCATTTTGGAAAAACGATCTTACTTTGCTAAATTCAAATAAATTTCAAACAGAAAAAGGGTTACAAACAAAAAGGCTGGTAGGGAAAAAAAATCAAAGTTAAAACTAATATAAACTTTGTTTACACAATACCATGCCCATAACCCAATGTTGGAAAAATTTTAAATTCCATTTTAAATTTTTAGTAGCAGATATATTAATTGCATAAGTGGAAGCCAGATTTTTGTTGTTTTAAAAATTACTGTTTGTAAAAATGATTTAGCAATTAAAACAGAATCATATCTTAACAACAGACAAATTTATTTGAACATAAAACGTAACAAAAGGTTAGAGTTTAGATAATATACAACATGATAATAAAGGATTTAACATTTAAAATATATATGTATTGCTAGGCAACTTAAATGGACAAAAGACATTTTTAAACTTAAAGAAAACGATGTTTTAAATGTCAATTTGAAACATTATATCTTTCTAACACTAGCACTAATTCAAAATAACTTTAAACAATACTTAATCAGATTAACTCCAGGAAACCAGGGCAGCAAAAATTGAAAAAACATCTTTTATAAAACTACATATTAATTCACGACCAGCGTGAAAAAGAAATGAAATCGCCAACTCGGCGTTTCAAAATAAAAAAACTGCTTTAACAGCACTAAACCATCTCTAAGGAGATGCAAGAGGCAAGAGAGAGAGAACAAACGTTCACTACAGCTTTTATACTGATCAAAAGATACTACCTACGGCAGACAGGAAACGTCATAACAAATCAGCGTCTACCACGATAGTCAAAACACGGGAAAGCCCGATGATTGACAGTGACGTCAAACGCATCGGTCAATGACCTACTTCCGGCAGACACACGGAAGTAGCGATAAGCAAAAACACTCCCGGTCGAAAAGCCGGAGGAACGTAAACAAACGATGTCTCTATATTTATTAGTGCTAGTAGAAAGTTTTAATGACTTAGAGATAAATTGTGAAACTAACCAGCTGTTCAAGTAAACAAGCTGGAAAACTGTAAGTAAAGATTAGATAAATTAATTTATAACTATATTTAAGTAAACAATTAATGAAATTTTAAACGTTCACTTATAATAATTAGCAAAGTTAAAGGCTATTTAGCACAGCAAGTTTTTTTTAAAAAAACAATTAAGTTAAAGAAAAAGTGATTAAACTTAAAATTTTTGAAACAGCATGGCAAAAACATTAAAAATCCTAACAACGCGTGTACCTTCACACGTGCGCACGCATGGGACTGCGCTTCCGAAGGAAGTGGGTGATGAGAAAATCCTTAGTTTATTTTATTCTCATCTCCTCCTAACTTTCCCTCATGCTTATAGACATAGCTATTTAATCATATTATATCATCTGTTTTGAAAGTTCATGCTATGTTTAGTCAGTTTATCATTTTTATAAAATAACTTATTTAATTTATTTAATAGATTATAAATTAAAACATACTTACTTCAGTTCCTTATTTTTCAGTTGTTTAAACTTTATCTTTATACTGTTAATTATCAATTATCGTTTTGTTTACATTAAAAACTATCTTTTCCATGCAACACCTTTCTTTATCAATTCTGGACTGTTTCAATTTTGCTAACGATGTTTTTCCCACTAGATGGCGACATCGTAGCTAAAGATCGATCGTCATTATATAAATCTGTTAGACTTAGCATGAATTGTTTACTAAGTAAATGATAGCAGCTAGCAGAGTTAAATTGCAATTAGCGTAACTGGGTATTTCTTTGCATTAAATAAATAAATCTATCACCATATATAAGGAAAATATATTCAAAATGAAAAAGGAAATAATGACGAAAGTTTAAGATAAAAACAACAAACTTTTATTCAATATATTCTAAACAGTTTGAAAACTATTAACAAGGAAATATAAATACTATAAAAGCACTTATTTTCGCGAGCCGTAATTTTCGCGAAAATGAAGAGATCGGTGATTTCGCGAGCTGAAAATTTCGCGAATTTTATATGAACAGAACCGAAAGTTGAAAAATCCTAACGTTGAAAAGTACCTAAATATAGAACCCCTTTTGCATAAGGCATTTTAAGAAATTTCCATCGCTCAAAAAACAACTTATGCTTACAACGGTGCTTATACATCAACTTTGGCTTTGGCTCAACGCGCACATTCCACCCCAAACAATTTTGTTTTCTTAATCCCTTTTTTCTCCCACTGTTTATCAAACTAGGAACTTCTGAACCCCCCTTTTGCACCAAAAATGTAATCACCCCACCCCCTTCACTTTTTTCGGATTCGGACTGTCAATGCATGTGAGTTTTGGTTATTGAAAAATTTCTGTTTTTTTATTATTATTTGCTGCAAAAAAAAAAAAAAGAAAAAGAAAAAGTATTTCGCGAGGATTAAATTTTCGCGATTACGATGGGCTCGCGAAAATCGCGAAAATTAAAGCCTAGCGAAAATAAGTGCTTTTACAGTAGATAAAAAATTAATGGCCGGCATTTAATTAAGTTGAAGAACTATTTAAATTTCTTTACATCTGATCAATTTAATTTCCTGAGTGGCAAAGTGAAAAACAGTAATTTTCAAAACATCACTTGTTATAGAAGGGAAACAATTCATACTTTACTATTCATCAAATAAGTCAACAAGTGGCAGAGGAAAAAGAACAGACGCCAGCACAAAAGGAAAAATTCTCCCACTCACATAGAACACCTGCTATTTATATTAGCAAGCCGACGGATGCTACCACCCACTTCCTCCTCTTTCGGAAGTCACGTGACAAGGTGTTACGTAACCACAGCGGCAGCGCCGCGAAACCGGAAGTAGGGGAAAAAGGAGATTGCCATTTGTGCAAAACGGAGTGTAGAGTGTAGTTTGTTTTTAATGATGAAAGTAATAAACTTCAAAAGATAAAGTAAAAGGGAAGATTTAAAAATTATGACAGTAAATAAAGACAATATTAAACAAAGTAAGTTAAGCTTTTGAAAGATTAATTTTTTTTATATAAAAATATAGACTTTAACTTTTATAGTATGTATTATATTTAATGTTTTCAGTTGAAACTTTAAGGGACTAAAGGATTGATACTTAATAACTTCTTATTGCTAAAACTCAAGATGTTAAGACTTAATAAAGGGCTCTGTATGCTAACAAAATCCTTAATTGTTTCTTTTTACACCTGCCAGGTGTTCGTTTGTGATTCGTCCATTTGATCGATGACGATCTAAATGTCCTTATTTCATATATATAAATAGCAGATCTTTTTTGGTCTGGGGTGTGTTGGTAATTGGCATGGATTCTGTTATCTGATGTAGTAATATGAAAAATTGACCGGCTGGTCCAGATCAAATTGATATTTTATTAAATTTGAGTTATTAAGTTTTCAAAATATGTTTGTTACGTTTTATTAATGATTTGAAGTTATTGTATAATTAATTGCTTTTATTAAACTGCTGAAAATGATCATCTTATGAATTCAAGTTATGTTTATGACTGAATGTCTCTATTTTTGAAGAAATAAAAGTGATTTAATTTTATGGGACTTTCCTTCTTTCAAGTGGCAAGTATATCTTCTATTATGGTTTATTTCTCAGCAACTCTTCCATTGCTGATATATTCCTTCTGCTGATACATTTTAATAAAATACCGAATAGTGGGGACCCGGTATGAGTGTTTACCCGATCAGAAATGATTTGTTTTTTTAGGGGGCATGAAAGGTCAGGGAAGGAATAGGCGTGTACAGCGCGTGTATACCTTAACTTGTGCGCACGCACCGCGCACGGGACTGCGGTGCCGAAGTCAGTGGGGACTCGGTCCGACTTTGTACTCGACGAGAAATGATTTTTTAAATTTTCTTTTCTTAAAAATAAAAATTTGACTTGAGAAGGAATATGTGTGCGCAGCGCACGTATACCGTGATATGTTGTTAGCTGGTGTGAAGTAGATCCAAGGCTAAGTGAATTAGCAGAGGAGCCTACTCTAGACATAAACACCAGCTTAACAACATTTAAAGTTAATTAAATGAATTTGATAAAATGGAAGCTAGAGTAAGTAAATATGCTGAAAGATAAATATGTAGAAATTGTTAAATAAATGACCATAACAAATTTTAATTTAATTTGTGTTTTAATTGAAACAATAAATTCAACAAAAAGTTTATATAAATATAACAATAAGTTTATATGAATAACAATAAGATAATTGAAGTAGACAAATATTTTTATGAACAAACATACCAAAGCAGATGCTGGATGACAAACAAGGTGAGTAAGAAGACAATATTTGACATATTTTTATTTCCCAATGTAGGTTGCAGAAAAAGACAATTAAGTTCCTTTTTCAAAGAACAGGTGAAACTTATGTTGACGGCGTGACGTTCCACTTGTTATTGTCGCGATATTAACACCTATAACTTTCATTTAAATTTCGAACTCACAAAAAGGATTAACGTGAGTTATAACTAACTAAAAATGAAAAGATTTTATTTGAATATAAAAAATAAACGCCACATATTACGGGGATATCTTATGAAGCCGGCATCGGCGAAAAATGAACAGAGGCAAGGGCAAGAGCAACCGCAAAGGCAACCACGAACACCCACTACCATCGGCGTTCGCTATTTATAGCTTCGCAGGAGAAACGAAGTGATCTTCCGGATGTACGTTGGGGCATGTGCCGGCGCGGCGCGTGCGTAGTATTCGGCTATCGTTCTTAGAGATGTTTTATGCAAATTTTTGAAACTTGGCCCAGTCGGAACTTCTGGAAGGTTAGCTATTGTTTACGTTTCGCGTTTGAAAAATTCAAATGGATGATTTAAATTTGAAAGCTCTTTAATATAGCATTTCATTGAACGATATATTTATTTTCCTGGTAAGTAGAAAATATATTAAAAGGAAATTAGGATTTTTAATAAATGTTTAATTTTTTTTCAACTAACGATTTTTTTTCTTTAAGCTTTATTTTAAGAGTGATTAATTTTTAATATATTTAATTAGCATAACGATAAGAAAAAACGGCAAACTATAGGTTTACTATTAACAAGGCCCCCCCTCTTATCGTTTGCACTTTTAAGCTTAAGAAAGTTAATAAAAAAAACATCCAGCAAAACTTTGCACAAATTACATAATCATACGACTGTGACTAATCAGTTTAACAGTTTCTTCAGAACTAAAAAAACAATTAGGTTTAATCTTCAGCTGCACAGCAACAGAGATCAATATCTGGATAAAGGTGATCTACAAAACAATTTGTTTTTGAAACACAAATAACATATACCTGTTTACTCAAACCTCTCCTCCAGATTTGAAAAGATTTTTAACATGCTCTTTTAAAAAAAACTGTAGAAAAGAAATTCATACAATGAATTATTTGTATAATAAGTTTAACAACAAATATAACATGAGTATAATCACATTCAATATTATAAATATATGTATAAACACAATTCTTCCTTACAATATAAAAGTATAAATTACATACAAATACAAAACAAAAAGAACAGAATGGATTATTTCGGGAATGGAGAGGAGAGAGAGAGATTAACAAAAAATTGCTGTGAGCAATTGGAAAAAAAAAAAATTGACTTACTGTCAAAAGAGAATGAGAATTGAAATTCTCAAAAAAAACTTCCAGCCTAAACCTGGAAAAATTTTGCTTAACTTGCAAAATTTGAAATTTTTTTTTCCCGAATTCAAGGAAACATTTGAATTCATAGAAAAGTTTAAATTTTTGAATTCATAAATTTTGAATTCCTAAAAAAAAGTTTGAATTCATTAAGGATTTGAATTCATAAAAAAATTTTTAGAAAATTTACATTTTTAAATTTTATAAATTCATAGAAAAATTTGAAATTGAAAATTTAAGATTAACTTTTGAAACATTTTCGAAGAAAAGATTTTTCACAAATTTTTGTAATTCAAATTTAGTTTGCGGCTTAGTAAATATGTCAGCCAAATTTAATTTGCTACGAATGAAAACTAATTCAAAAATATTTTTGATAACAAGATCTCTAATAAAATATAGTTTGACCTCTATATGTTTGCTTCTATTATTCTCTATAGGAGATTTAATAAAGTCTATGGCAGCCATATTGTCAATTAGTAATTTTGAAATTTTCTTATTTTTTATAATCTTCATGTTTTGGCATTCTTCTAGAATTCGATCTAGCCAGACAATTTCTTTTGCTGCTTCTGTAGCGGCAATGAACTCAGATTCCATAGTGGATAAACTAACAGCCTTCTCTTTAAAGGTCCTCCAACTGATGGGGCTACTATCTAGAAATACTATTTGTCCACCTATGGATGTCCGATCATCACGATTTGAAGCAAAGTCGGCGTCTGTGTAGGCTATGATCTGTGAATCAGCACATGAAAGTTTTAATTTTAATTGGCTGGTTTTCTTTACATATCCCAGTAGTTTGATCAACCCATTCCAGTGATGAATTCCTGGATTCGATTGGAATTGGCTATAGATATTGACGGCATATGCTATATCAGGTCTTGTTCTGTTAGATAAATATGATAAACACCCTAGAATATTGCGATATGGATACTTTGTCATTTCTTTGGTTTCTTCTTCGGTTTGAGGACAGCTTGATTTTGAGTAAATACAGCCTTTGCTGATTGGTAAGGATGAAATTGGAGGGTTAAAACTATTAAAACGACTGCATATTTCTTGAATATAGCTTTCTTGATGAATGAATAGCTTTGAGTCAATTTCAACAAATTCTACTCCAAGTAGTTTCTTTGTCCTTCCCAAAATTTTTAATTTGAATTTTTGTTTTAAAACATTAATGGCTTCCTCTAAGAGCATTTTACTTTTACCAAATAAAACCATGTCATCAACATATAATAATAGGATAACTTGAAATTTGAATGTATAAACACAGTTGCAAGAAGTAAATTTAATAAAACCGATATTTGATAAAACTCTGTCAATTTCGTAAAACCATGCTCGTCCACTTTGGTGAAGGCCATAGAGAGCTTTGTCGAGCTTGCAAACTAACTTCTCTTCTCCTTGTTTAATAAAACCAGGTGGTTGCTGCATGTATATTTCATCTTTTAGCGGAGCATATAGGTATGCGCCAGTGACATCACATTGTACGTGATTCCACTTGTGCTGCACTACCAAAAGTGAAAAGAAAAAACGAATTAGATCGAAGTTTATAACAGGACTAAAAGTTTCTTCGTAACTCTCGCCTTTTACTTGAGCGTAACCTTGAGCTACAAGCCTTGCCTTGAATTTAGCAATTCGACCTTCTTCATCTCGTTTTATTGCATATACCCAGCGACATCCAATTATTTGCTTATTTTGCGGAGGTTTTACAAGATGCCAAACCTTTCGTTCTTGGATGGTTTTTATTTCGGTTTTCATTGCTTCTAGCCATTCTTGAAACTGGTCTGATTTTTGGGCTTGTTTGAAAGTTCTTGGTATAATTAACTCTAGTCAAGAGGAATTATGACAAAAATTGGCACTTGTGTCTGAGTCAGATTCTTCTATTGGAGTGAATGAAAATTTAGTGGGGTCATACTTGATTTTGTTTTCTTGGCAATATTTTCTAACGTCTCTATGGGATCTTAATCTTGTTCTTGTATTTTCGGGATAGTAGTATACGTCTGTTCTGGATTTATCACTTCTTAAAACTTGTTTTCTTTCAAACTTTATGTTCTTTAATGATTGAGCAGGTTTTTCATCATCTGAGGATTCCTCAGTGTCAGATAATTCAGACGGTATGCTGGACTCTATTTCAGGAGTTTCGTCAACAGCCTCTTCATCAGAATCATCGTCACTATCCTTTGGAAATACATCTTGAATTGTGTAATGCTGGTTGATGGTGCCCAGCACTGCTCCACTTGCTTCTGTTTTGAACAAACGATCTTCTTTAAAGGTCACATTTAAAGATTCTACTATTTTATTTTGTTCTGGGATCCAAATACGGTATCCTCTTGTATGGTGTGCATATCCAACTAGATAACCTTTCACAGCTTTTGGATCCAGTTTCTGTCTTCTTTGTTTTGCCAGTCCTACATAAGCTACACATCCAAATGGTTTAAGATGTCTGATTGATGGTTTTCTTCCACCGTACAATTCGAATGGTGATTTTTCAAAATCTTTATGGCATAGTCTGTTCCAGGCATAATTGAAATGTGAAACGGCTTCTGGCCAAAAACAAAAGTCTAAACCACTTTCATATAATGATGTACGGGCTCCATTAATAACAGTTTGGTTATAACGTTCAATAGCACCATTTTGTTCTGGAGTGAACGTGTTTGTTAGTTCATGTTTGATGCCTTTTTCCTGACAAAATGTTGAAAATTCTTTTTTGACAAACTCTGTTCCATTATCTGAGCGGATAGCTATTAAAGGTTTACCTATAAATCTTTCTGCCCTTTTGATGTGATTAATTAAGGTTTCAGCTACTTCAGATTTTTGGACTATAGGATAAATGAATACTTTACGGGAATAATCGTCCATGATTGATAGAAAATATCGTTCTCCATGTTTGCCTCTTACTTGACATGGTCCCCAAACATCTGTATATAACAGTTCTAAGGGTCTCTTGGATCGAACAAAGTTTCTGTATTTAAATGAAGTGCGTTTAAATTTATTCAACCTGCGATCTTCACAAAAAAATTCTGTATGTCCCTTTAAGAATGGTAATCCCTTTGCACCCCTCTTATTACTTGTATGCGTCAAAGTTTGAGGATTTACATGAGCGCATCTCTTATGCCACAGGTTTAGAACTTCCTGTTCTTTTGAAGATGTTGTGGAGGCTTCGAAAGTTACATGTTGTTTAATAGATTTTGGGATTTTTGCTTGGACACGATAAACACCACTTTTTAATTTTGCTCTGAACATTATATTATCATTAGACGTAATTTTGACTTCGCCTCTTCCCCCAATAAACTGTAGACCTTCTTTGTCAAGTTGTGGCCCTGATATAAGGTTTCTCCTAAGCTTTGATGAATACATCACTCCCTTTAAAGTAAAATTTCTTTGGCCAAAACGCAATTTAATGTCTCCTTTTCCTTCGATTGGCAAAGTGATGCCTTCCATGACTACAGCCATTTCTTCATTTTGTTGAGGTTTAAATGATGTGAAAAGTTCACGGTCTTTACTAAAATGATGAGACGCGGCAGAATCGAATACCCAATCTGATTCATTTGTTTGCTGAGCTAAACTGGCCTCAGTAATGTAGTAAGATGAATTTGAATCCCTACTACTATTACGGGTCTTAGAATTTGATCTAGATTGATATGAAGATTTTTTTCGACTCTGCCTACCTCTTGATTGGAAGGATTTCTTAGGACTGAAATTCTGAGAAGGTAAGTTTTGGTTTTGAAAAGAGGGTTTAAAGTCAACATTTTTACTTCTATTGAGAGAAAAACAATTTTGTCTAGCATGGCCATTCTTATGACAAAATGTACAAATTAATTTTTGTTTGAGAAGCTTATTTTTACCTGTATCATTTAGATGAGAAAACTGAGCAGAAATTTTAGCTTTACTTAATTCATTATCTTTATTTCTTAAATTTAGCCTAGTTTCCTCGGCTACCAAGCAAGTTACAATTTCATTGAATGTAAATTTATCATCTTCCCATCTCAGTATGTTTTGAACGATACCGTCGAAATATGATGGGAGATAACGTAACAATTGATAAGATGCAAAAATTTCCGTCAGTCCCCCCTTAGAATTTTCTATTTGTTTAAATATCCTCATGACCCGGGACGCAAAGACATTTACACCCTCACCAGGCAATATTTTGCAATCACACAGCTCAGAAAATAAACTCATGTGCTGTGCACGAGTATCTGGAACAAAACTTTTGTTAATTAAATTCCATGCCTTTACGGGGTCATCCTCGTTTTCTACAATTTTCCTATACTCAGTTTCTATATTTAAGTATAAGACAGCCAAAGCAGCATTAGCTCTAGACTTAAATTTATTAACAGCAGAAGCATTGCTTCTGTCATCAGCCAAAACTGGGGCTGTTTCCGTACCAACAACTATGTCCCAGAGTCCCCGGTCAAGAAGAACAAATTTAATGTCACTCCTCCATTCCTCGAAATTAATCGCATTCAGTTTGGGAATAGAATGTAAATTGTTGACAGCCATTTTTGAGTAAAAAAAATTGTATAATTATGGTTCAAACAATTTAAAAATATAATATATCAAAAATATCACAATTTTTCTTATAAAAACCTTTGCCCCCCCGAATTAAACATTCGGTAAATTCATTTATTACTTGAAAATTTATTCAAATATATATAATATGAAATTTCAAAAAGTTTTTTTTTCTACTTTACTGGAAAAATTTTACAATATTCCCTCAACAATATGCAAAAAAATGGTCATCATTACTTAAATTAAACAAAACATTCAAGATTTTCATTTATTAACATTAAACAACTTTTAATCTAAATTCAAACAATTTCTTGTTTCAAAAATTTACTATAAATGCAAAAAATTTAACTTTCAATTTATTTTTCAAACAAAACAGAAAAACATTAATTTATGAAAGGGCCAGCATATTTACATGCTGAAAAAGGAAAAGCCCATAACCACTTTTTATTTCTCTTGTTAGCTGGTGTGAAGTAGATCCAAGGCTAAGTGAATTAGCAGAGGAGCCTACTCTAGACATAAACACCAGCTTAACAACATTTAAAGTTAATTAAATGAATTTGATAAAATGGAAGCTAGAGTAAGTAAATATGCTGAAAGATAAATATGTAGAAATTGTTAAATAAATGACCATAACAAATTTTAATTTAATTTGTGTTTTAATTGAAACAATAAATTCAACAAAAAGTTTATATAAATATAACAATAAGTTTATATGAATAACAATAAGATAATTGAAGTAGACAAATATTTTTATGAACAAACATACCAAAGCAGATGCTGGATGACAAACAAGGTGAGTAAGAAGACAATATTTGACATATTTTTATTTCCCAATGTAGGTTGCAGAAAAAGACAATTAAGTTCCTTTTTCAAAGAACAGGTGAAACTTATGTTGACGGCGTGACGTTCCACTTGTTATTGTCGCGATATTAACACCTATAACTTTCATTTAAATTTCGAACTCACAAAAAGGATTAACGTGAGTTATAACTAACTAAAAATGAAAAGATTTTATTTGAATATAAAAAATAAACGCCACATATTACGGCGATATCTAATGAAGCCGGCATCGGCGAAAAATGAACAGAGGCAAGGGCAAGAGCAACCGCAAAGGCAACCACGAACACCCACTACCATCGGCGTTCGCTATTTATAGCTTCGCGGGAGAAACGAAGTGATCTTCCGGATGTACGTTGGGGCATGTGCCGGCACGGCGCGTGCGTAGTATTCGGCTATCGTTCTTAGAGATGTTTTATGCAAATTTTTGAAACTTGGCCCAGTCGGAACTTCTGGAAGGTTAGCTATTGTTTACGTTTCGCGTTTGAAAAATTCAAATGGATGATTTAAATTTGAAAGCTCTTTAATATAGCATTTCATTGAACGATATATTTATTTTCCTGGTAAGTAGAAAATATATTAAAAGGAAATTAGGATTTTTAATAAATGTTTAATTTTTTTTCAACTAACGATTTTTTTTCTTTAAGCTTTATTTTAAGAGTGATTAATTTTTAATATATTTAATTAGCATAACGATAAGAAAAAACGGCAAACTATAGGTTTACTATTAACATATGTGTTGCGAAAAAATAGTTTTCTTATAGTTTTTAGCTTGTTCGTACATGCCATTGTTATGTAATCTTTAATACATTTATCATTCATTTTGTTTTTATTAATTTAAATTGAAGCTAAATTTTCATTAAAATAAATCCTAAGTATTAACTTATACCCTTAATTCCTAATTGAAATAGTTTATTTTGTTTTCAACACTTACTTCATTCAGCAGTTCGTTACTGTTTTTGTTTACACGCGATTGACTAGAGAGATCATATTGTTATAGAGAGTCTTGTCACACAGCGCGTACTTCGCGTTTCTCCCGTAAGGTGGCCTCTGTCATCCGTGTAATATTTTATTCAACCACTCAACCTTCTGACGAGACATCGTTATTTTGATTGGTTCTCTTGAGGGGTGTGTGCTTTTTCTGTCAACCGCGCTGTTTGTGGTAATTTGAATATGTTTTTTTTATAAAAGCTGTCTGCATGAGCAGCAGGTTGCACTTTTTCTTTGACCTATACTGCTGCTGTTAGTCGATATTATTGGAATAGCACTTGTTTAAAAGATGTAGTTTAAAGATTATAAAGTTTGTTTTAACTGTGTCATGAGGTGGTGAGGTTTTCTTAAATGTTTATTCTTCCCTTTCTCTGCTCCTGTAGACCGGTATACCATCGCGAGTTAATTTATCTTTTTGAAATTGATTAATTAATGTTACTTTTTTCTGACTCACTAGAAATTTTGAATTTGTTTTTTTTAATTTTGTTTGTGCCTTGCTTGCAATAATTGAACTTTGTTAAAAGTAATCTTAAGGATATATTTTTCTAGTTTCAATCACATGTATTAATTATAAGAAATATATAGCTTAAAATAGTTTAGTGTTTTCAGAATAATTTATCCAGCTGTTTCTGCTCCATATGGCAATATTTTAGAGTTGTTCCTGTTAATTTAATATCTTGTTTTTTTTTATTTTTTTAATAAACGTTAGTTTTAAATAGACTTCAATTTTGTGTTCAATGTCTCCTACACTAGCAATTATCACTTTTATATTTTGTGGATATGTAAAATTAAATGCAATATCAGCCACGCTAAACTGTGCAGCTCTATTTTAGATATTTTATTTAGCCTTTTAATTTTGGAAATTAATTGAAGTTTAAATTGGAAGTTTTTTTCTTAAATGTTGTTTTTGAAATTGCTATTTTGAAATTCTTTGCAAAAGGGGGAAAACTAAGTTACATTGTTGCTTTAATATAGCAACGTAACATATATTGGTTATGGGCTTAAATTGTATTCCAGGCCCACCTCTTGCAATTAATTAAATGCAAGTTAGTAATTATTAATTAGTTCAATTGAAGTTTATTTTTCCACATGTTCCTAGAATATTAAAAATAAAGTGAAGGGGGGGCAATAGTTAAATTAAAAAAAAAAAAAAAAAAAAAAAAAAAAAAGCTTAAATTCTGGACTTTAACTTTATAGCAATGGCACAAAGTATTGAACCTTTGCATTCTGCCAATTATGGCAATTGGAGTGCTGATGTTAAGTACCTTCTTATGGTTTGGGGAAGTTGGGACATTGTCACAGGGACAGAAAGTGAACCCACTGTTGATGCAGTTAAAGGGGTAACTCATAGAGATGTTAGAGAATATAAATTACGTGCTAGTGCAGCAATGTCCATTATTTATTTAAATATATCCCCAGAGTATCGTAAATTAATAGAAGGTTTAACAAATGCTAAAGATGCATGGGAAACATTGCAGAAATATTTTGAGCCAGATAAGCGCAGTAGGCACATGCAATTAGTTAGTGAATTGCATGCATGTAGAATAAAACCTAATGAGAGTATTAGTTTATTTTCAGCTAGAATTTGTAGGTTGCAGGAGCAGTTGAAGGGAATTAAACATCCTATGCCAGAGATCTATCTTAATTTTCAGCTTCTTAGGTACTTGCCACCTCAGTTTGACAGCATAGTACAAAATATCATTAGATGGGATGATAAAGCTTTTTCCTATAAGGAAATTTTGGCAGCTCTTGTTTCCGAAGAGGCGCGTCTTCAAGTAAGAGATATAGACCGACAGGAGCATATAGTTGCTGCACATTCCATTAACTATAGAAAGGAACCCTCCAAAGTCATAACGTGTTATGGTTGCGGAAAGAAAGGCCACATTAAGAGTCAGTGCCGTAGCTCGAGAAGTCATTCCCCATTTAGAAGTAAAGAGCATCATCCCTCATCATGTTGTAGTGCAAAATCTCAGGGAGAACCGACTAGAAGTCCCAGTCCACGTCCAAGTCATTCGAAAAATAAGAAAAAGACGAGTGGCAAAAACTGTGATTGTTATATTCAGGCGTGCATAAGTGGGGTTGAGCAAGCTACTGATACATGGGTGTTCGATTCTGCTGCTTCGCACAATTTTTGTCGGAATAAAGATTTATTTATTGACTTTAAACCAGTTGAATCTGAAGAAATGTCAGTAGCTATTGATAATATTTTTTTTCCTATACTAGGTAAGGGCACAGTAAAATTAAACTTTGGTGATGAGGTTCTTGTTTTTAATGAGGTGATGTATTCACCAGATTTGAAACATAATCTAATTTCAGGTCCAAAATTAGATGCTATGGGGCTAGAATTCTCAGGAGGTGGTGGTAAGGTGAGGATCTTGCGAGATGGGAAAATTCTTGTAAATGCGTATCTTCAAAATGGCTTATATATCCTGAAGCCTTCTTTAAATAAGAAACCTTTTTCTAAGAAAAAGAAAAGAAAAGTTAGTTTTGCAGCCTCTGCATCTCAGAAAGTTAATGTTGAACTCTTGCACAGAAGAATGGCTCATCTTAGTCCGACTGTAGTCTATGAAACTGCTAAGAAGGAAGGTGCTACTGGCTTACCAGCGATTAAGGACTTCAGAGTAAATTGTGAGATCTGTCGATTGAACAAGCAACGGAGAGTTTCTTTCAAAGCTAAGAACTTTATCAGGTCAAAGAACCCTAATGATTTATTTTACATGGATACCTGGGGTCCTGTCAAAGCTGTGGGAAGGAACGGTGAACGTTTTTACTTGTTAATAATCGACGATTTCAGCCGTAAAGCTTCAATTTACCCTATGAAAGCGAAGTCAGAAGTTTTTGCTATCTTTCTGAGGCATGTAGCAAGAGCGGAAAGGTTTATAGGAAGGAAGTTAAGGCATATCCGCACAGACAACGGGGCTGAGTTTATAAATGAGAATTTTTCTAAATACTGTGCAGAGCAAGGGGTTCAACATGAAACGACCAATACCTTTACGCTGGAACAGAACGGAGTAGCTGAAAGGCTCAATCGGACTGCCATGGATGCTGTAAGATGCCAACTTGCTGATGCAAACCTAGGAAATGAGTTTTGGCCTGACGCTATTCTTGCCTTCATTCATGTTTGGAATCGTGTTTGCCATAAAGGGCAGAATAAAACACCGTACGAACTGTATGGAGGATGTAAGCCGTCGGTGAACCACCTCAAGCCTTTTGGTTCTCAAGCATATGTGGGAATACCTAAGCAGCATAGAAGCTCTAAATTAGATCCAAAGGCAAGAAAAGGTATAATGATCGGATACGCATTTAGGACAAAAGGATACCGAATATACTTTCCAGACAGCAAGAAAACTATAGAAACGATAAATGTCAGGTTCATTGAAGATGCAGAGGAACGCAATGGAGCAGTGATGGGCCCAATTAACTTTGAGTTACAGACAGAGGAGGAAAATGGCGATGATTTATTAAGGTACCATCTTCAAACAAGTCACCCTGCCAATGTCAGGTATGATCCAGATGACTTTGAAGATGAAAATGCCATAGATCTTGAGCCCACAACAAGAAGAGCAGCCTCAGTCAGTAATCAAATGGGAACGGAGACCTGTAACAAGAAAAGATGGAAGTAGAACAGACATTTATTATCGTCCAGTTGGCCCTGCTGATCCAAAACGTTTAAATTCTTTAAAGAAAATTGAAGAATATTGTAAAGAAAATGGTATTCCTTATGTACCCAGTATTTTTAATTTTTCTGCCTCTAACAAGTATGCAGGTATTGTTATACAGCCAGACTCAAATCCGCCATCTGCCAATGTGACTACATCTGAAACTACATGACTAGAAGACTTTAATATCCCGAAAACTTACAAACAAGCGTTAAACTCTCCCCAAAAAGTTCATTGGAAGGAAGCTATGGATGTAGAGATGAATACCATTAAGCAAAGAAATGTTTGGCATCTCACTCCGCTACCAGAAGGCCATACTCCTGTGGGTTGCCGCTGGGTATACGTCCTCAAGAAAAATGAAAAGGGAGAAGTAATACGCTATAAATCAAGACTTGTTGCACAAGGTTTCAAGCAAGTAAAAGGGGTATCATATGAAGATACTTTTAGTCCAGTGGTGAATTTTTCACTTGTCAGATTTTTCTTCTCTCTTCTAGTAGTTTTGAAGAGGTGGTCACATTGCCAGTGTGACGTAACTGGCGCCTATTTGTATGCACCTTTAACTAATGAAGTATACATGCATCAACCTCCAGGCTATGTTGAGAAAAGTAAAGAACACCTCGTCTGCAAACTGGATAAAGCGCTTTATGGCCTCCACCAGTCAGGTCGAGAGTGGTTTTACGAGATCCATGGCGTGTTGGAGTCCTTGAACTTCAAGAAGTTTGAATGGTGCAACTGTGTATATAGTTATAAAGATCAAGTAATAGTAATCCTGTATGTGGACGATATGGTTTTCTTTGGAAAAACTGATGAAGTTATTAAAGAATGCATCAATCTCTTAGAAAGACATTTTGATTTGAAAGTCTTAAGAAAAACTCGCCGTCTGCTTGGAGTTGAATTTGAAGAGGAAAAGGACTGCTTGTTTCTCAACCAAACTCTTTATATTTCAGAAGTTTGTGAGCGTTTTAAGAGTGTTACGTAAAGTATTAGGTTGTGATTTGTGGCAACAGTTTTGTAATAGCTGGAAATAAACAAGAATAGAATTCCATGTTGGTGTAAGAGTTTAAGATTCTCTTTATCCTTTATTTAAAGTATTTTAAGATTATACAACAATATACGAAACATGGTGGCAGACGGAAATTTATAAAGTAGTACTGTGAAGCTGTGAACTGTGATTTTTTTTTCTCAGAGAAGAAAAATACTCCTGATACGATGAGTACCGATGCTAAGCCTATCGCAGTCAAACCGCCAGAACCTTTGGTGTTCGATAATAATCTGTGTACGAACTGGAAATTGTTCAAACAAAAGTGGGCAAACTATGCTATTCTAACCAACTTAGAGAAACAAGATGTAAAATATCAAGTTGCTTTACTATTGCATACTCTTGGTGACGCTGCGTTGCAAAGGTATAACGGATTTTCGTTTTCTACAGCGGAAGATGCAAGAACAACTACGGATATAATCGATACGTTCGAGCAATATGTAGTAGGTGAAATTAATGAAACGTATGAACGCTTTATGTTCAATAATAGAAAGCAACAAGAAAACGAAACGTTTGATGAATTTTTATCTGCCATAAGAGTGCTAATTAAAACATGCAGCTACTGTACGGATTGCATTGACTCGTTACTTCGAGATAGAATTATTTTGGGTTTGAAAGATAACCAATTGCAAGAACTGCTCCTGAGAGAGAGAAAGTTAACATTAGAAAAATGCATTGACACATGTAGAGCTGCAGAATATGCACAAATTAAAAGAAAAAAATTTTGTCCAGAGATTGTGAACAAAATTAAAATTCATCATAACAAGAAATCTTTTGAAACGAAGAAAGAAGATGGAAAGAAAGAAAAATCATGTAAATATTGTGGAAAAAAGCACAAATTTACCAAAGAACTCTGTCCAGCATGGGGAAAAACATGTTCTAAATGCAAAAAAAGAAATCACTTTGCAATCAAGTGTTCATCATTCAAAATAAAGAAAGAAGATAGTATACATCAGCTGAATTCAGATGAAGAAGAATGGGTGAACAAAATAGGAGATCTAGGCAAGGATATAAAGGGTGTGATGATAATTAATGGAAAAGAGGTAACTTTTCAACTTGATACTGGAGCAACGGTTAATATCTTACCAAAACAGTATGCAACTGGTATAGAGCCATGCAAGAAAGTTTTGAAGATGTGGAACGGCAGCACTTTTGAACCAATAGGACTACATCGGGAACATGTAATCAACCCCAAAAACAATAAAAAATACAATATTGAATTTATTATCGTTGACAAAGAACATATTCAACCACTGCTTGGTTTGAAAGCTGTTCAAGCTATGAAGTTGATTACAATTCAAGAGAAAGAATTCCAATCTGTGAATATTGTCGACTTAACTGATTATAGTGGTGTTTTTGCTGAAGGCATTGGAGAATTGCCTGGTGTCGTTCATCTTCAGACTGACCATGATATACCTCCATCTACTATGCCAGTACACAGAGTGCCTATTGCTTTGAGAGATAAGCTAAAAGAAGAACTGGATCGACTTGAAAATAAAGGGGTCATCCGAAAAGTAACTGAACCAACTCTGTGGACCAGTAACATAGTGTGTGTAGAAAAACCAAATGGCAAGTTAAGACTGTGTTTGAATCCTCTTGAACTGAATAAAGCTCTTAAAAGACCAAGATATATTATGCCTAATTTAGAAGAAGTACTACATGAATTAAATGGTGCTACAGTATTTAGCAAATTTGATTTACAGAATGGGTATTGGCATATTGCACTTGACAAAGAATCGAGTTTACTCACAACGTTTCAAACTAATTTTGGTCGGTATTGCTTCCTACGTCTACCCTTTGGCCTAAATGTGGCTTCTGAAATATTTCAATTGAAGATGAAGCAATCATTTGAAGCTCTTCCTGGACTCATCAATATTGCTGATGATGTAGTAATTTTTGGAAAGGACATAAAAGAACATGATGAAAATGTAAAAATATTTTTACAGAAGTGCAAAGATCTAAAAGTGAAGCTCAATAAAGAAAAAATGGAACTACAATGTCAGGAAATCACTTTTATGGGTCATAAAATATCCAAAGATGGTGTGAAACCAGACTTTAAGAAAATTCAAGCAATTGTAGATTTAAAAGAGCCAAGCAACAGAGAAGAATTAAAAAGGTTCTTGGGAATGTGTAATTATCAAATGAAATTTGTGAAAGACTATGCTACAATTAGTGAGCCATTGTATACTCTTTTAAAGAATGACGTTCCATGGAATTGGACAGCGAGACAAGATGCAGCTCTGAAGAAATTGAAGAATCTACTTACAAAAGCACCGACTTTGAAAATCTTTGATTCTACAAAACCTGTTGAAATAGAGTGTGATTCAAGCAAGTTCGGTCTTGGTGCAGTCTTAATGCAAGGTTCTAGCGCAATCGCCTATGCAAGTAGAACACTAAATGCTGCAGAGCGTAACTATGCTCAGATTGAAAAGGAGATGTTAGCTGTCATATGGAGCTTAGAGAAATTTCACCATTATGTATATGGAAGAAAAGTAACAGTGTACAATGACCACAAACCTCTAGAAGCTATAAGAAAAAAACCTTTATATAAAGCACCTAAACGTTTGCAAAATATGTTACTTAGAGCTCAAAGGTATAATTTTGATTTAATCTACAAGCCTGGAACAAAAATTCCTGTTTCAGATACTCTCTCCAGAGCACCATTAGAAACAACAGAACATGACGATAAGGAGATTGATATAGTTTGCAGTATCCATACTTTACCAATTAAAGGTACCTGTTTAGAGAAAATTCAAGATGCATCAATTAAATATGAGGAAATACTTGCTTTAAAACAGATGATCACAAAAGGATGGCCAAAAGATAGAGTTGATGTTTCTCCGATAATAAGAAGTTATTTTGATTATCGAGATGAATTGGGAATTCAAGATGGTGTTGTAGTAAGAGGAGAAAGAATTGTAATTCCAAAAACAATGAGAAAAGAAATGAAAGATAAAATTCACCTCGGACATCTAGGTATCAATTCATGTTTAAGAAGAGCAAGGGAACTCATATTTTGGCCTGGTATGTCAACAGAAATTAGACAATTCATTAGTGGATGCCATACATGCTTGTCATACAGTGATCATAGACCTCAAGATGCTATAAAGTGGCATGAAGTAGCTGAAAGACCTTGGCAGAAGGTTGGAATTGATTTATTTGTTTTAGAAGGTAGAAATTACTTAGTTACTGTGGACTATTTTAGTCAATTCATAGAAGTAGATTACCTGACAGACACAAAATCTACAACTGTGATAGGAAAAGTCAAACATCATTTTGCAAGGTATGGTATACCAGAAACAGTTGTAACTGGAGGTGATACTCAACTAAGATCTGATGAATTCAACAAATTTTGTGAAGCTTGGGATATTAAACACAAGCAAACCAGTCCTTACAACAGTAAATCAAATGGTCAAGTTGAGTCGGCTGTGAAAATTGTGAAGAAGATTATGAAAAAGAGCCTTTTTGCAAAAGAAGATCCCTACTTAGGTCTTTTAAATTATAGAAATACTCCAATTGAAAATGTTGGGAAAAGTCCAGCGCAACTACTTCTTGGTAAGCGGACAAGAACTCTAGTGCCAACTTCAAGTTCTTTATTCAAGCCGTCTTTCAACTCGTATCCTGAAATCACTCAACGTAAAGAAGATGTAAGACAGAAGAAGTCTGAATGTGATAATAAGAAAAATGCTCTGCCTGAATATAAACAAGGAGATGTAGTATACATGCAACCTCACAAAAGAAATGAAACCTGGAAGAAAGCTGTAGTTACAAAGACTTTAACACCGAGAAGATTTGAAGTCACTACAGATAATGGACAAACCTATGTGAGAAATAGAATGTTTCTTCGAGGAACGCCTCACCAAAAGAAGATTACAACACATGTACCGGATGTCTCGACTCCAACTAAGACAATTCGAAGGTCAACCAATGAAGTTGTACCAACACCAAATCCAGATGCCGAAGTGAATCAGAAAAATCCTTCTGTACCACAAGAAGTGAACACTGGTGTGATGCAAGAAAGACCTCAATATACCACTAAGTCAGGACGAGTTGTAAAAGTGCCTGCAAGATATAGAGACTAGAACTGTTGACTATTTTTTTATTCTAATATTGGGTTGTATTTTATTTCAGAGATGTTAAAAAAGGGAAAGGGATAAATGTATAATGTGAAAATTTGTATAACTAATGTATGGAAAATTATTAATCTAAATTTCTTAATAAGTAAAAGGGGAAGGATGTTACGTAAAGTATTAGGTTGTGATTTGTGGCAACAGTTTTGTAATAGCTGGAAATAAACAAGAATAGAATTCCATGTTGGTGTAAGAGTTTAAGATTCTCTTTATCCTTTATTTAAAGTATTTTAAGATTATACAACAATATACGAAACAAAGAGCTACCATTTTCCTTTATCAACACTCCCAATAAGCAAAGGTGTAGTACTATCAAAATCGCAATGTCCTCAAACAGATGAAGAAATAAGAGATGCAAAAGATCCCATATCGAAGCCTAATAGGTTGCTTAGCTTTTATTGCTGGAAGAACACGCCCAGACATAAGTTATGCAGTAAACATATTCAGTCAGTATCAATCAAACCCTGGGAGACCACATTGGGACGGGCTGCTAAGACTCTTGGGATTCGTCAAATATACTCAGGACTTCAAATTAAAGTTATCTTGCACATCACCTAGAATCAAAGCTTATTCAGATGCAGATTATGCGACAAATAAGGACGACAGAACATCCATGGGAGGACAAATCATATTTTTAGGTGAAGCCCCAATTGAATGGAGAAGCTTCAAGGAACATTGCGTTTCATTGTCCACGATGGAGGCCGAGTTTGTTGCCGTAACAGAAACTACAAAAGAAGTACTATGGTTTGACTGAATCCTGGAGGAATGCTACAGCAAACAGTTTCTAAGTGGTAAGAAAGAAAAATCTCTACTTCAAGTAGATAATATGGCATGTATAAATTTTGTGAAGTCTCCGATCGAGAACCACCGCTCAAAACACATTGATGTGAAATTGTTTTTTATAAGAGATATAATCCATAAAAATGTTCTTAATATTGAATACATTCGTAGTAAGCAAAATCTGGCAGATCCTTTCACCAAGCCATTGACCAAATGGGAATTATCTAGTTTTTCTAGTCACATATTAAAAGGTAAAAGTGCAGTTAAGCAATGCTCTGATTAAAATGAAAGTTATGCAGCAGGAGGGTCATTGATGTAAGATTTATTTAATTTTTTTTTTAGAAATAGATCAATGTGAATATATATATTAAATAGATTATCAGATGTTTTAGAAAAATTTAATATTTGTGAAAGCTTAAGTTTTTCCATTAGGAAATGATTAAGAGTAATTAGTTTTTATCTCAGATTTACTGTGCTTATGCCTAATTGTTTTGTTATATATATACACATTTTACATATTGAACTTATATTTAAGAATATTTTTGGAATTATGCATTTACAGATTTTTATAGGACTTTTGGGTGATATTTTTATATCTGGTTATGCACTGTGTTTCTAAAATGTTTTTATGTCTGTCTTTAAGGGGTGTGAATGATGTGTGATGTACATGGGCCCATGTCATATTATCTGTTTTAAGTTATATAAGTGTATTATGTGTGTGCTATGATCATATATATTTTTCTATTAGATTTCTTTAATATATAGCTAGAAATGTGGTGTATGCCTATATTTGAACATGATGTCCTATAAGGTAAAACTGGTGGTCAGATTTTGTTGGATTAATATACTGCTTGTTGGATTGATATACTGATTGTTAGATTAATATACTAAATTTGTTGAGTTTAATTGTTAAATTTTTGAAGTTGTTAAAAGTAACAGAGTTTAAAGTTGAATTTTTTTTTTTTGACTGTAGTTATTTCTAACTGTTATGTCTAGTGGGTCAGAAATCTTGAACTGTTTTTCCAATGGCATGTGGGGGGGCTTATGTTGCGAAAAAATAGTTTTCTTATAGTTTTTAGCTTGTTCGTACATGCCATTGTTATGTAATCTTTAATACATTTATCATTCATTTTGTTTTTATTAATTTAAATTGAAGCTAAATTTTCATTAAAATAAATCCTAAGTATTAACTTATACCCTTAATTCCTAATTGAAATAGTTTATTTTGTTTTCAACACTTACTTCATTCAGCAGTTCGTTACTGTTTTTGTTTACACGCGATTGACTAGAGAGATAATATTGTTATAGAGAGTCTTGTCACACAGCGCGTACTTCGCGTTTCTCCCGTAAGGTGGCCTCTGTCATCCGTGTAATATTTTATTCAACCACTCAACCTTCTGACGAGACATCGTTATTTTGATTGGTTCTCTTGAGGGGTGTGTGCTTTTTCTGTCAACCGCGCTGTTTGTGGTAATTTGAATATGTTTTTTTTTATAAAAGCTGTCTGCATGAGCAGCAGGTTGCACTTTTTCTTTGACCTATACTGCTGCTGTTAGTCGATATTATTGGAATAGCACTTGTTTAAAAGATGTAGTTTAAAGATTATAAAGTTTGTTTTAACTGTGTCATGAGGTGGTGAGGTTTTCTTAAATGTTTATTCTTCCCTTTCTCTGCTCCTGTAGACCAGTATACCATCGCGAGTTAATTTATCTTTTTGAAATTGATTAATTAATGTTACTTTTTTCTGACTCACTAGAAATTTTGAATTTGTTTTTTTTAATTTTGTTTGTGCCTTGCTTGCAATAATTGAACTTTGTTAAAAGTAATCTTAAGGATATATTTTTCTAGTTTCAATCACATGTATTAATTATAAGAAATATATAGCTCAAAATAGTTTAGTGTTTCCAGAATAATTTATCCAGCTGTTTCTGCTCCATATGGCAATATTTTAGAGTTGTTCCTGTTATTTTAATATCTTGTTTTTTTTATTTTTTTAATATACGTTAGTTTTAAATAGACTTCAATTTTGTGTTCAATGTCTCCTACACTAGCAATTATCACTTTCATATTTTGTGGATATGTAAAATTAAATGCAATATCAGCCACGCTAAACTGTGCAGCTCTATTTTAGATATTTTATTTAGCCTTTTAATTTTGGAAATTAATTGAAGTTTAAATTGGAAGTTTTTTTCTTAAATGTTGTTTTTGAAATTGCTATTTTGAAATTCTTTGCAAAAGGGGGAAAACTAAGTTACATTGTTGCTTTAATATAGCAACGTAACAATATGTGCGCGCGCTGCGCGCATGGGTTTGCACTGCCGAAGGCAGTGGGGACCCGGTGTGAGTTTTTACCCGATCAGAAATGATTTTTTTTTTGTGTAGCACGAAGGGTCAGGGAAGGAATACGCGCGCGCAGCACGCACGGGACTACGCTGCCGAAGGCAGTGGGGATCCGGGCCAACTTTTTACCCAATCAGAAATTATTTTTTTAAAACTTTCTTTTCTTAACACTAAAAGTTACTGTTAGTGATTCATTAATTATAGTGATTGAGAGATTTTGAGAATTCAGTCATGATAGTGATTCATTTAAAAATACTGATCCGCTAGCGGGCGAAGCTCGCTAGTAATAGTAATAATAAATGAAAAAAATAAATAAACATTTATAAAATTTAATTTTGAACCTAAGAGTAAAATCCTTTCATTTGGATTTTGCAAACTTTTCTATGATTTTTTTTTGCTTATGGTATGTCTCTGATACTAATTGTTCGTAAATGTTTCAAATATTTTTAGTAAGGTCATTGTGCCTAAATGCGATAACCCATAAATGCGACAAAGTTCTTCTACTGAAAATCTAAATGCTTAAATCACAAACTTATAAATCATAATTAAACATACACATTTCAAGAACGGTTCGCGAAACTTTTCATTAAATTTTAAAGGTTTTTTCTAGTAGAATTTTCTTTTGCAGTAAACATTGTCCATTATGGCTTTCCGACGTCTTTTCCTAATTGCGATAAAATATTTTCAAATAGTAACTGTAATTTTATCCTTTCATCTTTCAAGATCAAATAACCACTGTTACGTCATGTGCTTGAATACCCTTCATACCTACCAGAAGAAAATAAAAAAAAAATACTACATTTTTTTAAAAAGAGGGGTTTAAAGTTTTTATCGCATTTAAGGGTCTGTTTACACCATATTCCTAAATGCGACAAATTTTATCCCTTAAATGCGGCGAATTTTACAGTTGATATATTAAGGGAAGTTTAAGCATTTTTTCCTTTTTAACACTTTCCAACAAGGTTTAAAAGTAACTTAGACTTGTCTGTCCCTCTGTCCGTCTGTCTGTCTGTCTGTCTGTCCGCGCTCTAATTCCTGTAGGGACACCCGAAAGTATTCCAAAGCACTGTATTCTATGAGAGGTATTGCTGTAAACCATATTTAATACCTTAACTGTATACAAATCTTAGTGAAATTGAATCAAGTTATTCAAGTTCACTATCGTATGTTTCATATATAAAATGGAATAAATACCACCACTAGTTTGTACACAGGGACACTCGAAAGTACTCCAAAGCATTGCGTTCTATGAGAGGTATTTCTATAAACCAAATTTTAATAACTTTACTTTCCACAAAGTTTAATGAAATTGAAATATGTTATTCATATGCACAAAAGAATGCTTTGCATAGAATATAGCATGATTAGCATTAGATTTACAGGGCCACACAAAAATATTCAGTTACATTAAGAGCTGTTCATAAAAATTTGCTATAATTTCAATTTCGTTTACATTAAGCGTTTTTAACATTGTCTAACAATTTTCATCTGTGAATATAATTTCAATTTAAGTATCTGTCTGTTCGTCTGTCCGCGCTCTAGCTCCAGTAAATATTTATGTAATTTCTTGAAACTGATATATGTTATTTAAGTTCACTATCGGATGTTTCCTATTGAAAAAGGAGTTAATATCTCTACTGGTTTGTGTACAGAGGCACCCAAACCTTTTACAAAGCATTGTGTTCTATGAGAGATATTTCTATAAACCATATTTTAATACCTTTACTGTACACAAACCTTAATGAAATTGAGAAATGTCATTCAAGTTCACTATCGGATGTTTTATATATTAAATGGAGTAAATACCACCACTGGTTTGGGCACAGAGACACTTGAAAGCATACTAAAGCATTGCGTTATATGAGAAGTATTTCTATAAACCAAATTTTGATAACTTTGCTTTCCACAAAGCTTAATGAAACTGAAATGTGTTATTCATATGCACAAAAGACTGCTTTTTATAGAATATAGTATGTTTAGTATTAGTTTTACAGAGCAACAAAAAATATTCAGATACATAAAGAGCTATTAAGAAACGTTTGCTGGAATTGCACTTTCGTTTACATTAAGCGTTTTTAACATTTTCTAACAATTTTTAAGTGTGAATATAATTTCAATTTGTGTATCTGTGTATCTGTTTGTCTGCCCATCTCTCTGTCTTTCGGTGCTGTAACTCCGGTAAATATTTATGGAATATCTTGAAACTGCTATATGTTTTTCAAGTTCACTATCGGATGTCCCCTATTAAAAATGGAGTGAATACCTCTACTGGTTTGTGTACAGGGGCATTGGAAAGTACTGCAAACTATTTTTTTTCTATGAGTGGCATTTCTATAAACCATATTTTAATACCGTTACTTTACACAAATCTTAATGAAATTGAAATATGTTATTCAAGTTCGCTGTCGGATGTTTCCTATGTGAAATGGAGAAAATATTACCACTGTTTTGTGTACAGAGAGACTTACAAGTATTGCGTTGTATGAAAGGTTTTTCTGCAAACCAAATTTTAATAACTTTACTTTGCACAAATCTTAATGAAATTGAAAAATGTTATTCATATGCAAAAAGGAATGCTTTTTATAAATACAGTATGATTAGTATTAATCTTACAGGGCGACATAAAAATATTAAGTTACATTATGAGCTATTAATAAAAATTTGCTGTAATTGCATTTTCTTTTACAATAAGCATTTTTAACATTTTCTAACAATTTTTAAGCGCGAATATTATTTTAATTTGGTTATCTTTCTGTCCGATTGTCTGTCTTTCTATCTGGCTCTCGTCCCAAGAGTTCTTAAATATTTTCAGAATTTTGAAAAATTGATATATGTTATTAAAGTTCACTGTGGAATGTTTCCTATTTTAAATGCCTTTAATATGTCCTACACAACGTGTTTGTGTACAGGGAACTTCCAATGCTTTGCGTTTTAGGACAGCCATTTTTATAAATCACATCTAAATAACTTTCTACTGTAAAAATTATAAATAAATTGAAATGTATTTTAATATTCTAAAATAATGTTTTGTATAGAATATGATATGATCAACTTTCAGATTTACAGGACTACACTAAAATATTCAAATACATTAAGGGATCAATTATAATCTGACGGCTGGATTTTCTTTTGCATTAAGCCTTTTAAACGTTCTTCAACGATGTCTGAGAGCGGTTTTAAATTGAAATAGTCAATCTATATATTTTTCTGTGCTTCTCTCCTTTGTTTGATAATGCAGGCAAAGAATATTGAAAGTTATACGATACAACAAGCACGTACAATTGGAGAGTATTAATAACCAGTGCGTGCTGCATGATTTTTCGTTCTTTTTTTTAACACTTTCCAGCAAGGTTGAAAAGTGTCAATGACTTCGGTTTGTCTGTCTGTCCGCAGTCAAACTCCTGTAAATTTTCATGGAATTTCTTGAAGCTGATATATCGTATTCAAGTTCACTATCGGATGTTCCCTATTGAAAATGGAGGGAATTCCTCTTCTGATTTATCTACAGGGACACCCAAAATTTTCCAAAGCGCTGTGTTCCATGATAGATATTTCTATAAACCGTATTTTGATACGTTTACTTTAAACAAATTTTAATGAAATTGAAATATATCATTTAAGTCCAGTGCCGGATATTCCCCATGTAAATTGAAGTAAATACCATCACTGGTTTGTATACAGGGACATCCGAAAGTATTTAAAAGCATTGCGTTCTATGGAAGGTATTTCTAAGCACCAAATTTTAATGATTTTACTTTGCAGAAGTCGTAAATATATATATATATATTATTCATATGCACAAAAGAATGCCTTCCATAAAATACAATATTATTAGCATTATATTTACAGGGCCACATAAAAATATTCAGATACATTAAGAGGTATTGTTGGAAACTTGCTTGAATTGCATTTTTGTTTACAATAAGCGTTTTTATCACTTTCTAAATGTTTTTAACACTTTCCAATAAAGTTGAAAAGTGTTAATGACTTAGGTTTGTCTGTCTGTCCGTGCTCTATCTCCCGTAAATATTCATGGAATCTGAGTTACACATACACTACTCAGAAAAGAAGAGTTAAACACGGAGTTACACACTCTGTTATAAAAAGGCAAAGTTACACACACAATTACACACAAACTGTTAATAAAAATGCAGAGTTACACACACAATTACACACAAACTGTTAATAAAAATGCAGAGTTACACACACACTGTTAGCAAAAAATTAGCGTTACACACAGCGTTACACACATTGTCAAAAAAAAAAAAAAAAAAAGATTTACATACGGAGTTACACACACTGTTAATAAAAAGGCGGAATTATACACAGCAAAAAATCAGTAATACACGCAAAGTTACACACATTGTTCAAAAAAAAAAAAAAAAAAAAGAAATGAACATTGAATTACACACACTGCTAATAAAAAGGCAAGCTTGTACACAGAGTTACATGCACTGTTAATAAAAAGGCGCTGTTAATAAAGAGTTACACACACAGAGTTAATAAGAAGGCAGAGTTGCACACACACATTTAATTGCGTACAGGGTTACGCACACTGTTAGTTACACATAAGTAAAATTACACACGTTTTTTGCTAAAAATCAGCGATACACACAGTGTTACACACACAATGTTAAAAAAAAACGGTTAATAAAAAACAAAATTACACATGGAGTTACACACACTGTTAATAAGAAAGAAGAGCTACACACACACTGTTAATTGCATACATTTTTGCACACACAGTGACAGTTTCCCATAGCGTTACGTACACTGTTAGATAAGTTCAGCAGTACACACAGAATTACACACACACTGTTAAAAAAAAAAGAAGAGTTACACACTGTTAACAAACAGCAGATTTAGACACAAAGTTCCACACACTGTTAATATAAATGAAGAGTTACACACACTGTTAAAGGCGGAGTTGCACATAGAGTTACACAACATTTTATCTTGAAATAGTTATGCGATATTAAGTATTTTATAAACTATAAAAAAAGAACGAAAAAACATGCATTACGCAATGATTATTAACACTTTCCAACTGCACGTAATTGTTGTATCTTATAACTTTGAAAGTTCTGTACCTACGTTATCACACAACAAACAAAAGTAGTTCTGAAAGGCATACAGACAGACTAATTGAATTCCTAATCATTCTTAAATACTGTTTGAAAGTGTTAAAAATGCTTAACACAAAAGAAACTGTCGCCCTTCGATTTTAATTCCAGCCCTTAATCTATCTGAAAATTTCAGTGTAGCCCTGTAAATTCGAAGGTTAACAAAATCATATTTTATACAAAACATTATTTTAGCAAATTAACAATAAATGCCAATTTCTTTATGATTTTACAGTTGAAAGTAGAGTATGAAAGTTCTTTAAATGTAAATTATAAAAATGTATGTCCTAAAATGCAACGCATTGGCATTTTTTGCGCGTTCTTGTACATAAACATGTTGTACAGTATCTATTAATGCCCTTTTTATTTGGGAACATTCAATAGTGAATATGAACAACATATATATTTTTTTAAAAATTCAGAAAATATTTCCGGACGCTAAGTGCGGTACACGGACAGATAGACAAATGGAGATTCTGGCACATAGATACAGAAATTGAAAACACGTTAAGACTTAAACAAGAAAGAAAAATCATGCAGTACTCATTGATTAGTAACACCTTCCAACTGTACGTAATTGTTGTATCGAATAACTTTTAATATTCTTTGCCTACGTTGTGAGGTTGAGACGTCAGAACGTCACCACAGTTGTTTTAATTAAGCTGGATCCAGCAAAGTAGAAAGTCGCTTCGTCGCCAGTGACTCGGCGAAAGTTGAGGTCGAGTTAGCTTTGTGTCGGCAGGGTGCTGCAATGAAAGACTTAGATTTTGAATGTTAGATAAATTAGAAGTGATTTTAAAAGGACGGATTGAAATGAAGAGAGAGGAGGATGTAGGAAGAAGTATAAAATGGCGATGGTTTTAGTAGATGGGAGTGGATATTGGAGGATATTATAGTGGATGTTGGAGGATATTATAGTGGATGTCGGAGCATATTATAGTGTGGATATTGGAGTATTATAGTGGATTGTTGAAAGTCTTATTTTGGCGAATATTGAGTAGTAGAAATTTAGAGGAGTGAGGAATAAGTCATGATGAGTGTTAGTACGAGTATTTGCTAGCGCTCGTGAAAGTGAATTTCGATCTGTAAGGTATCCTCTGATCGAAAGTGAAGCCGCAGCAGTGGAGTTACGAGTGCAACCGTCGCTACACCTTCAATTGCTTGCTGGGGTGAGATATTTAAGATAATCTAATTTAATTGTTGATATATATATTTTGATTGAGTAATACACTGACTGAGCTAGTTTAATTGCCAGGCCACCCTCCCCATTAATCTGCTCAAATAAATTTTAGTTATTGTTAATTCAAGTCTTATGTTCTCTTACTTATCCATTTAGTGATCTAATTAAGTTAAGATGGAGTTTGCGTCAACGCAAACTTTACAACGTTATCACACAACAGACAGAAGGACTGAAAAATATACAGATAGACTAATTGATTTTAAAATTACTCTTAGGCATTTTGGAAAGAGTTAAAAAGGCTTAACGCAAAATAAAATGCAGCCATTAAATTATAATTACAGCTTTTGATCTCTCTGAATATTTTAGTGTAGCTTTTTAAATCAGAAAGTTAATCATACCATATTCTATACAAAACATTATTTTAGAATATTAACAATACATTTCAATATTTTTATGATTTTTGCAGTAGAAAGACTTAACTTTCAAAAAATTCTGTCCTAAACCGTAATGCATTGGCATTTTTTGTTGTTGTTGTTGTTGTCCCTGTAAACAAACTAGTTGTACAGGACCTATTAATGTCGTTTTGAATGGGGAACATTCTATAGGGATAATGTTTATAAAAATAACACTCATAAAACACAATGCTTTCGAATGCTTTTGGGTGTCCCTGTACACAAACCAGAAGAGATATTCACTCCATTTTCAATATGGAACATCCGATAGTGAACATCAATAAAATATATCAGTTTCGAGAAATTCCATAAATATTTACTGGAGTTAGAGTGCGGGCAGACAGACGGACAGACAGATGGACAGATGCACAAACTGAAATCATATTCACACTTAAAAATGTTAGAAAGTGTTAAAAACGCTTAATGTAAACGAAAGTGCAATTCTAGAATTGTTTTATCAGTAGCTCTTAATATAAATGGATATTTTTGTGTCACCCTGTAAACCTAATGCTAATCATGCTGTATTCTATGCAAAGCATTTTTTTCTGCATATAAATAACATATTTCAATTTCCTAAAACTTCGTGGAAAGTAAAGTTATTAAAATTTGATTTATACAAATATCTCTCATAGAACGCAATGCTTTGGAATACTTTTAACTGTCCCTGTACATAAATCGGTGGTGGTATTTCCGCCATTTTATACAGGAAACATCCTGTAGTGAACTTGAATAACATATTTCAATTTAATTGAGATATGTCTACAGTAAAACCAATAGAAATACCTCTTATAGAACACAATGCTTTGAAATGCTTCCGGGTGTCCGTGTACACAAACCAGTATAGGTATAAACTCCATTTTAAATAGGGAACATCCGATAGTGAACTTGAATAACATATATCACTCTGAAGAAATTCTATAAATATTTATGAGATTTAGAGCTCGGACAGACAGACAGGCAGACAAACAGGCAGACAGGCAGATACACAAAACTGAAATCATATTCACCCTTAAAAACTGTTAGAATGTGTTAAAAACGCTTAACGTAAACGAAAGTACAATTCTAGCCATTTTTTTTAAATAGCTCTTAATGTAACTGGATATTTTTGTGCCACCCTGTAAATCTAATGCTAATCATGCTATATTCTGTGCAAAGCATTCTTTTGTGCCTCCATATTTAAATTTCCAAAAACTTCGTGGAAAGTAAAGTTATTAAAATTTGATTTATAGAAATATCTCTAATAGAAAGCAATGCTTTGGAATACTTTTGAGTGTCCCTCTATATAAATCGGTGGTGGTATTTCCTCCATTTTATACAGGAAACATCCAATAGGGAATTTGAATGACATATTTCAATTTCATTAAGATATGTCTACAGTAAAGGTATGAAAATATGGTTTATAGAAATACCTCTCATAGAACACAATGCTTTCGAATGCTTTTGGGTGTCCTGTACACAAACCAGTAGAGGTATAAACTCCATTTTCAATAGGGAACGCCCGATAGTGATCTGGAATAACATATTTCAATTTCATTGAAATATGTCTACAATAAAGGTATGAAAATATGGTTTATAGAAATACCTCTCATAGAAACTCTCTCTTTGAAATCTCTCTCTTTGATACCTCTCTTTGAAATACTTTCGGGTGTCCCTGTACACAAACCAGTAGAGGTATCATATTCACCCTTAAAAAATGTTAGAATGTGTTAAAAACGCTTAACGTAAACGAAAGTACAATTCTAGCCATTTTTTTTAATAGCTGTTAATGTAACTGGATATTTTTGTGCCACCCTGTAAATCTAATGCTAATCATGCTATATTCTGTGCAAAGCATTCTTTTGTGCATATAAATACCATATTTAAATTTCCAAAAACTTCGTGGAAAGTAAAGTTATTAAAATTTGATTTATAGAAATATCTCTCATAGAACGCGATGCTTTGGAATACTTTTGAGTGTCCCTGTACATAAACCGATGGTGATATTTCCTCCATTTTATACAGAAAACATCCTATAGTAAACTTTAATAACATATTGCAATTTCATTAAGATATGTCTACAGTAAAGGTAAGAAAATATGGTTTGCAAAAATACCTCTCATAGAACACAATGCTTTGAAATACTTTCGGGTGTCTCTGTACACAAACTAGTAGAGGTATGAACTCCATTTTCAATAGGGAACGTCCAATAGTAATCTTGAATAACATATATCAGTTTCAGGAAATTCCATAAATATTTACGGGAGTTAGAGCGCGGACAGACAGACGGATGGACAGACAGACAGACAAACCGAAGTCATAAACACTTTTCAACCTTGTTGGAATGTGTTAATAACAGTTTTCAACCTTCTTTGGAAAGTGTTAATAACATTAAAGTAACTCCCATGCATTAAATGCATTATCGCATTTAGGGAGTTTGAACATCGCATTTAGGATATAGTACCTTAAATGCGACAAAAATTTCCTAAATGCGACGCTGGTATATATTTTCATAAATTACTGATATTTTTTTAATTTCTTGAAAAAAAATGACTCAAAACACTAGTTTAGAACTATGAGTATAATATTCAACCATTTTTTCTTTCTTTTCATAATTATTTGTTTACTAAAATGTCATAAGTTTCCTAAATGCGATAAACTTACCAAAAATCACGTCGCATTTAGGCACAATGACCTTACATAATGCTAAATATTTTATGAAATGAATTCTAAACATAATGGAAATTAATAAAAACTATTTAAAATTTTTATAACAATTGGGACTTCATGCATGCGACCTGAGTTCAAAGATAAAATTCATCTGCTATTGGGCACTTTAAGTAGTGTGTGTTATTAATGTTTATCTATTAAAAATTACCATAAAAATTCATTTTCAAACCTAAATTTGCAAAATTTTCAGTAATTATTTGGACAATTTTGTGCTCACCATATTTCCTCAGAATAACACTGTAGCATTAAAGAAAGTAGGTTGTAAAACTATAATTCTCACCGCTGCTATTGTATAACTTTAATTCTTAAATTTTATGATAATTAAAAATTTTGGTAGTTGGCATTTTGCATTCTGGATAACGGATCGTATACTGTATATGATCTCTAGAATTCACTGTATAGCAGCGCCATCTCTTGATCGATGGGCACCAAAAGTTGATAGGCACTAATAAATGTCAAGGTGCATTTACAAAATGGGATTTCACATAACCCTTCATATCAACCAATGATCATAATAATACAGATATCTTTTTTTTTTCATGAAATTTAACAAACACCAGTACTAAAAAAACCAGTTTTCGGAATTCGTCCCCCAAGGAGGGGGAGTGGGCAAAACACAATTTTACATAAACCTTCGTTTCTAATATATCATTTACTCACTGACTCAACACAGCTGTGGAAATTCTATGGGAGATTTGATCATGAATTTTTGTATGAAGGTTCGTTTTGGGACCTTGAACCTGAGACCAACTAAGACTGGGTTTGGGAACTCCCCGCCCCTGGATGGCAGACTGCAACAACAAGTTTGCGAGCATATCTTGTCTCTAAATTACTTCAATACACGGTAAAGAAGGGATCATGAAAGAACCAACTTGAGTACAAAAAAATTAATTTCAGCGATTTTAAATTTTAAGTGGGGGAGAAAAATCGATTTTGTGCGTGTGGGAATATTTAGAAAAATTAAAAATTTTTGAGTAGAACTCTACCAAATAATTATAAGATAAAAAAAACTTTTATATAGTACCATCTTTTAAATTTTCTGATGAATCATAGAACACAACTTTTTATAATTTTTTAATGTTCACGTTTAATTAAATATATTTTAATGTGGAAAGAATATGAACTCGTAAATTTTATTTTGGCAACAATTAAATTATAGCTATTATTTTAATGGCTATTTTAATGTTATTAGGATGTTATTATTTTCATATTTTAATTAATTATAAGAAAACTAATCAAAAATTCGAAAATCGAACTTCGAAGTATTGTGTTGTCATCAGGTTCTGAGCTACTAGGAAAGTTTCAAATGTCTAGCTAGTAGGGAAGTTAGTTAAAATTTGATTGCAAGATTTGTACCAAACAAACAAACAAACATACATACATACGTACAAGCAAACAAACAAACAAACAAGAATAGAAGTTTATTAAAAACATGGTAAAACAGCTAAAAGAGGTTGGAAGCGGCTGTGCATCTTATAGAGAATACTTCTAAGAGACCATTTAGGCTTTTCGATTTTTGAGGGATTATGAGGTGGAAAATTCAATAGCCTCCTTTTTTAATTAAGTTTAGTCTATGGTATCTACAGGGTGACAAGAAATAACTTGGATGAAGTTTCAAATCAAATATCTGTAACTACTACTATCGCAAACTCATTTTGGAAGATGTTGTCTTACCTTGGTTGCAAAAGTTCTTTGGAAACAAAAGATGGCCCTTCCAACAGGATTCCGCACCTGCACACAGAGCTAAAGGCACTCAAGATTGGTGCAAGACAAATTTTCCTGACTTCATTGGAGCTCAAGAATGGCCACCGTATTCCCCTGATTCGAACCCAATGGATTATTCTGTCTGGTCCATGTTGGAGACAAGGGTGTGTGCTAAACCTCATAAAAATTTGGCATCCCTAAAAGAATTCTTATGCAAGGAATGGGATAAAATATCAGTAAGTGAGTTGCGGCCCATAGCCAAAAATTTTGTGACACGTTTTAAGTTCTGTATTAAGGCTAAAGGTAGCCACTTTGAAAATTTGTAAATATAATAGACAAAGTAATGTATTCATATTTATTGAAGTTTGGTTGTAATGTTTTCATTAGCATTAAAGTTATAATATATCATGTGTGTCCAAGTTATTTCTTGTCACCCTGTATAGTTACTATAATCAGGAATTTCGATGTATGGGCTGGTTATATGCTTCCAACACCTACTGTGTTGGGATTTTGCAAAACTTTCCCTGTCTTCGTTTAGAGGGAGGGGGGGGGGGTAAGCAAAAAATATGTTTCCAAGTGTAACTCTTGTCTTTTTCACACCAGGAAGGCGATTTTGGTTATGTGTACACAGCACACACTGTAAAATGATTTTGCAAAATTACCCTCTTTACCTTTTTTATCAGAAAGGAAAATAAAAACCACGTTTTTAAGATAACTCTGCAACTCTGCTCCAAATTACCTCAGGTTGACGAATGCACCTTACCTCGTTGATGATGCGCTCATGGCAAGTTTTTTTTTGCCTTATGAGCTGTGCTATTATATAGACTTGAAAAAAAAATTTTGAAAATTTTTGAAGTGTTTTACTTATAGTGTTATTTATTTATATAAATTAATACTTGAATTGAATCAGGTTAATGTATGAATGTTTCAAATCAAGAATTTCTCGGAAATTGAAAATGCTAAGTTTTTTCGCTTTTACATAACTGAAAACAGCTATGTGCCGCCTATCATCCATTTTTAAATGAATTTAGCAATTTGAAAAAGAAGTTATGAAGTGAACATTAAAGGGTTAAATTACTTTACATGTTTTGGCTGAAGTTTTACTTTTTATCTGTTCTCGTAAATATTAAAATTAAATAACATAATTCTTTATGCCTCTTTTTTTTTTTAATGAGTGTGTAATTTCATATTTTTCAATTTGAGTATTAAAGAAAAAATATCAAATCAAAAATAGTAACAGAAATTTTTCGAAATTCTAAAGAGAGTATGCAGTTTAGAGATTTATTATTGTTATGTAAAGTTATGCGTTATGAATTCGTGTTGTAACTTTGTGTTTCATTACTTTCTTATATATTCAATAAAAAAAAGTATTGGACTCGTAAAAATTTTCAGTTTCCAGTTTTTGATAGATTTGAACGTTTAAAGAGGTTCAGAATAGGATTTGGCCATTTTTAGAAAACATCTATTGGTGTGTGTGTGACAAAATTTTTGTTTCAACTTTATTTCAGGAACTACTGCATAGAATTTTCATATAAATTTATATGTAGTTGCACCTTAACTTGATTAGAGCCTATTAACTTTTGGTGCAAATCGCTCAAAATATGTTGATTTCTCCCATTTATGTAAAGGCTATATGTCACAGGTTTTACTGTGTATAATGGAACAAAACCTGATATTTTAAAGATTCTTTTTGAAACATTAGACTTATCCAATTTGGGTGCAGATCTGCCAATAAATGGGGTTGCTATGCTGCATTTTTTCTCGTGAATGGGAATACTGTATCTCAGGTTCTATTTTATATTGTTGCACAACACTTTAGTATATGAGAGGGCCATCATGAATTATTATACTGTTACAATTTGGGGATAGAACTGCCGATAAAAAGTACTGTTATGCTGCAATTTTGCTCATGAATGGGAGTGCTATATTACAGGTTCTATTGTACACAGTTGCACAGCACTAAATACATGAGAGAGCCATTATAAAACATTGTGCTGATTAAATTAAAGTGTAGTTCTGCTCATAAATGATGCTGTTATGCTGCAATTTTCTTTGTGAATGGAAATGCTATATCTATATAGTTGCACAACACTTAGTATATGAGAGGATCATTATGAAACATTATGCTGATTTAATTTAGGTATAGATCTGTCGACTTGCGGTGCTGCAATTTACTCTTTGAATATGAGGACTATATCTCAGTTTCTATAGTAGATTAATGTAGCAAACTTGATATGTGATATAAGCAATATGAGAACGAATACTGATATACATTAGATGGCAGGTAGCACTGCTATTATTAACTTTCTCTTTGATTTTTCATATGGCATCATCTCAGTAGCTATTAATAAAAATGACATCAAACTGCATGCATAAAATCTTTGTAGCTGAAAGGTATGATTAAAATTTTGTGCATATTGACAGCTTTGTAATGACCATAACATACTAGTTTTTAACTGAGTATTCTTCATTCATTTTATAGTTTAAAAATTTGGCAAAAAGTAAGTCTATGCTATAATTTTCTTTCATGCTTTGTGCTTAAACACATCTTTATTTAACTCTCGTAAACTATCCAAATAGTATTGTTTTTATTACAATTTAAGAACATTACGATAAGTAATATTACAAAGAAAAAGTACCGTATATTTCCGTGTATAAGCCGAGAATTTTTGGAAATTTTTCGGAAGCTGTATTATAATAGTCGGCTTATATACGGATCTACATTTCTAGCAAAAAACGTACTTCAGAAACAATGATTGAATACATATATTTTAAGTTTAAAAAGTATATATAAAGTAAAATAGTTATATTAAACCTTATTTTTAAATAAATATCACATATAAAACTCTTAAATTAGCAATTTTAAATTTATTTCACGAAACGCTCGATGTAGTCACGTTTGTTTACATTTCTTTTTGACCTGCCGGTAACTGAAGTCATCGGCAGAGTGCACGAACGGAGTAAATTCTCTGTCTGATTCAGAAATAGTATAAGAGAAACTTGAAAAAAAACAGGACTCCCGATCATATTTTTAATTTATACAATTAAATTTAAATCATCTCTGTTTAAAATGTTTCTAGGCTTACACTAGCAAAAGCGGCAAAGCTTCGTTTTTTTTATAGAAGTATTTTTATTTTGTTGAAGATTGCCTTGAAGCACTGATAAAATACTGAAAAGTAGAAATATACAAAATAATTTAGATATGTCATTAAAAAAAATCGATGCAATCGGACTTTACACGGCTTATTTATGTAAACATCCAGCGGCGGCATTGCTTCATCGACGTTAGGGTTAGGTCTCCCGGCCCGGTATTACGGTAGCCATCGTTTTCAGCTGCCGGCGCCGGGACTTGCGTTCGCGTCTGTGTTTGCCTCCCTTCTGATAGGGTTGCCAGAGTTAAAACTACCGCCGTTGGCGAACAATCTGCGAACGTTTTACGTTATGGCTAAGCAAGGTAAGGAATTCTATTGGATAAGCACGCATTTTGCGCAATTTCATTGGACAGATTATCCTGAAGGTTGTATAGATTGGCAATATTTTCTCCATTTTGGCGATATACTCAAACTTTAAAAAGAGTATTTTTTCAATTCGGCTTATACACGGGTTTGCAATTTTGGGCAAACTTCTGCAGGGAAAAATGTACTCTCGGCTTATATACGGATCGGCTTATATTCGGAAATATACGGTATGTTATTTATATAGAAGTAATTTCTTTATTTTCATTATGCTCGTAACGATATATAATTTTTTTTTCTGGATATTATTTTTCCATTTAATGTTATGCAAGAAATTCTTGCAATATTTTATTATTAAAACTGTTTTTCAATTGGATTTGTACCAATCATGCCTTTTAACTGTAGATTATATTGCAACAAATATCTATACAATTACTTTTTAGCACTTTCCAACAAAATTGAAAAGTATTTAAGTTCAATATGTCTGTCCGTTCATGCTCTTCATAAATATGTTTGAATTTCCCTGAATGGATATATATGTTGTTCGTATATTCTTCTTAACATCTTCCTTATTGAAAGAGATGTAAATAGCACAACTGGTTTGTGTATGTGGATATCAAATAGTATTCCAATACATTATATTTTATGAGAGAGATTTCTATAAAGCATATTTTAATACCTTTGTATCGAACAAAACATAACAAAATTAGCATTAATTATTATAATTTAATAATGATTGTGACTGTATAATAAATGATTTTCACAAAGAAAATGCAGGGAAAATTATATATTGAATTATTTATTTAATTGTTCATAATAGTATAGTCTTATAAATATTATGTGTAGATGTGAAATTAAATCTATTTTTAAAATAACTCAAATTATAATAAACATCTTTAGTTCAAAAAGTAAAAAAAATGTCATTTGTTCATTTGGTTAGTGTGATTTCTTTTTAGCAGCTGAAATAAAATTTTATGTTTTTTATTCATTAATGATCCTGAAAGTGTTGTTTTCCATCCTGAACAATAATAAGGTATTAATTCTTTCGCTTCTATCAACAAACAAATGCTTCTGTGTTTATTGAAATTCATTTTTCCAATCGAGTGAAAATAATGCCCGGAACGGGAGTCGAATCCCGGATCTTTCACTTAGAAGGTCAACGCTCTACCAATTGAGCTATCCAGTCCGACAACCGGCCATTATTTTCACTCCCAATCAGTTGATTGTGTGATTTTAATAAAATGTTCCTGTGGTTTCATAAATGGCTGTCTGTGACCTGCCTGACTACCCTTTTTTGAAAGAAAAAAAAATCTTTTATCTCTATTTCATATTACTCATAATATTTATCCTTGTACGTTACAGGTTAGATAATTGACAGCTTTTCTCATTGATTATGCTATTTTGAAAATTGTGGTTTGCTTGAATTTTAAGAAGCAAGTGTTCTTTTAAAGATTCTTATAATCAACAGATTAAAGTCCGCGATCTTGTGAGATGCAAATGATGGATTTATAAACATCTACTGTTAATTTCTGTTGATCACTGAATATTTTCTTAGACAAAAATTTTGTATGTTACAAGTACGTTGACATTCTTTCAAAAAAATTGGTGTCGTAGTTTGTCAGTATTTTCTTTTAAATGCATGAATTAAGTTCTTAACGTGTCAGAAAAACAAATGTTGCTATCTGAATTGACGTGAATTTGTGGCGATGTTTTCATCAGAAAACTTTTATTGCCAAAAGACACACTTGTTTACAAACTCTTGGTCAGGTAAGATCTAATTTATCAAACTGTTATTGCATTCCGCACTCTTGTATTTTCAATTTTAAACATATATATATTTTGCATATTATTTGATAAATTACACAACAGTGACTTTTTTTAAAGATCGAATGCCGTAAGATTTTAAATAAAAATTGTGTTTTTAATAGTTAAGTTATACATTTCTATATCATTTTAAATGCTTGAGACAGTCCATGGCTAAAATCCTCACTTTCAACACAATCACACGTGTTTCTCTTCATCACACATAGTTCCTTTTAAAATATTTATTGTCTTCTACTTTGTCTTTTTCCTTTTTTAACACTTACCAACATGGTTGAAAAGTGTTAATGACTTCAGTTTAACTGTCGGTCCGCACTCTAACTCCTGTAAATGTTCATGAAATTTCTTGAAACTGATATATGTTATTGCAAATCGAATTCATTATCGGGTGTTCCCTATTGAAAACAGAGTGAATACCTCTACTGGTTTGTGTACAGAGATACCCGAAAGTATTCCAAAGCATTGAGTTCTATGGGAGGTATTTCTATAAACCAAATTTTAATACCGTTACTTTTGCATAAATCTTAATGAAATTGAAATATGTTATTCATATGTACAAAAGAATGTTTTCTATAGAATGTAGCAATAAGATTTACAGGGCCACACAAAATTATTCAATTACATTGAGAAGTATTATTGGAAATTTTCTGGAATTGCATTTTCGTTTACATTAAGCATTTTTAACACTTTTTAAAAAAATCTCAGAGTGAATATGATTTCAGTTTGTGTATCTGTCTGTCCAACTGTCCATCTATCTGTCCATCTGCTCACCCTCAGCGTCCATAAATATTTTCAGAAATTTTCAAAAATGATATATGTTATTCAAGTTCACTATGGAATGTTCTCTATTTATAATGACATTAATAGGTCCTCTACTCTACAAATGGTTTTTGTACAGGAACATTCAATAAAATTCTAATGCATTGCATTTCAGGACAGACATTTATATAAATCATATTTAAATACATTTCTACTGCAAAAATCATAAAGAAATTGATATTTAATGTTAATATGTTTAAAATAATATTTTATATAAAATATGATATGATTTACCTTCAGATTTACAGTGCCACACTAAAATATTCAGATACAGTTTTATTCTTTATGGTTAATTTTCCTTTATACGAGTGTACAGGGTAAGTCAATGAATATAGCGATTACAAGCGGCTATAGCTATTTAATGGAAAAGAATTTATCGATAAGATTAACACAGAATGTAGACGGAACTCCAAAATTTTGTATACATACGTCATAGATGTTCTATGTGACTTCCCTTGGTCACACGAACAACATTTAGACGGTTGTCCATTTCACGCCATACATTCTGAAGCATGTCTGCAGTCACCGACGCAAGCGCATTACAAATGCATACTTTGAGACCCTGGGATTTTTATCTATGGGTTTATGTGAAAGACAGGATGTATGTGCTTCCCATGCCCAAAACAATTGAAGAACTCAAAGTATGCATTTGTAATGCACTTGCGTCGGTGACTGAACAAATGCTTCAGAATGTATGGCGTGAAATGGACTACCGCCTAGATGTTGTCCGTGTAACCAAGGGAAGTCACATAGAACATCTATGACGTTTGTATACAAAATTTTGAAGTTCCATCTACATTCTGTGTTAATCTTATCAATAAATGCTTTTCCATTAAATAGTTATAGCCAATTGTAATCGCTATATTCATTTTGACTTGCAATGTCCCTGAATAATTTATACGAAGTTAGAATGCTTTTTAATTTAATATATTTTGATTTAGTCATGCCTTTTTTTTTAATTTAACCTGTTCACCAGTCCTAGATGAGAATATTTCTAAAATTCATAATCTCTATAATAAATAATTTCCTCTAATAAAAAAAATAAAGTCAATGAGATTTTTGCATATTTAATAAATAAATTATAGATAATATGCTAATTTTTTTATATTTATAAGCATTTCAGTTATTATGACATCATATTGACATTATAGGGGCGACAAAATAATGCTCGCCTCAGGTGGCAAAGCTTTTAGTGCTGGCAATGCTCATAGATAACACAGATGGAATGTTATTATAATTTTGAAAAAGGACTCATGATATGACTGCAAAGGAAGTAATTTTATTTTGTAAATAAAATGTGGATTTGCAAAAAGCTTTTGCATTGCTTATAAATATAATCAGTTGATTGTGTTTATCATCAAGTCGCACTAAAGCTAGGCATTGGACTTCCATAACTATGGAAGTAAGCTACCACTAGCCAGAGGTTCTATTCTTGAAGCTAGGAGACAGGAAGTGTAAGTTTGAACTTAGGTCATGCTCGTTGGCTTAGCAGTTCGGAATTTTCTGTGGTTTTCTCTGAAACTTGTGTGAATGCAGGATAGGCTTTCTTAGAAAGATTCCTCATGAGGGCTCTCCATGCTGGCCTAAGACTCACACAGAGTCAGTTGGCCTTAACATCTACACCACAATCCCTAGAAATAGAGGGGGCATAATTTGAATTGCTCTAGAGGCTCCAGACATACACTATGCCACTGATTTTTTATCAAAAAAAAAAAAAAAAGAGTGGATGGTGAAAATTAAAATTTTATTTTCTAAAATTGCTTAGATTAATTTCTGGTTTATCTTTTAGATTGCAGTGAAGTAGTTTCTAAAGGATCCCGGTCATCATCAACATCATCTTATAGTGGAACACCCAGCAAGCGAAAGCCAATACCAGTATGCAGTCCTGAACCTTTTCCTCCAAAAGTAATTATTTTCTTTCTTGTTTTCCCATATTCTGAAAGCTGTTGTCTTCTACAAAAGTATCACTTTAGATTTTCAGAGTTTTATTGTATTTTGCATATAAAGATTATCCTCATACCATTTCACTTCAAAGTTACTATCAGAAAATTTTTCTTAAAACATGCTTACAAATATGCCACTTTTCATCCTCCAAAAATTAAAAAAAAAATTATTTGCTGTAATCAGGGGTGTGCAAAGTGTGTGGCCGCACAGGACGCTCACTCGATACTCAAATTAAAGGGCATCAAATGATAAAAATTTTCTCTAACTTTTTAATTTGCAATTTTGAGAAGCTTTTTCTTTTAAGCAATACCAAATGTTTGTTCACAAATCTTTTCACTTAAAAAAAAATTCCGATGCCGGCTCAAAACAGATACTACGTGGTTTTGACAGCTGGTGTTAACTAATTGAGAAGATTGACAGATTCACTGACGAATCATTGACTTTTTGGAAGAATAAATCAAAAATGAGCTATGTCGTTGCGGTTTTACAAAAGCTTTGTTTTGTGTTGATTCTTTCTTCCTTTTTTTTTTGTTTCTTTTTTTTTTTTTTTTTGTTTCCTTTTTTATTATTTTTTCTTTTCCACTTTCACATGACATCAAATAACTTTCTTCATTTATTCTTATCTATTTATATGTGTTTTAATAGCATAGCCCGATCCGACCAAGTGTTTTATGTTATTTTCAGCTCGTTTCAGGCTTTCAGTAGTTACCAGCGAATTATGTAACAGTGAAATTTAATGAATGATATTTATAATTAAATTTGTATTCTGATATAATTAATTTAACTAAAAAATAACAAAGATGTATGACATTACTGAAACATAGAGAAGGGTCTGTGTATTTGTCTGCGCTCTGGAACTCAGACTACTGACCGCAGAGCTACAAAACCTGGCAGAGGAGTAATTTGGAATTTGTGACTTCTTCACTTCAGCAACTTTTTTTTTTTTTTTTTTTTTTTTTTAATATATATATTTCGATTTTATCTATTTATTTTTCTTAAATTTATTCTTTCATTTCAATCGCTTGCGTCGCATAGTAACGGCTTTTAGTATACTTTTTATTGTTTATAAATTCATGACTTACATCCAAAAAAGTTCATTTTTATTTTAAAATGCCAAGGGAAAAAAGAAGCAACCCAATAAATAAAATGCAAATATAAATAAAAGAATTTTTTAAAAAGACGAATTAAACATCTTAGAAACCTTTATAAAAATTATTTTCATTTAAACTTAGTGAAGAGAGTAGCATCAAGCATATAAAATATTAATAAAATAAAATAAAAATAAAAAATGTAATAACAATATGGCAGTAACTTTTGTGAAAATAGTTATATTACTTTGCATCAATGTTTCTGAAAACTTTTGCTCCTCATGCACATATCATAAGTGATTGGGATTCCCAAAGCACAGCAAAGGGAATCAATCATCTTCCTCTGAATCCCCCCTCCCTTCCGCGCCCCATACAGAGACTTTCAGCCTTTCTTGTTTTTCTTTTTATCTTTCTTTCTTTTTTCTTTTTTTTTTTCCTTAGTTTATTTATGTCCGTTTTCAATTGCAACAACCTTACTTTACAGCTATGATTTTGGTAAAACACTAAATAAGAAATAGAGGAAAGAATTTCTTGTTTAATAGGGAATCAGTTTTCGAAATTTCTGGGGGGGGGGGCTGAGCCCCTATAGAAAATTTTCTGGGGGGGCTCGAGCTCTCGAGCCCCCACATAGTCGGCACCACTGGTTTGGTGAGCTGTAGATGCTGAGCTTTTCCTGAAATCAGAGGTAATCTCAATGTGGAAGCACCCCATGTTTGGTGGTATAGCCCAAGAGCTAATCGATACCGATTCAAAACAAGGTCCAAACAAATATCAAATTCGGTTTAAATAAAGTTCAATTGTTCATAAAGTACAGTGTTCAAACTCAAAAAGACAGCTATTTTACTAAACAAGGTCAAATTATTTTAGTTTTAGATGTTCAGGAAATCTCAAAACATTAACTTCATCGAAAACCGAAAATTTAAATTTTTCTACATCTTATACTTTCTTCTTATACATATGCAGAGGGTAGAATAATAAATCCCTTTTTAAAAAAATAAGTAGTCAATTTCAGTTAATTCAAATGCAAGGAAATCTCAAAACATGTAAATTAATCAAAAATTAAAAAATTTTCTGAATCTTATGCTTTCTTCTCATATATGCAGAGGATAGAATAATAAATCCACTTTTTAAAAAAAATAAGTAGTCAATTTCAGTTAATAGAAATGCAAGGAAATCTCAAAACGTGTAAATTTATCGAAAACCGGAAATCGAAATTTTTCCCATATCTTCTACTTTCTTCTTATAGATGTAGAAGCTAGCTAGTAATAAATCCACTTTTTAAAAAATAAATAGTCAATTTCAGTTAATTGAAACACAAGGAAATCTAAAAACATGTAAATTCAGCGAAAAGCAAAATTCGAATTTTTTTCTCTTATAGATGCAGAAGCTAGTAATCAATCTGCTTTTTAAAAATAAGTAGTCAATTTCAGTTAATTGAAGTGCAAGGAAATCTCAAAATTTGTAAATTCATCGAAAACAGAAAATCAAAAGTTTTTTTAAATCTTATACTTTCTTCTTATATATGCAGAAGATATACGCAAGCGAAGTGTGATATCACTGGCCATTGTTGAAGCCAAGTAAAAGATTTCCTATGTTAATGATTTTTTGTGAAAAATTATTAAAAATTGAGGAAAATTATTTCAGGATTTTAATCCCCATATTTGGCTTTTGGGTATAATTACAAATTAGTTATCGTGCACACGTTTAGATTAAGTTATTTTGCTGTTACACTGACAAAATTTTAATTTTAAATTTCAAAACTCTAGAAACAAAATGGGCATAAATTTGATATCTGTTCGTCCTTCGTGTTTTGTGTATTTGGCGATCAAAAATGTAATACGAAAACATACATGCCAGATGAATATTTTCGTAATGCATATATATTGTACGAAATATTGTTTCATTTTATTATTATTATTATTATTTTGCCATGGACAACAGATATCAAATCTGTTCCTTTTAAATGAAACGCTTATGTTTATATTCGAAAATGGAAGTCTACCATTTATCTAGAGTTTTGAAATTAACCCTTTAACGATCATTGGTTTCGAAGCGAAACCAAACATTTGGCATAATTTAACAATTTTTATGCAGCAGATTTTTTATTTCTCCCTTGTTTTAATCAGGTTTTACACTTTTGTTCCTTTTCTGTTCTGTAGATAACAACACTATTCCAAAATTTAACAAATAATGCTTCAAAGGAAGCTAAATGCATAAGTCACTTGACGTTTCTTAGCGTGCGAATTGCTGGTTTGATGATGTACTCATGTCTAATTTTTATCATTTAATGAAGAGCTGGACTTATTTTCACCTGAAACAACTTTTACGAGTTTTTGTAGTCGATAATGTTTACTTACAAAGTGTTTTATTTATTAAATTAAATATTATTTGAATTTAAAAAGGTTAACTTATAGATGTTTCAAACCAAAAATTCTCAAAAAGGAACTGTTATGTAACGTGATGTGAAGATAACAATAAATACTCGTTCTTTCACTCACAAACCAAAACTATATTAAACATACAATACACAGATTTATGCGTTGAGGACATAAGTTGTGTTAAAACATTGCGATTGAATATTTAAAATAAACAATATAATGCAAAGATAATAATGTAAAGTAATAATGCGAAGGATAGCATGCAAGCTACCGTGCGGATGAAAAAGAACATTTCTTAAAACTGTTCTTTACGGTTTCTGTTTTAGTAGAGTTGAGATGTTCGTACCTGTTGAACAGAAAAAAAGTAAAGTTGAGATGAAAACAGTTAAATCGAAAGTGTCACTGAGTGCGGAGTTCGATTATGGTAGGAATCGAATATGACTGGATGGTGGGAATCGAACAGGAACAATGATAATCTTTTATTTTTAAAATAATTATGATCAGCTACGTGTCTAAAAGACATTATTAAAATTAGTTTAGTAATTTTTAAAATAAATTAAGTAGTGAACGTTAAAGGTTTCAAAATTAAAATTTCATGAATTTTACAAAAAAAAAAAATAAATAAATAAATAAAAAATTTAGTGCAAAAAAATCAATGCACAGGACTCTAGTTTACATCAGTTATAAACTGCTGTTTGTAAAAATTGCAACACCATGAAAGAATGCGAATATCAGAATAATATTTATTGGGCACATACATTATAGTAGGAAGAACAATTGATTAAAATTTCAGAAAATTTGGAGTAATATGTACTGAGAAAACAGTACATAAAGCAGCCACCTCTGTGAGCAATAGCAGCACTTACCTGCCTAGGCATTGAATCAAACAGCGATTAGATGACATGTACGGATAGAACACTTCATGAAGCTTCAACAAGATGCCACAATTCATCGATCGTAGTTACTGGTAAGCGGTGGGGGCCAGTGGCTTTTCAACGATTAAACAGTCATTTTCATTGGTGCGAGATCAGGAGAATGCGCTGACCAGAGCAACGGCTGAACACATTATGTATTAAGGAAGGACCGGACAATACTGAAAACTTGCAGTCGTGCATTATCCTGCTTAAACGTGGCACTGCGGCGGCCTTGAATATAGAGAGGAGGTGCGGGTGTTAACTCGCTAGAAATTTAATGACCACATATCGGAGTGCCGGGAATGCAAACAAGAAGTAATCGAGATGTGTATCCAATGGGACCCCCATACCATCACTGCATGTACTGGACAGTGTGACGATGTCGAATCCCAGCTGGCATTGTGCATTATTGACAATGCCGTTAAATACAGATAAGGCAAACTTGATGCTGTAAACAGGATTGTGATTTGTCTGAAAGGCGGCTGCACGCCATCCCTGTGTCCAGGTTCATCATTAATCACACATTAAAGGTGCCCGTATCAGTGATGCAGTTTGGTAGCTGCATACTGGGTCACCACCTGGAGTGATGGTATGTGGTACCATTGGATACACGTCTCGATCATCTCTTGTTGTGATTCCCGCCACTCTGAATACTGGCCATTACATTTCTGACGAGTTAAGGCCCTTCGCTGTGCCCTAAATTCAAGGCCTACAAAACACAATACTTAAGCAGGACAATGCACGACCGCAAGTTGTAAATATTGTCCGGATCATCCTTGGTGCAGGATATGTTCGACTGTTGCTCTGGCCAGCGCGTTCTCCTGATCTCGCACCAATGAAAATGACTGTTTAATCATTGAAAAGCGACTGCCCCCCCCACCACTCACCAGTAACTACGATCGATGAATTGTGGCATCTTGTTGAAGCGTCATGAAGTGCTTTACACGTACATGTCATTCAATCGCTGTTTGATTCAATGCCTAGGCAGATAAGTGCTGCTATTGCTCACAGAGGTCGCTGCTTTATGTACTGCTTTCTCAGTACATATTACTCCAAATTTTCTGAAATTTGAATCAATTGTTCTTCCTACTATAATGTATGTGCTGAATAAATATCATTCTGATATTCACATTCCTTCATGGTGTTGCATTTTTTACAAGCAGCAGTGTAGTTATAATTATATCAAACAATTTTCTTCTTATTGTGGTTAATTTTTATTAAGTTGACTCGTCTCGTTGAAAGCAAAATCCAATTAATCAGTGAACCCGATCTGATGTAGGACTTCACTGCTATTTTCCCGTGAACTGGAAGGCTATGTCTTAGATTATATTGCATGTAATGTCACAAAACTTGGTATATTAAAAGCCTATTATGAAACTTTATGTTGATTCAATTTAGTGCATATTGATCAACAGGTGGCACTGTTATGCTGCAAGTTATTTCGTGAATAGGAAGACTAAATCTCAACTTATGCGGTAGCTAAATGCACTTAACTTGGTATTTGACATTACCAATCATTATGAAAACGAAAGCTAGCTTAATTTGAGTGTATATCGTCCAACAGGTAGCGCTACTATTTCTCACCTTCTGTGATTTTCCATATGATCAAAATTGCACCAAATTACATATATAGTTGAAATTTTCCTCATGAGAGACTATTATAAAACTTTTGGATGTGCGTTAGACAGTAAATGACACTGTTATATAGATGATATAGAAGAAAGTTTTGATATGGTTTTTTTACTTCCTTTACCTGACAACCATAGGCAATGAAAGTATTGTATTCGGTCCGAAAATTCAATATCAAGTTTTCAAATGATTTATATGTTTTAAGGTGTCCCGAGTCCAAAGAAGTAGTTTTTGGCAACTGGTTAGTGTGTGTCTGTGTGTAGTATGTATGTATGTGGGGAATATTCTGACTATCATATCTCTATAACTAATAAAGATAAAACTACGAAACTTCAGAATTGAAACAGATCTAGTGTACAGATGAATTTTCCAAATTTTGGTGAAAATTGGAAAAACAGCAGTGGGATATTGGAAACTGGAAGTGGTACCTTAAGTCTGTATCTCAAAAACGGCTTTAATGATTTTCTTCTAAGTTGCTATATAAACACTCTATTAGATTTCCTTTCGAATGATATAGTTGGTTGGTTAGTTTAGGAAAACTGATAGGCGTCCTGTATAAAAAGTTCAATTTCAGGTCACGCAAGTGTGTTCCTTTAAAAACGGCTGCATGGATATTTTTTCAAACTTACCATATTAACTGCCTTTTATATATCCTTTTGTATGTAATTATTGTTTTCCGGTCAATAAATGAGTATGCCAGGTTTTGGCAAAAGTCAGTATCTCAAAAGCGGCTCTAATGATTTTCTTGAAATTTGTTACATAAATCCATTTTAGATATCCTTTCTTATATATTATGTGGTTATTAAAGGGATATTAACAGTCATCCTTACTAGGTAGATCAGTTTTAGATGTCGGAGATTAATGTTACAAACGACTAAACCGATTTTTTTCCTTCTTACTATTTTTAAATTCGCTATGTAAATCTATTTTATATATCTTTACATGTGTATAATCTTTCTTACCAGAAAATTTTTAGGTGTGTAATTCGTTAGGTCAATTTTATGTCTTCTGTTCATATTATCTTCAAATAATACACATAAAAAATGTAACAGTAAGTAATAGAAGTCGTGTGGTTGTTTCACACCAGATTTTTTATTTTATCTAGAACTCATTTCTCTAAAATTGCATATGCATATCTTATAATAAGCAAAAACTTCTAATATTTTGAAACATTATGTATAATTTTAAAATTTGTGTTATATACAAATACATTGACGAGATTTCTCTTTATTGTAATTTTAAAAGAATGCTTATAAACTATAATCTGTGTCCATGTATCATTCTGAAAAGGTCAGCTGCTCCTTTACGTCATTAGGTGTGAAAATTAACCCGCAAAATCTTTGAGTGTAACTAATAATGTGGTTTCCTCACTCGGAAATAATTTTATAAACAGTTGCTCCCATTTCCTGCAAGCTTTATATTAGAAATTACATTTGATCTCCTTTTTCTTTCTTTCTTCCCCCCACCCCCACCCCAATTTCGAGAAGAAATGCAAAAAGTATAACCTATAACCACAAACTGAAGTTATTGCTATAGTGCACCTTGTTCTGTATTTATAAGAAAAAAAAAGTATTGGATTCGTAAAAAATTTCCGAATCCTTTATGATTTGTAGAAATATCCTGTTATTTACCTTTTATCTTTGTACAAGATGAAATAAAATATTGGATTTATGAAAATTTTCATCTTATAGCTTTCAGTATATTTACATATTTTCAGATGTCCTGAATATATTTTGGCCATTTTAAAAATTTATCTATATTTTAATATGCGAAAAAAAAAAAAAAAAAAAGGTGTGATGCAACTACATGACTTCTATTACCTACTATTTCACGTATTATATGCAATTTTAAAAAATGTGATCAGAAGACATAAAATCGACCTAACGAAGTAGACACTAAACAAATTTCCTATAAGAGAAGGCTGTGGCTATTGCTACGGCATCCGTAACAATATTATTGTTACGGCAGTCTGACTGCGCTTGCGCAGTGAGACTGCCGGAGAATTTTTAAGAATGATTCTTTATTTGAATGATTCTTGTATCCGGCAGTCTATTTGTTTACTTTTTTCAGCCATGTTTTTTCTTCGATAGCCCAGAATAATGCTACCTGTGTTTGTCGCATTAATAATCTTGGACTATATTGATCCTTGTACAAATAAAAAAGCAATGAACGGTTATTGTTAATATTTAAATCTTTATCAAATACATTTTTATGAAATTTATCGAGTGTCAGTTAAAGACGATGAAAAAATTGCACTTAAGATTAAAATTCCTTTTTTAATAAATTGTCTTTAGAAAGCTGTACATATTTTACTTATGTACCGATGTGTATTTTAAATTATCTTTTTTTATACATGTAATTAAAATTAGAATTTACTGTCAGTTTTTTTTCCCCTCAGGTACAATTTCCGTAATTACTTTCTGTTCAATTAAAATTAGTTTTAAGTTTATACTCACTTTGTCTTTCTGTCTCGTTACATAGTTTATCATGTCTTGTTTACTAGGTATTAAAACTTTATATTTTACCCGTATTGAAAACCAAAACTACCGTAACGGATCGTAAATCTTTATCAACATTAAATCTACAAAAATATAATAAATTATTCTGCTGTCAAATGTGTACTTCATTAATAACTATAAATTAGTAAGCTTTTCACATTCTTTTCTTTTTCAAGTTTGCAAACACAATCATATATGCTTATGTGTGCAAGCATTATTATTGAAAAGTTTTAAATCATTACAAAATTGATATTTATTAATAATTTAGATGATTTTAATGTTATACACACTATTAAAAATATATTTTTAATGAGCTAATGTAACATTAATAACTTAAATCTGTTATGTCATATTCTTAATAAAAGAAAAATAGTTTTTGTATGCTTCTCTTTTTCATCATCCCCATGGGATTACTAAAAATTTTCATAATAGCTTTATCATATTAGTACTAGTACCTTGACAGTACATTTTTTTTATAACAGCCCTATAGTATCGTTATGAAAAAAGTACCCCCCCCCCCCTTTTTTTTTTTTTATTTAGTAAGCCTAAAATATATAATTTTTTTTACCACATAAAATCATTTATTTCAGCCGAAATAATTATTATGTATATATATTTAAAATATTAAATACGTGAAGTGAAAATATTCGTGGATAACAGGAATATCCTTATGAAACTAACATTTAGAAAATAAGTGAGAATATCCTTTTCTCTTTTAGATAAAATGAAAAACACGTTTAAACCTTGCATGTGAAATATAACTCATTCATTGTTCTCAAAAACAGTGGCGCACCCACGGAGGGGGCTTAGGGGGCTGAAGCCCCCTCCAGAACTAGCTGACATGGTAAAAAACATGCATGAAAAAATATTATTCAAACACAGATATTGTAAGCAAAAATAAAGTTTATAAATTAAACCTCAAATTTTTAGGAATTTTTGAAATTCTTGCATTCAAACACAAAAACAGTGAACTAGTTCTTTGTTTTTTAGTTGAAAGATACCCTATACATTGCATTGCAATTTTTAGGAATCGGCTTCTAAGGCCCTAAAGCATATACTGTTATTGTGAAATCGAGGGAGTACCGAAAAAGTCAGGCAGGAGAAGCAATCTGATGTGGAAGTAAGCAGGGATGTATTTGTCAGAAAAATGGGATACCAGGTTCATAAAATTTTATATTTTAATTCATGAGTATTTATAGCATCTTTGTGAAAGTTTACTTTGTCCTTGGGCAAAATTAACACATTCGCATTGGTAAATGAAGATTCTCGTTTGATATAAAATAAAAGATCAGCCCTTCTCTTAGTCGTTCCTCTGAAACAATATTTTAAATTTAAAATGAAATTTGCATATTCGTTAAGCCTTTCTTATGTCATTAGCACATATACATGCTAGTAAAATTTCACATCAATTGAAGATAAAATTTAATTGGTTTAATCTCAAATACGCAAAATTATTTCTCTAAAAATATAATGATTTAGAGGAATGCCAAAAGGCAAGGCATAGTTTACTGTTCAAAATAGGAAAATATCCCGATAGCAATATGTTAAAATATTTTACAGATGCTTCTGAGGATGGGGTCACTTATTTATTTTTATTACGGTTAGTAGAACACACAGTAGGGTCCATGCACAGTTTTCATTTTTGCCTCTCATGTCACTAAGATCTAAGCTTCATTTTTGGCCAATGCAATTTTTTCCTGTTATAAAAATTCAAATTTCACAATATATATAAATATTATACTGGAATACAATATCCTGTAATCAGCTCAGAAAGGTAACGCTTGAAATATTTGCTAACTGAACAAATTAAAATTCTAAGTAATATATATTAGAATAGAATTAATGATTTAGGATATTAAGAGGTTCTGTTCCCTGCTTGCTGTGTTGACTAACACCCACGAAGACTACACGTTCGACTTGTTTCTGTTAACCGAACCTAAAATCATCGCCCCAATACTTCAGATGATTAAAGGAAAATAGCAATGTAAAAATTTAAACTGAAATTCTGTTATAATTCCTACATATTACAACTGTAGCTTTTATTTGGCTATAATTATTATAATTTCTTAATTACTTACGTGTTACTGCATATGCATGTAAAGCAGCGCAGAAGAGTATTAAATTTGATCAAATTTTATTTTAAATGGAAATATGGGGGAAGGCATTTCATTCGGATGAATTTTGTGTTCACTAGCTCGTCATATTGTACACGATATTTTTTTTTTTTTTTTTTTTTATCATAGAGGAACAGACAACTTTATGTTTACAAGCTCAATGTCAATTCCAACTGACCGAACTACTGTAACTTAGCTTGTTATATACCGATATAAATTTCTCGATTGCGCTATTCAACTTAAATTCAATTTCATTCATGCGTTTACTTATTTCAAAAGAAATATTTAAAGCAGATTCTTTACTAAATGTACGTGTGCGTATATGCCCATACTCCTATTTACTGTACTACATGACCCGATTATTCTTCAGCCCCCTCCAGACAGAAATTCTGGGTGCGCCACTGCTCAAAAAGCGTATATTTAGCTTTATTCCCCATATTCTTTTTTCTTTGTAGGAAGGGGGGATATTTTCAATGAAATACAGTTTTAAGATATTTTATTCAAACAAAAAAGTACTTAAGCTTTTTATTTTTATTTTATTTGCTCAGTAACAAGAACATTTAAAACTCATAAACGGTTATTAAATGTTTTAGGAAAACCAGAATATAAAAGATTGAAGATATTAGGTTTAGAAAGCAAGCTTAAAAGCTATCAAGCAAAAAACTTTGAATAAAACACTATAAATTGTGCATCATCGCTTTCTTTGCGGCACTCGTGCCAACTTAATTGTTTTGGGTTTTTTGCAGTTTATAATGTTTATTCAGTTTTTCACTTATTACTTTTCAACAGTTCTCTGGTGTATTTTTTATTATTTTAAGATTAAAAGGAAAGCTAATGAAAAGTAATAAAAAAAAGAGAAAATTCAAATTTTATTAAGAATAAGCTGTTTATTAAAAGCTAGTTTATTTTTTTTAATATTGATTTTAGCGACAGATTTTGGCTTAGGCCCGTGCTTAGGGGCACCTAAGTTTTAAAGATAATTAAAATTTGAACAGTAGTGGCAGTTAAATTTGAAGGACAACCAATATTTAATAGGAATGAGAAACATTTTTAATTAATTGTTTTTATTTTTTGCCAATTATAAAACACTTTATCAATCCCTGTTAAACACGTTACAGGTTTTTAGATAGTGGTTTGAAATATACGAATAGATAGTGTTATTGAAAATTGATTTTTCCAACTGAGTGAAAATAATGCCCGGAACTTTGACTTACACGGTCTAAGATCTTTGACCATGTAAGTCAAAAATCTGGGGTTCGACTCCTGGTCCTGCCATTATTTTCACTGAGCTGGAAAAATGAATTTTCTCTATATATGATTTTCTTCCCAATCTGTTGATTGTGTGATATTAATAAAAGAAGATAGTGTTATATTTGAACGGTTGATCCTCTGGACTAAGCAGCGGCAATATGTAGCTAGGGATGCTGCTGTTTTCTTATGGCGATTAAACCTCCAGCAATGGATTATGCTTAGATCCAGGTAGAGTGTGGCAATTTTTTTTAAGCTTATTAAATTCTTAAAAATGATTTAATTTTGAACACAAATCCAAACATTAAGAGCAATCGAATAGATTTTCAGTCGATAATACAAATTTCAAAGCATGATCTGCTCTCTCTGTCATGAGTCAAACATGTTATGATTTGATGAGAGAAATTATTTTCTGAAAATAAATAAGTATGCAATGATTTAAATATAAAATATCAAACAAGAAGCTGCAAAGAAACTATTTTTAAACAAATTAACCTACACTGTAAAAAAAATAACTATTACCAGCTGCAAGAAACTCTCTCTGATTGGAGAAAATAATTATTTTCTCCAATCACAGAGAGTTTCTTGCAGCTGGTAATAGTTATTTTTTTACAGTGTATCTACTTATGAATCAAAATAATTTCTATTTTGATTAATAAAAATATAAAAAGAAAGTTAGTCAGTTCTTAAGTGATTAAATAAAAAATTAAATTCTGCTTATTAACATTTTTTGTAGGAGAAACCAAATAAAGTAATTGATTTTTTTCATGATCAGATATGATTATTTATTTTTTACTTATGTAATGATTATTATATAAAGATTGCTTAGAGATTGATATATCTAAGAAAAATATTTCTCCTTTAGCTGTATCATATTTATTGCTATTATTACTATTACAAATGCATAATATACTTCAAAACATGGGAGGGGGAGGGTGTCACATCGAAATGGGTGTAGGGTACAATCTAACTCAAATCCGCCGCCTCTCATTGTATTGTTATTTATTGCTGCAATCATATTGTAAATAAGCTGCTATTGTTAGTATAAATATCAACAAATGCAGGGGTGAAACTTTTCAGGGGCTGCCCCTGAATTCAGGGTTTTTAAAATTTTTACTGCTTCTGAATTTTATGTTAAATTATTTTGTTTTTATAGAAATTTGTCATTTTGATTGTTTGCCTTAAAATGCATTAAGAACCCTTTAAATATTATTTATTACAGGTAGATATATAATATACCATTATTAAATCCCCCCCCCTCATCTGCATGCAAATAGCAGATTTCAGGGTTTTTGCATATTAGGTAGTTTTATCCCTACAAATGTCCATATTGACGCCCCCTCCCCCTTCAACCTTTCAGCAGAAAGTTTTGAAGAAATAAAAACTGATATATAAATTGATCTCAAACATCTAAAATATTTTTTTTTTAACAAAAGCAAATGATGGCATGTTAATAATCAATCATTCAAAAAATAAAAAGAAAAAGGTGTAACTTAATTTTTTTCTTTTTTTTTAAATCTTAGGACTCTAAAAAAAAAAAAATGTGAAAATGATAATATGTAAACATAGTTTATAATTCTGACTTCAAAATGTACATTTATGTGTATCAAACATTGCGTACATTAAAATGTACAGGTACAATGTACATTAAAACTAATCACGGATGCATAAAGTATTCAAATTGTATAAGAAAAAACTAATTTTCTGATGTTCATACTAGTAATTGATATTTATACTAACAAAGAAAATTTATTTATTAATTTAAACATCAATAAGTTAAGTAACTAATATTTAATGAAAAATAAAAAATGATTTATAAAGCACAGGAAATTTTGTTTCCATAATTATGCATTACTTAATGTATTTTTTTAAATTCCATTTTCACATTCAGAAAAAATCACAAACAATAAATTAGTACTTGTTTTGCAAAAATTTAATTTTTAAACTTTTAACATTTTATTTTGCAGTTAAAAAATGCAAATGATATACTTGGTTACTTTTTTATATTTAAACTCAAAATATTAAAAGAACCAATTTAACAGTTGAAAAATTTCTAAATGTCAAAACAAAATTATAATAAATTGTATAATGAATAATTCTGGAAACAAATTTCAAAGGTTAGGTAGTACTCTTAAGTATTAACCACTTCACAGGCTGCAGTAATGTGTAGACGACAGCTATAGTGTGCCTCTGACTAGTTGGTCAAGTGGTTAAATGAAGCTTATTTTATTTTAACATGCAAACTTTAATATTGTCTTTCTACTAATTTATATTAATAAAATCAGACTTTTGTTTGTAAATTTCAGAATAAAAAAATTTGCAATTGTTGTGTCCGTAACTTTATTTTTGTCCAAGTATCACGCAAGAACGGCTAAACTGAATTGCAGGAGACTTTGCAGGAATTTAGGTCTTAAAGCAACTTAAAATTATATATATCAACTTTTACAACATTTTCTCCCCTTCCAAGGGGGCAGGAGGCAAAAACATGTTTGTAAGCATAACTCAGCTCCAAATTACTTCACGATGAGGAGATTGCACATGGAGAGACTAGATTTGAGGACAAAAAGGAAGAAAACTTTCTATGATTTTGAAATTTTTGATTTTTAGGGGGGGGGGGGGAGGAGAAAATAAATTTTTGGTGGAAAATTTCACAAATTCCCGATTTTTGAGTAGAACTCTACCAAATATGGTTAACAAAGATGTTGAAAAGAGCCATGTAATTTCCAAATACCCATTTTTGTTTTTTGTAGTTTTTTAGGGATTTGATTTGTGCACAATGCTAGTGCTTTAGTGCTGAATTTGTCTTGGAAAAACTGTAGGAGCTGAAGTTAAGAATTTCAGTGGGTGGATTATTTATATGTATCTGACATCTATAGTAATGGAATTTTATGACCCTCCCCCCCTTTCTCCCTGGAGAGCAGGAGGCAAAAACACGTCTGTAATTGTAAGCATAAGTCAATTTCACATTACTTCACGGTGAAGTAATTGCACATGTGGAGAGTATTGAGTATAGAGTCCTGCATCGGGTTGGGTAACCCAATTTTACCTGAACTTGACCCGACCCGACCCATGGGTCAGGTTGACAAATGTTTTTCTCTTGCGGGTCAGGTTTAGCTTTCTATGAGTCAGGTCGACTTGAGAACACCTTTCAAAAAAAATTTTACAGTTGAAAGCATAAATTTGTAGACATAATTATAGTTTCTTTAACTGATTTTAGACATGTGTCGGAGCTCCATATTCCTATACATGGATATCCACCCGAAAAAAAAAATCCGTATAAGCATGAGAAAAAAATATTCGTATATGTTTTCTTTTCTTAAAGAAATCTAAAACTGATCATATGTAGAAATTGTATGAAAATTTTAAAGTACTGTATAAATTTTTATTGACTATTAATATATATATATATAAGAAATACAACATAACCTCACTTTTACGTTTTGGAAATTTAAGTTATTTCTAAATTTACATTTTTTTTAAAGATATCTTTATTTTCAATGAATTTTAATCCTCGCTTGTATGTTAATGAAATTTTGAATTTTCTTTCATTTACATTTGTATATACAGCAAATATAAAGGGAATACTTGTCGTGATTTAATTAAAAAAAGTAATGTAAAATAAACACATAAAGGAAACGAATACCATCAAGGCAGATTATATTCTTTATTGTCTTCTCTAGAACGAATAAATAATGCACCAGAAAACTGAAACGAGAAGCTAAGTTGGTGATTATACGAATTTAAAATGATCAGTGATCCTTAAAAAGCAGATGTTTAACTGCGAATCACATACATGCTACACAAATTATTATAGTAAAGTAAACATCTACATCAGACAAAAGCAATAAAGAATAATACATCTTTATTTTTTTCCAGACTATAAGTAATAAATAATAAATTATGAACATTTAAATTGAAGTGCATTTTTTATTTTCTTCTATATTCAATAGAAGAAAGTGTTGGATTCATAAAAATTTTCGACGGATTTACATGTTTTGAGAGGTCTAAAACACGATTTTACCATTTATAGAAAATATCTGTCTGTGTGTGTGTGTGTGACAAAAAGTTTGTGATGACTGTATCTCCGGAACTACTGTTCAGAATTATATATGAATTTACATGTAGAGGTACCTTGACCTAAATTAGTGCCTATCAATTTTTGTTAACTGATCAACAGGTGGCGCTGCTATACAGCAATTTCTGAGATTTAAGAGAAGGCTATATCTCAGGTTCTATTGAGTATAATCAAACAAAGCTTGATATGTAAAAAGGCTATTATGAGACATGATGATTCAATTTGAATTCTTATTGGCCAACAGGTGGCGCTGCTGCACAGCGATTTCAGCAGTTTAGGCGAAAGCTATATCTCAGGAACTACTGCATAAAATTGCATATAAATTTATATGTAGATGCACCTTGACCTAAATTAGTATCTCAACCGTTGGTGTCAACCGCTCAACAGGTGGTGCTGCTATACAGCAATATTTGCAATTTAATGGGAGGCTATATCTCAGGTTCTATTGTGTATAATCAAACAAAACTTGATATGTGAGAAAGCCATAAGAAGACATTATTTTGGATCAATCTGTATGCTAATCGGCCAATAGGTGGAGCTGCTATGCTGCAATATCCCTCGATAATGGGAAGGCTATATCTCAACTTCTATGGCATATAACTCTACGAAACCTGATATGTGAGATAACCATTATAAAAACGTACTTTTTAAGATGCTATTTATAGGCAATAAAACTGTCACTTTGGATATTTAGTGTTAGTTGTCTCTAAGATGAAAATCGTTTGCATTCATCCTGTTAGATAATCTTAAAAAATAATATTTTTAATAAATTATTTGCACTTAGTAAAATATAGGAAATTATAGAAGAAAGTCTTGTGGTGGCCAAAACATACTAGTTTACTAATAAATTATTTGCACTTAGTAAAATATAGGAAAGTATAGAAGAAAGTCTTGTGGTGGCCAAAAGAAAACTAGTTTACTCTTGAATTTCACAACTCACATAAATGGTTAAAAATTATTATTGATCCTTTTTTTCAGTTTTAAATTAAACAATTAGTAATTACATTTCAAATTTTTTTTAAAATAATTTACCAACTGTACGACAAGGAAAACTTACCTTATTTTATAACTAGCAGGCTTTGCCCGCTTCGCTGGTCATTATATTGAAGTGAATCCCCAAAACAGCATATCATTAATAATAATAAAATATCTTTATAAAAAAAAAAAAATCATTGAAATCCGTCAAAATCTAAGTTTAAGTTGCCCAATGCCTTCGGCAGTCCCTTACCTGCTTTTTACTCCCCCTCCCTCGCGGTTACAGTTGAAAGTTTTACAAAATCTCATCAAAGTGCATATTTCGCACACTTAATAACACCCACACACCAAAATTCGCCATTCTTAGGTAATTTGGACGGATTTAAGCTTCAAAATGTGGTTTTTGCCCCGCCCGCCCCAAGAGGAAGGGGGGGGGGGTAAATTTCCAAAATTACTTTATATTGCATGTTGCATACACATACCTAACCGACACATCAAAAAATTGAGATCATGAAATTATTTAAAGCTGAGCTATGCTTTAAAACTTTTTTTTTTTTTTTTTTAATCTCTCCCCCCGTTCTTAAAGGATGGAAGGAGGAGGGAATTTCGCAAAATCTCTTCATACTATGAGTTAGATACATATAATCGTCCCTTACATAAAAAATGTCCAACCTTAGATAATTTAGTGCAGCGTTACGCATGAATACATGTTTTTGCCCCCCATTCTCCAAAGGGCGGTAGGATGGAATTTCATAAAATCCCTTTGTAGTGTGTGTTCAGTTCGATTTCCTCGTGTGTTGAGTACCCTTCTTCCAAAACCTTTTCCCTTCCCTCCCCCCCTTAAAAATCCAAAATTCCAAAATCGCAGAAAATAATTTTTTTGTACTCAAGTCTGGTCTTTCCATCTGCAATTTCTTCACCGTTAAGTAATTTGGAGCCGAGTTAAGCCTTCTGCCCCCCAAGGGAGACAGGGGGGGGTATTTTGCAAAATTCCGTCTTAGGTGGGGGTCAGGCTCCGAAAACCAACCTGGTCACTAAAATTTGTGACCCTCTTTCCCACAGAATCGTCATGGCAGTGTTGAGTCAGTGAATCATTGAGTTTACTCTTTTATATGTACAGATTTGTTTATATTTTTTATGGACTACTTGGCTTAAGGTTGCTGTCACAAAAATTAGAGTCCTTGGCGAAAAATGTCCTATCTACTTCAGTATTAAAATTAAAAATATACGCAGGATTATCAACTAATAAAGCTCTTTGATACAGATCTGAATTAGCTTTCATTTTCTTATTATTTAATTTTGATAATGACGTTATGTTGTCATGTGCCTAAGCAAATTTAATATTTATTATTTATTTTATTATTATTCGCGTGAAATATTCTTTGGCAACAATTAGAAATTAAAACAAATTATTTTAAAGTTTTATTATAGAAGAAATATTTATATTATATAGAAGGTATAAATTTTCCGGTATAAATAGTAGCCTATGTCTTATTCCAGACTATTATCTATCTCTGTACAAAATTTCATCCAGATCCGTTTAGCCGTTGTGGCGTGATTGAGTAACAAACATCCATCCAAACTTTCGCATTTATAATTTTAGTATAGATTAGTTATCATGTGCATGTGTTAGATTGAGTTATTTTGCTGTCATATTGACAAAAATTTAATTTTAAATTTCAAAACTCTGTTGCTCTTGGCGCTTATTGTATTTGGTGATCAAAAACGTAATACGAAAATATGCATGCCAGATGTATATTTTCGTAATATGCATTGTACCAAATATTGTTTCATATTATTCATTACTCTCTTAATATAAGTTGTTAAAATAACCATGATTTTTGAAAGGAATTAAATTATTTTCGCCAAATAATTTGTCGATATATTTTTTTTTCTGTTAAGGATGACCGATATCAAATCTATTCCGCTGCATCACATTAGTATCTTATATCAGATACTTATTTAGACATTTGAATACAAATTTGACTTCAAATTATGATAGAATATTTATCATTTTCCTTTTAATTAGTATATTAGTTGGATATTTATTGTGTAAATATCATCTTTTGAAATGAAATGTTTGTGTTTTCAATCGATTATGGAAATTTGCCATTTTTTCCCCCCTAGAGTTTTGAAATTAAAAATTCAAATTTGTCAATTTTACAACAAAAATAACTTAATCTAACGCATGGACATGATAATTAATACATACCTAAATATGGGGATTAAAATCGGGAAATAATTTTCCTCGATTTTTAATAATTTTTTACAAAAAATCCAATGGACGTTTAACATAGGAAATATTTTTCTTGCATCCACGTACGGCCAATGACGTCATCACTTCGCTTGCGTATTAGCACTTTATCAATGTGTAAAAGAAATTTTTAATTAAAAATTACGTCAATTTTTGTGAGATGCATAATTTTTTTTTTTTATAATTTTTACCGTTCACGTTTAGATAAATGTATTTATTTTCCTGTTGAAAAAAATAAATAAATTCGTTTTTTTTTTTTTTTTTTTTGGCAACAATTAAATTATGGATAAATTTAAATGGCTAATTTTTTGCTATTGATAGCTTACAAAATTGCTATTTTATGCATAAAAATCGCAAAAACAAATTTTTTTTCGGAATAAAAAGTACCCAACTTTTTAAGTTAGGGTATAAGCTATCTCCATAACAAATTTTATCGAAATCCATCGAGCAGTTTTAGCGTGAAACTCAGTCAAATAAACGGACATTCACATTTATAATATATATAAGATTTAAAAAAGTTTTGCATGATTTTTAGATGAAAAAGAAATTTTCATTTAGTTCTCGGGTTTCGGGTCAGGTGCGGGTTGATGAAAAATTTTTAGTCGGGTTCAGGTCGGTTTTCGGGTTAATGAAATTTTTTTTGTCGGGTTCGGGTTGATATAAAATTCATCTGTCGAGTTCGGGTCGGGTGCGCAGGACTCTAATTAAGTACAAGAAAGCATTTTCTGTGATTTTGAAATTTTCAATTTTTAAGAGATGTAGGGGGGAATTTTTGAGTAGAGTTTCACAAAAAAGTGGTACATATTCTAAAGAAAATGCATGGCTGTTTTCAGTATATATCTCCAAAAACCCATTCATATTTTTGTGACTTTCGATTTTGAGAGTTGTGTTGCAAGGGGGCAAATTCGTGACCCCCCCCTCCCCTTTCAGCGCTACATTTGTCTTGGGAAACCTAGGTAAGTTGCAGTCATGTATTTTAATGCATAAATAGTTTATATGTATCCAATACCTATTGTAATGAGATTTCCCTCCTTGGGTTCAAGGGGGGGGGGGGGGAGAAAAAAAAAGTTTCCAAGTGTAACTTTGCTCCAAATTATCTCAGTCAGATTAATTTTAATGTGTGGGTTGGTTATGCATACCCAACATGCACTATAATAGGATTTTGTGAAATTTCCCCCCTTCCCCCTTTTAAAGGTTGGAAGGAAATACATTTTCAAGACTAACTCTGTTCCAAATTATCTTAGGAAAGTGATTTTTTTATGTCAATTGGTTATGCATACCCAATACACACACCACAAAGAGATTTTGTGAAACTACTTTCTACCTCCTTCCATAGGAAGAGGGGGGGGGAGTAAAAAGAAAGTTTTCAAGGTTAAATCTGCTTCAAATTATTGTAGAACAGTAATTGTTTATGTGTGGGTCAGTTATATGTATCCAATATGTAGTATAAAAAGATTTTCCAAAATTCTCCCCTTTTTCCACACTTTAGGATCAGGGCGTGTGCAAAGACACGTTTTTAGCATAACTCTGCTCCAAATTATCCGAGGAAAGAGATTTTTTGATGCATCAATTGGTATGTGTATGCAACACACACTCTAAAGGGGTTGGGTTTCGCGAAATTACCCCACCAACACACACACATACTACCACCGTCCGTTGGGGTAGACTCAGCAAAAAACACAGTTTCAAGTTTGAATATGCTTCAAATTTTCATGGAATGGCGAATTTTGGCATATGAGTCAGAGATGCTGTTTATGTGCTATAGTGCGTAAATTACGTGAAAAATTTATTGTGGCGGGTACCAGCGGACACGTAATTTTTATTCTTGAAAAAAATAATAAATAAATAAACGAAGAAAGAAAAAAATAAATTTTAAAATATATTTCTTGTTTAAAACTAATATTTTCTTTATATTTTTAAAGCATTCTGCTCTGAAGAAGGAAAAAAGATCTTTTCCTCCTACATAATATTAGTTTAAGACAATTTCAAAAAGAGCTGGTTAAAAATTCCTAAAAATCGGTTTTTCATTTAGAATAAAAAAAATATATATATATATCTGTAATGTATAAATTCATTCATGTGGGGACCCATTTTTTGAAAAATTGACCCAGATTTTTTAAACTCATGGATCCCAAGATTTTGAAAGACTAGCGGCATCACTGTGAGTATTGATTAAGAATATGCAATATTCTCTCTGATTCGATTTATTGAAAATTCTGATTTTCCCGCCAGTGGTGGATCGAGAACTTAACTTTTTGGGGAGCGGGGCTAAGATTTGTCAAGATGTTATTCCAGATCAATGAAAATTTTACAATTGTAATATTCAAATGTGAAATGAATGCCAGTATTTTTTTTTTTTTTTTTTTTTTGGGGGGGGGGGGGGTGCTTCCCCCCTTAGATCCGCCACTGTTTCCCGCTGTGGACAGGGGAGTAAATCAGTGCCAAAGGCAGTGGGAACCTGAACTCTTCATGCTGCAAGCGAGAAAATCTCTACTGAATGCGACATAAACTTTAACTTAGGTTTCAACTGATTTTAGTATTTTTATTTTTGACATTTTATAATAATGATATGGAATTTTGAGAATTCGTTTAAATATAGTGTCCAGTGAAGCAGGCAAAGCCTGCGAGTAAGTTATGTAATTCTTCAGAATTATAAAAAGAAATTTGTGATTAATTAGCATGAAAGAAATTAGCACAATTATTTCAATTAAAAATATATACTGTATTAAATTAAAATTTATTTAAATATGCAGTCATACTTAATTTTTAAAGTTTTAGTTAATTACGGCTGAATCTGCAGCTGCACAAACTGTTCATAAATTGGAATTTTGTAACAATTGATCTGTATTTTTTATTTATAATCTTGCTGGAGATGGAGATTACTGAAATATTCTACATAATATTCATACTAGAGATATACCAAATTTTTGGCCATATTACTGATTATTCCATTTGGCCGAATCTGAAACTATTTGGCTAGATGAAAATATTCAGTTTGTCCAAATATCCAATTATTTGGTAAGCTATTCAATTAGCCAAATTTATAAAACTTCATTTATTACTATACGTAAAAATTTTTGACCTTGGGTTTTCAATAGATTTTGACTTACGCATTCTGAGAGGAGTAGAACACGATTTTTTTAAAAAATGTGTCTGTGTGTGATAAATTTTTGTGGCAATTGTATCTCAGGAACTACTACATAGAATTTCATGCAAATTGGTATGTAGTTGCACCTTGACATAAATTAGTGTCTGTCAACTTTTGGTGAAAATAGTCTTAAAGGTGGCTTTGCCAACCTGCTTTTTCTAAAGTTTTAACATGGTGATATATCTCAAAATTTCGTGTAAATGTGCATAAAGATAATTATTTTTTAATAATTTTGAAATTAAAAAGAATTGTTTATAACAGTTATAGTCAACTGAGGAAAATTTTTTGTATATATAGGAGCATTGCATCTGTCTCCTGTAAATTTTCATTATGTACCCAAAGAGCTTTAACTATGTCCTTTAAAACGAATGATTGAACTATAGATCTGTGATAAAAGTTATTGATTTTTTTCATTAAAAGAAAGAAAAAAATGTATTTTTATAAAATGTTATTTGGAGAATAAAATTGATTTTCTTTGGATATTTGATGTTACGACTTCTCTAGAAATGTAAATCATCTGCATTTATCATGGAAAATAATTTTAATAAATTATTTTTACTGAGAGAATTTGTTTACGAAAATATAGGGTACAACTTCAGTATACACCCACAGCTGAATTTGGCGATTTTTCTTTGGTGCTGTTTTGAACGATAACAATGTCGTTCTGGACTGTTTGCGATATAATATGGCAGCTTATATGTTGTTTATTTTAGATTTGTCATTTTATCATTTATGATTTAGCCATAATCGCCAAATATTGTTGTGGGTGTATACTGAAGTTGTTCCAAATACAGAAGAAAGTCATATAGTGGCCACAACATGATAGTTTTTTTTTTTTTTTTTTTTTTTAATTCCATTTTCACATTCAGAAAACTATTAGTACTCATTTTACAAATTTGAGTTCAAAAATGCGAGTTTTCATTAAGTGTATTAATTATTAGCCAAATTATTTATGAGTCAGAAAAAAGTATTTGTAGATTTATTAAATATAGCCTTTTTTGGGCTTAGAGATGCCATGAACCCATGTAATAGAATTTTAAATACAATGCGTTGGAAAAGTTTTTTAAACACTGAAATTTTATAAAATGAAATAGTACTAAAAATTTAAAAAATTAATTTTTGAAAAATAAGTACTAATTTAATGACTGCAAATTTTTTGAATGGGAAAATAGAATTTTAAAAAATACATTAAGTAATGAATAATTATGGAAACAAATTTTCCCATACAATAACTGTCAGTGAAATTAGGCATTATATGCTCGCAACATGCAAAAAACCCTGAAAACTGGTACTTGCATGCAGAATGAATGGCAAGACTTGTTAATGATATATAAAATGGCTATTATTAAAAATATTTATTTACACTAATCATAAATGATAATATGATATTTGCGAAGTTCTATGAAAATTACAATGCAAATGAAATATTCAAAATGAAAAATTTCTATAACATGAAATTCAAAGACACAACTGAAGCGAATCCTGCAGATAACATACTATTATTAAGTCTTCCTTCACTATTCATTCTGAATGCAAGTAGCAGTTTACAGTTTTTTGCTTTCTAAGAGGTTTTACACCCATCATGTAAATTAAAACAAATATTTTAAATCTTCCACAGCAATATTAAAAAAGATTAATTACATTTATTATAACAATTAATATTTGAATAAGTACAAATTCTACTATGGTACAAAACAAATAAAAGATATGAGAAAAAACTAGTATGTTGCGGCCATGACAAAACTATGTTCATTTTCCTATAAGAATTCACACAATACAAATAATCTATAAAAAATTATGCAAACGATTTTCATCCCAGAGAAGTATAACGCAGAATATACAAAAAAAAAAAAAAAAAAAAAAAGTAAATTTTATGTTTTGCAAAATAAATCGATGGTATTTTAAATTATCACAGATCGATGGTTCAATTATTTTCTGATCGAAATCCCGTTCCGAAATCATTATATGAGGGAAATAAATCTCCCACATTGATTTCAACATTTTTTCCCGAACACACTAGCTCAAAAAATAAATTAAAATGCCGCATTCAACAAAAAGCAAAGATAGTAAAGCGATCATTTAAAATAATAAATATAAAAATGGCGTCGTGAATGTCAACCATAGAATGGAATAATGTCAACATGTGTGCTACGAGATTGATTCACAAAAGAGTCGTTCTTAGTGGGAGCGATAAAGATTCATTGGTGACTGCCGTAACAATAATATTGTTCCGGCTGCCGTAGCAATAGACACTTCGATAAGAGAAAGCTGATATATAGACATGTGAAACAGAGTTTAGATAGCGAGTTAAGAAATAAGAAAAAAAAGTAGAGTTATTTTTTGAAACACCAATTTCCGAGATCTAAAAGTGACCTACCTGAGCATGATGAGTGTTAATTTTCCTGTAATAACCACATATTATACAATAAAGGATATCTAAAATAGATTTATGTAAGAATTTTCAAGAAAATCGTTAGAGCCATTTTTTAAGTACCAACTTTTACCAAAACTGGGCATACTCAATTATTGACCGGAAAACAATAATTACATACAAAAGGATATTTAAAAGGTAGTTAATATAGCAAGTTTAAAAAAAAATCCTTACAGAAGTTTTAAAAAAAACTCACTTGCGAGAACTGAAATTGAGCTATTTATACAAGTCGCCTATCAATTTTCCTGAATTAACTAACTAAATCATTGAAAAGGACTTCTAGAGTGTTTATGTAGCAAATGTGAAGAAAATCGTTAGATCCATTTTTGAGATATGGACTTATGGTCCCACTTCCAGTTTCCGATGTCCCACTTTCAGTTTTCCAATTTTCACCAAAATTTAGATAATTCATCTGTACACCAGACCTGTCTCAATTCTGTAGTTTTGCAATTCTATTTTTATTAGTTTTGGAGATATGATAGGGAGAAGATTCCCCACATACATATATACACACACACACACACACAAATACTTTTTTGGACTCATGCGACCTTAAAACGTGTAAATCAGGTGAAGACTTGATATCAAATTTTTGGACCGAATATTTTACCAATTTATTTTACGTAAATTTAATCTATGGATTCCTTTCTTCTCCCCCTCTACTATTAAAAACTTGGTTGTTAATGACAGAGATTTCAACAAACCTACTGGCGGGGTTTATAAAATCCCTATCAAATATAATGATAAAATTTTTTACTACATAGGACAAACACGTCGCACACTTAAAGCAAGAATAAATGAACACATTCGTAATGTTAAAGAGAAAAAAAGTTCAATTCTAGTAGATTTTCTGTACGAACACCGTGAAGTTATTTCAGCTCCTCGCAACTTGCAAGACCTACTAATGACTGAGGCAGTGAATATTATTAAGTAGAATAATGTGATTAACTCTAAAGATGAGGCTGCATAAAATCTGGCACACTTTGATCTCATAAAAATATGGTAAATAATATTGAAATCCTTTTTGTAATGTGTAGCTCCTGTGTGACCGTTGGTGGACTGTACCTCCTCTCCTTACAATGTAGTTCCTGTGTAACCTGTTATGAACTGAACTGAAACTTTTTTAACCTTAATTGTAATCGTATTGAAACTTCTAGATTATATATAGCTGATTTCTATGTAATTCAATTACACCTGATGATGCCATTGTTATAATGGTGAAAAGCTTTGTGTCGTGTTTTTATTAAAAAATGTTTTATCTGCGTGTTTTTCAAAGTGGTTTTATACTATTTTTTATCATAAAAGTATATGTTAAAAATAAATAAATAAATAATAAGAATGAATCTAATATTTCAGCAAGTTAATTTGCTCAGGAAATTCCTTATAATAAATTACACCATATAAATTTTTACTCGTATAAAATATCAATATTTTAAGGTTATTCTTTCTAAATTAGTTTTCCTATAATATATTATGGAGATGAAATATCAAAGATTATAATAATTAGATTTAAAAAAACAAAAAAGAAGAAAGAAAAAACATCCTTGGATATTAAATATCTATCGCCATCCTTTCTAAACAAAGTTTTCAAGTAAGAAAAGTTAATTTTTAAAGAACAATAAATAAGTCTAAGAATTTGTTAATTTTTAAAGATTTTTTTTTTTTTAAGGAATGAAAAACAAAAATTTTAGGAATATATATCCCCCAGTGGCAGAAGCACCGTGACACGGCGATATAGTCGCGGACACAGAAAAACGGCTTGCGGACAGTTTTTGTCTGCACTGAGAAAAAAATTTGTCCGCAACTTTCGAATAACAATTCACTTATAAAAATTTCTGTATCAAAACTAAAACTAATACTTTTATTATTTATAATTATTTATATTGTGTTGTGTCAAACATTGCTATAAAATATTTAATTGAATGAGATGAATTGAATGAATACAATTGTTTATACTATAAAGTTTTGTAGTAAAATTGTGTTCGTGTATTGTTGTACGAGATCAGCACTGATGTTAAGCCCCCCCCCATCCTGTCCCCATCAGCTTTCAGGATTTTGAGTGTAAGCCATTTTCACCCCTGATTGCATGCAAATTTTGCAGACAGATTATGAAATTTTAAAAGTCTGTCGCAGACAGCTAAAAAACTTTCTGCCACTGGGATATATGCTCTATATGGTACCAGATGGTGCCACAGTAAAAAAAATCCCAAAATCCTATCCTGTGTAAAGAAATTTTTGGCGATAATGTACATGACATTAACCGATAAGAATTCTCAAATTCCTTTGTTTTAATATACTTCCTTGGAAAGTATGAATCAATAAATTAATTGTGTGAATTATTTTTATGATTGAGCTTTAAATAGGCATCTGCCATAGACATATGAAATATTGCCATCTGCTCGACCTCTATTATCAGTATTCGTATTGCACTGAATAAAGAGAAAGGAATATTCCTGTTCCGAATTGGTTCAAAATTTTCTGCCGCATGCCCAGATCGTACAATTTTGGTCTTACAGAAAGTGCCTTGTGTTTTAATATTATAGATTATTATTATTAATTAATTAATTTTTTTTTTTTTTTTGAAGCCTCAGCTGTAAAATTCTTTTTTTATATTAAAATATCAGTTGCGGATTAGAGAGATTTGCTGATTGTAGGTGTGCAGAGGAAAAGGAGTTGACTGTAATTCTTTGACAGAGCAATTTTCATAACAATGCAATGTATATGACATATGACTACTCAAATAGTAAATATTGTTTCTCAATGAACTTATAATTACCACCTTACAGCCTAGTTTTTTAGGCAAATATGCTTAGGTTGACATAAAATTTAAATATCTTTGTTATATTCCTTTTTCTTCATTTTTCATTAGGATAGACATAATTATAAATTTCATTTCTTTATACACTTTTTCTAAAGTATTATTATAATGTCATATTACTTTGAAATCTTTAAAATATATGCTTAGTAAAATTTAAGCTTGGGTAACGCAAAAACACCACATGTTCTGTTCTTGTATCTGGTAGATGGGAGGGGGGGGGAGGTGTCAGGTTTGATCCCACATAACGATAGTTTGAAGTTTTTGGTCATTTTCTTCGAAACTCGCATGTATATGTGCTGGATAGCAGGAAGACACTCCACTTAGGCTTAAGTCGCGACATTAACATCCTCTTACACAGTCTGATATTTTTCATGATTACAATACTTATCTTATTTATATATCTTCGGGAAGTAATAAATATGATCGGACTGAACATAATTTAATACATATTTTATACTATTTAAATAAGAAAAAAATATGTTAAGGGCATGCAATACCTTTATTTAAAGTTCTTTAAATAGTAAAAATTTTAAACTTAATATATGTTCGGAAAGTAAAAAAATATGGTAAGAACTGAATATAATTTATGCATTTTTTATAATATTTGAACAAAAAGGGAAAAAATAAATAAAAATAATTAAGAAATTACAATACTTTTATTAAAGTTTTTTAAAGAGTAACATTCTTAATAATTTTACTTTTGAAAGTCAGATATTGATATTAACACATTCAAAGGTGATTTTGTCCTGTCATTTAATATGTATTTTTACAATATTTGAAAAGATAAAAAAAAAAAAAAAAAAAAGAGGGTAATGGTCTTCAGTATTTTTATTTTTAAAATTCTTTAACTAATAAAAATTTCATATTATTATTTAAAAATTTTAATTGTATTAAAATTAATACTGATAATTTATTCAGAAGGATTTGGTCACTTTAAAAAAAAAAATATTTTTTTATTATTATTTTAAGGCAGTTAGTGTAAATTCAATAAAATATTTTTATTTGGATATGCTAAAATATTTTACTATGTTAAAAAATTATTTTTATTTCAGTTTAGCAACCAACAAAAATATTACAGTGATAGCATGTATTTTTCATCAGATCTTTAAATTAGAGTTGATAGATTTGATTCCAATTAAATTAGGTCTAGTCAAAGAATGTATACAATAGAAGAAATTCTGAACGTTGCAAAAGTATAAATCATGCAGACACAGCGATAAATACGATCATATAAATGTGCTTGAGAAAGTTACAAAAGAGTATTGCTTTCCTAGCAACCCTTTATGTAGGGAATGTCTATGATGCAGCAATTTTTGTCGCATGAAAAATTTTCGTGTAATATGACTTTAACAGTTATACAGTTTCTTCTGTGCATTTCACACTCACCCTGAGATGGCCATCATTAATTCCGCTCATGGCACAGACTAGCACCTTTCTGTCCCTTTCCCTACAGTGAGAGGGACAGAAGCATATAAATATCTTCAGAGCAGAGAGTACATTTCTAAATTTGTATGCTGCAAAATACTGCAAATGCGCCCCCTTCAATCGATTAAACACCGCTTCTGCATTTCACCTGAATTTTGCTTGTTTACAGTCAGTACATTACAGTCAGTTTTCTAAATGCAAATTTGAGCAGCACTTTAAACAATATATGTATCAGTTAAAAATGGACAAATAACTGAGGATGAAATATTTTAAGAGTATCGAATCCAGTGGCGCACCCACGGAGGGGGCTTAGGGGGCTGAAGCCCCCTCCAGAACCAGCTGACATGGTAAAAAAATATGCATGAGAAAATATTATTCAAACATAGATATTGTAACCAAAAATAAAGTTTATAAATTAAACCTTAAATTTTTGAAATTCTTACATTCAAACACAAAAACAGTGAATTAGTTCTTTGTTTTTTAGTTGGAAGATACCCTAGACATTCCATTGCACTTTTTAGGAATCGGCTTCTAAGGCTCTATAGCATATACTGTTACTATGAAATCGAGGGAGTACCGAAAAAGTCAGACAGGAGAAGCAATCCGATGTGGAAGTAAGCAGGGATGTATTTGTCAGAAAAATGGGATACCAGGATCATAAAATTTTATATTTTAATTTATGAGTATTTATAGCATCTTTGTGAAAGTTTGTTTTGTCCTTGGGCAAAATTAACACATTCGCATCGGCAAATGAATATTCTCGTTTGATATAAAATAAAAGATCAGCCCTGCTCTTAGCCGTTCCTCTAAAACAATATTTTAAATTAAAAATGAAATTTGCATATTCGTTAAACCTTTTATATGCCACTAGCACATATACATGCTAGTGAAATTTCACATCAATTGAAGATAAAATTTAATTGGTTTAATCTCAAATAGGCAAAATTATTTCTCTAAAAATATAACGATTTAGAGGAATGCCAAAAGGCATAGTTTACTGTTCAAAATAGGAAAATACCCCGACAGCAATATGTTAAGATATTTTACAGATGCTTCTGAGGATGGGGTCACTTATTTATTTTTATCGCGGTTAGTAGAACATACAGTAGGGTCCATGCACAGTTTTCATTTCTGCCTCCCATGTCACAGAGATCTACGCTTCATTTTTGGATAATGCAATTTTTTCCTGTTATAAAAATTCAAATTTCACAATATATATAAATATTATACTGGAATACAATATCCTGTAATGAACTCAGAAAGGTAATGCTTGAAATATTTGCTAACTGAACAAATTAAAATTCTAAGTAATATGTATTAGAATAAAATTAACGTTTTAGGATATTAAGAGGTTTTGCTCCCTGCTTGCTGTGTTGACTAACACCCACGAAGACTACACGTCCGACTTGTTTCTGTTAACCGAACCTAGAAGCATCGCCCCACCCCAATACTCTAAATAATTAAATGAAAATAGCAATGTAAAAATTTACACTGAAATCCTGTTATAATTCCTAGATATTGCAACTGTAGCTTTTATTTGGCTATAATTATTATAATTTCTTATTTACTTACGTGTTACTGCATATGCCTGTAAAGCAGCGCAAAAGAGTATTAAATTTGATCAAATTTTATTTTAAATGGAAATATGGGGGAAGGCATTTCATTTCGGATGAATTTTGTGTTCACTAGCTTGTCATATTGTACACGATATTTTTTAATTTATCATAGATGAACAGATAACATTATGTTTACAAGCTCAGTGTCAATTCCAACTGACCGAACTACTGTAACTTAGCGTGTTATATACCGATATAAATTTCTCGATTGCGCTATTCAACTTAAATTCAATTTCATTCATTCGTTTACTTATTTCAAAAGAAATATTTAAAGCAGATTCTTTACTATATGTATGCGTGCGTATATACCCATAAACCTATTTACTAGGGCTGGATCATTTATCAATATATCCCCAAGTATCGATATTTTTTTAATATCGCGATAACAGTATTTAAGTTCTTGCTCTAACGATATATCCCTCTAATGATATTTCCTAGTGCGCACAGTGCAATCGATCCATATGCCGATAAACAGCGTCCAACGCCAACCACCATATCTTCAAATTCTGCTTCCCCGCCTCACCGTACCACCCCGTAAACCCCCAACAAACAGACCGCCGAATATCTTATACAAATACACCTTCTCTTCCTCCTATTTACTCACTGACTAAACTCGAAAAAATAACCCCAACCGCAAACGATCCGAACACACTTTCTCTTCCTTATTCCTGCAATCAGTCCCTTTGCTTCATTTGTGCGAACTCTCAAATCGAAACCACTACTTAAAAAGTATGACCTTGAACGATAACATATAAAATGTTTCATTCCCCATTCTTCAAGTTATCGCAGTAGTATATTTTTTCCCAGCTTCTCACATTCGATAATATCCCCACACCAATAATATCTAAGCTGCTCATCGCACGCAGGTGAAAAATGAAAACACTGCAAACAGTATATCGCGTTTAGTTCATCGCAGTAGTATATTATTTCCCAGCTTCTCACATTCGATAATAGCCCCACACCAATAATATCGAAGCTGCTCATCGCTCGCAGGTGAAAAGTGAAAACACTGCAAACAGTATATCGCGTTTAGTTCTTGCTATCGGTTCGTTGATATATTGTTCGGAATTGCATGGATTGTTCGAAATATCGTCAAGTGGTTTTTTTTTCTTTTTTAAGCAAGGAATTAACTGAAATTGATTACTTATTTTTTAAAAAATGGATTTATTATTCTATCTTCTGCATATATAAGAAGAAAATATAAGATTTGGGTAAACGTTTTTCCGGTTTTCGATGAATTTACACGTTTTGAGATTTCCTTGCATTTTAATTAACTGAAATTGTCTACTCATTTTTAAAAAGTGGATTTATTACTAGTTTCTGCGTACATAAGAAGAAAGAAGATACGAAATAAATTTCGATTTCCGTTTTTTGATATATTTACACGTTTTGGGATTTCCTTGCATTTCAATTAAGTGAAACTGATTACTTACTTTTTAAAAAGTTGGTTTATTATTATATCTTCTTCATATAAAAGAAGAAAGTATACGATTTGGATAAATTTTGATTTCCAGTTTTCGATGAATTTACACGTTTTGAGATTTCCTTGCTTTTCAATTAACTGAAACTGACTACTTATTATTTAAAATGTGGATTTATTACTGGCTTCTGCATGCATAAGAAGAAAGTAGAAGACACGGGGGAAATTTCGATTGCTGGTTTTCGATGAATTTACATGCATTTCCTTGCATTTCAATTAACTGAAATTGTCTACTTATTCTTAAAAAAGTGGATCTATTATTTTACCTTCTGCATATATAAGAAGAAAGTATAAGATTCAGAAAAAATTTAGATTTCCAGTTTTCGATGATGTTACAAGTTTTGAGATTCCTTGAACTCTAATTGACCATTTTTAAGATTTCCTTTCTTTCTTTCTTTTCTTTTCTTTTCTTTTTTTTTTTAGTTCGAACGCTCTATTTCATGGACGACTCGTGCCTATCGGCCAACAGGGGTCGCTGCTGTGCTGCAATTTAATTCCGTTTATGAGAAGGCAGTTGTTTTGCTTTGCTTTGCAAAAAGTGATTGATCTTCAACCACTGGGCGGTACTAGTATATAAATATAATACAATTTCCAAATGTTATAAAAACATTACAAAATATGAATTCAATATATATATATCTTTAAAAAAAAAAAATCATGATATGGTAAGTAGATAAAAAATAAAATAAAAATGGCAGGTAATTGACCTTTAGAATACCTATGAGTTATAGGGTCTCAAATTAATATTACTCTACAACCGAGAAATTTTATTCGGTGGCAATTCTAAAGAAAGTTAATAAACAGTGTTTCTACTGTGCATTTCTTATTCACTGAAATTAATTTAATTACAACCATATCGCTATCAATGATTGACAGGACTATTAGTAAATGAACTTTCTTTATACTCAGGGATGGAAATTAGGCGCAAAACTCATACTAATATTTATTTTTAAAATTTCCGTATATAAGTGAATCATTGATATATATATATAGAGAGAGAGATAGATAGTTAAGTTACGACTTCTGCGCAAAATTTTATTAATCATCTACATTCTAAGTACAACTTCATTTTTCTTAAGCTTATATTTTTATTATAATTATGTATCTTGATGATATACTTTGTGTAAATAAAACACATATCACCCATTAGCTCTCTTAAAATGTGATTTTTAAATAATTAAATCTTAAAATAGAAAGAATGGAGGACAAACTATTCAGAAATATACTTAAAAGTAATGGTATAAATTAAAAGAAACATAAAATATTGTGTTGCTATTTATGCATTTTCTTTCTTTCTTTTTTTTTTCTTTTTAATATAAAAGATTTGGAAGTAATATACCAGAAAATATAAATATACATATAGAAAACACTCCCCACTTGTATACATTAAAATTGGTGTTCATTTGTCTTTAAAAAGTAGCAAATATCTATTTTCCTTCTCTTGAAATAAATATCGCAATATATCACCAATATCGATATTAACTTGATGATATATCGCGATATTTAATTTCTGATATCGTCCAGCTCTACTATTTACTGTACTACATGACCCGATTATTCTTCAGCCCCCTCCAGACAGAAATTCTGGGTGCGCCACTGATCGAATCTAATACACAGTATATTAAATCTGCTAACATGTTTGTTATTAAAACAAAATATTTAGAATTTAATCAAATTTCGATTTTTTATTGACTTTGTTTTTAAATAATATGCACTTATTAGCATTTTTATTAGTAAGGAAAATACTAGTATTTAACATTTGCTACATTTTCAATATATATATGTACACATATTTAATAAAGCAGCATTAACTCTTCCCTTTTCTTTGCAATTTTACTCTTCCACTCACTCCTTATAATAATTAAAAGGATATTTTCAAACCATGTACAAACTAATAAGGTTAAAAAATTAATAAATGTTTAAATGCAAATTGAACAAACAGTACAAACAAGAGACATATTTGACATTTAATGCAACGTTTATTCTTCATCATAAGATAAAGAAATTATACTTTAATAAATAATTGAAGTTTATTATGTTAGCTGTTGTATGAATTAAATAGAATAAAATAAATAAATGTTGTTGTCGTATGCCACTCGGAAATTCTGAGCCCCGGTAGTGGAACTAGCTGGATAATTTTAAGGCATGAGGGGTGCGTCTTCCATTATTTAGGAGCGCCTCATAGGGTGGAAGTAAGACTTTAGCTCCAGAAGCTGGTGAAAGATGGCAGAACCAGCCAAACAACAGGAAGTCTAATTTTGATCCGGATCAGAGCGAGTTAAACCCATGTTCCGGTACCCCCAGAGATATAATTTTTGATGGGAATATTTTTGATATAAATAAATAAATTATATATATATATATATATATATATATATATATATATATATATGTGATGTTGGTTATAAACATTTCCGTTATGATTCATTTATAAAATTTCTTCATAAACAGATACACCGATAGCCTGTATTATACATATAGTAAAACGAAAACAATAAAATACATTATAGCTTTACGGGCAAGCTATCGGTAAACAACATTAAAAGAAAATTAATTACTTCTAATTAAAGATCATTACATAAAATTTTCTAAACAGATACTTCACTTAGAGTTGAAAAAGAATATCTAAATTCTGATAGCTACTAGAATGAACTGTAATAATATATATAATAAGCATACATAATATTTTTTGTGTTTTCAAAAAAGAAAGAAAAACTTACTTTCGATAGTCTGTACTTTTGAAATTATTTATATTTTTTCTTTCCAATAGATGTTTATAATACTTTCAAAGATCCTCGAAATTATAATTTTTGATGATTTTGAAGTAACATATTAATTAAAAACATGTCCATCAACGGCCATCTTAAGCAATTGTTGTCTGTCTGCAAGAGGTTTCCATCACTTGCAAATATTATCTACTTTGCAGACAGGTTTGCAACCGCTTTGCAATTGAAAGGTTCTGTTTGAATTGAAATATGCATTGCAATTGGCTTTGTTCCATTTGAATGTAACTGTTAAAGATCTTGTCATTTTTCAATAAAGAAAAAAATATTGGTGCAAAAGAAAACATAGCTAAAATATCTTAATTTGCAGTAAGAATCATTTGGGATGGTATTCAAAATGTAGAAATGATGAATCATGTTAAGATGCCATAAATGCACTATCATAATTTTTGGATGAACATTAACTTGAAAATTGTGAAAGTTAAGCATAAATTAAAGTTCAAAAGCATAAAAAACTGAAGTTCAAAATTCAAAACTAAACTAAAAATATAGATTATCAAATTTCAGCTTTTCAGTTTTTTAGTACAATTAGCTTTTCAGCTTTTTTTTAGTTTTTTTCAGCATTTTTTATATTTCTGGTGTGTATTTGTTCTTTCTTTATGCATTGAAGATTAAAATAAATATTTATTACTCTAATATAATAGATTTTGTCTTTAAAATTCTAGTTGTCTTGCCTTTGTGTACAGTTTCAGCTTTTTTATATTTCTGCTAATCTCATCCCTGGTAGATATTCATTGTATTAAAGTAAATAATCTACCTTTATTTTGTTTTATTCTTAATGAGCAAAAATATTTTTATAATGCCTTCATAATAAATATAGTTTATTAACTTTTTCCTTTTAGCTTTTTTGTTGTTTTAAAAAATTACTTAATTGTAGATTAATTTTAAGACTTTTAGATTCAATTAAAAATATTATGAATGGAATATTTTATTGAATGCAGTAACCTGGAATTTCAGGAAAAAAAAAAAAAAAAAAATTCCACTTGCACATGTAGTAATTAAATAAAATTAAGTGCCGATTAAAAAAATTAAAGAACTCGTGACCTCCCCCCCCCCCCACCCCCTTTTTTTTTTTCTCATGACCTTCATAAGCACAAATTTTATTACTACATGAAAATTGTGTATTTCTGCAATTCAGTCTAATAGCAGCAAAATTAAGTCTAAATTAAGTCTAATAGCAGCAAAATGATTCCACATTAAAATTTGGAAATGAGTCACAAAAATATAAGACATTTCAGAAATCGACACAAAAAGCAGAAATGTTGTCAATTTGCATAGAAAGAGTAACATATTTCAGGAATCATTTTTGAAAAATTGTGTGAATTTTGTAGATTAGCAATAAAACAGTTGCTTACTTTCAGTAACTACAGACAATATAAAATGTTGTTTCTCAAACAATAAGTTGAAATTAAATGCATTTTTTACTTTCTCTTACCTATATGTCATAAAGTATTGTTTTTGGGTCAAATCTTTGAAATCAGGTTTTTTTTATACTAAGAAGTTTTGATCAGACATGCATTTTATACACAAACATGCAAACGTCATTTGCAGAAAGTTTTTCTTCTCTGCAGAAAATTTTTTAGCATTGCTCATAAGGAAAAAAAATTAGTCTTTGTTTTCAATTATTTCATGCTTTATTTATATATTTGTTGTTTTATAAGTTATTTAATATTTTACCTGTTGTTGCATCTTTATTGTAGAAAATTTTTTAATTTATTTTGCATTTGCAGAAAGTTTTTCATTTTATTTAAGTCTAGTTTTGGAGTCCCCTGAATCCAAAAATCAGGTTTTTAGTGATTGGTCTGTGTGTGTTTGAGTCTGTTATCAGCATAACTCAAGAACAAATTTTTCAGTAGGAAGTGCAAACTCTGTATTCTAAATATATATCGTATAGGGATGATACTTTAAACTTTTTTTTTTTTTAATCGGACAAATAATTTGTGTATAGAGACATCAAATGGAATTCAAATTCTATGGGTGAAAATTCTGGTAGGCTCATTTAAGCTGCATTAAACAAAAATAAAATGGACATATATATTTTTGTATGCATAAAAGCATGTTTAGTATGGGATGTGGTATGAAAATTTTTTGCCATTTGTTTACAGGACCATATGAAAGAATTTGGATATATTAGGACTATACTTGAAAATTGCTGGAAGTACATTTCAAGTTGCATTATGTTTTTCCTTCTGTGCTAAATTTAAGTACCGTATATTTCCGAATATAAGCCGAGAGTACGTTTTTCCCTGCAGAAATTTGCCCAAAATTGTAAACCCGTGTATAAGCCGAATTGAAAAAAAATACTCTTTTAAAGTTCGAGTATATCGGCAAAACGGCGAAAATATTGCCAATCTATACAACTTTCAGGATAATCTGTCCAATGAAATTCCGCGAAATGCGTGCTTATCCAATAGAATTCCTTACCTTGTTTAGCTATAATGTAAAACGATCGCAGTGTGTTCGCCAACGGCGATAGTTTTAACTCTGGCAACCCTATCAGACGGGAGGCAAACACAGACGCGCTCGCATCGTGCACGGAAGTCCCAGCAGCTGAAAACGATGGTTACCGTAATACCGGGAAGGGAGGCCTAACCCTAACGTCGATGATGCAATGCAACCGCTGGATAAGCCGTTTAAAGACCGATTGCATCGATTTTTTTTAATGACGTATCTAAATTATTTTGTATATTTCTACTTTTGAGTATTTTTATCAGTGCTTCAAGGCAATCTTCAACAACAACCAAAAAAAAAAAAAATAATACTTTTTTTTTTTGAAAAAACGAAGAAAGATTTGCCACTTTTACTAGTGTAAGCCTAGAAACATTTAAAACAGAGATGATTTAAATTTAATTGTATAAGTTAAAAATATGATCGGGAGTCCTGTTTTTTCAAGTTTCTCTTATACTATTTCTGAATCAGACATAGAATTTACTCCGTTCGTGCAATCTGCCGACGACTTAAGTTACCGGCAGGTCAAAAAGAAATGTAAACACACGTGACTACATCGAGCGTTTCGTGAAATAAATTTAAAATTGCCAATTTAAGAGTTTTATATACGTAGTAATTATTTAAAAATAAGGTTTAAGATCACTATTTTACTTTATATATAGTTTTAAAACTTAAAATATATGTATTTAATCATTGTTTCTTATGTACGTTTTTTGCTAGAAATGTGGATCCGTGTATAAGCCGACCCACGTAATTTAGCTTCCGAAAAGTTTCCAAAAATTCTCGGCTTATACACGGAAATATACGGTATACTACTATGTGGTGTGTATTTAAGTTATAGACAATATACAGGGCTACTCAAAATTAAATGAATACATTCTTGTGTATGAAATGTAATTGATGGAAGTGCTTTATTAAATTTCACCAAATTCGGGAAAACTGCGTAGGCTTGATGATTACTTTCACATACCCATATGGTAGACAAAATACTAATTTGGATTCCATATTTTTCAACATTGTTTTTTACTTCCTTATACAAAGTATAAGGAAGTATAGTAATCCCGATTCACAAAATCAACTTTGTATTTCACATAGCTCAAAAATGAATAATCGTAGAATGTTGCAAATTTATATGTGTGACTGTCATATCATGATGCCTAGTTGTACACTTTCAACTTTGATTTTAATACTAGCTGTCGTTTCAGAGATATCAAGGATTTTACACAAATTTTTGTGACATCTGTATGTAAGTATATGTGTGTATCTCATATAACTCAAAATCAGTTAGATGTAGAACATTGCAAATTGGTATATAGGTTTGTTATAACATCTAGTTAAGCACCTCCCTTTTTGGGCTTTCTGTGATTTTCCGTTTTGGAGATATTTAGGAAAATTCTATTCATAATGACCAAAAATACAAAGGTTTTGGCCATTATATATGATCCACCATAATAGAGATTTAATAGAAGCTAATGACAGAGCCAGTAATGATATTGTTTTGAAAGTTGAAGACATTATTGTGTGTAGAAAGTTATGCTTAAAGACATAAACAGGTTTTAGTTGACAAATGTATTTTATTTAATGAATATTCAGCCCATAGATAGAGCCTGTAATGACAGTGTTATGAAAGGTATCGCCCACGTATAGAAAGTAATTTCTTAAAGACAAAAGCAAGTTCTAGTCAACCTAGTATAAATTTATTTTTTACTTTCTAATATAAAGTATAAGGAAGTATTGTAATTCCGATTTGCAAAATGAATTTTAAATTTCGCATAGCTCAAAAACAAATCACTGTAGAATGTTGCAAATTTATATGTGTGACTGACATGATGTCTAGTTATACACCTGCAAGTTTAGTCTTAATATGAGCTCTCATTTTAGAGATATCAGCAACTTTACATGATTTTAAATGACGTCTGTATGTTGTTTGTGTGTATGTATCTCACATAACTCAAAAATGGCTGGATGCAGAATGTTTCAAATTGGTATATAAGTTTGTTATAACATCTGGTTGTGCACCTCCTTTTTCGATCTTTCTGTGACTTTCTGTTTTGAAGATATTTACAAAAATTATATTTATAATGGCCAAATACACAATGGTTTTGGCCATTACAGGGTGACAAGAAATAACCTGGAGGAAGTTTCAAACAAAATATTTGTAATTACTACTAAAGTTATAAATTTATTTCATTAGGTATTGATCCTAGAAAGCGACTAAACAGGTGTAAGTTAGTTGTGATAACCATTATGGTTAACAAAGGATCTGCCATACTTGAATTACATAAGCAAGGAAAGAAATAATGTGGAGTTGTTCAACTATTGAAAGTGCCTAAGCAGACAGTTTCATACACAATCAAAAGGTTTAAAGAACTTGGACATGATAGTGACTAACTAGGAAGAGGAAGAAAGCGCACAGTTAACACATCAAGAAACTGGAAAGTTATCAAAAACCTAGTTCAACGAAATCCTAGGATTTCAATGAGAAAGGTTGCTAGAGAGATGAAGATCAACAGAGAAACCGCACGTTTGATGGTAAGAGTAGAGCTTGGTCTTCGCCCTTACAAAATGAAAGAGGTTCAAAAGCTAACAGCAGAGAACAAAGATGCAAGACTTCAAAGGTGTAAAGAACTGTTAAAGTGGGCCACAGGTGATCGATGGCAAACATTTGTCTTCACAGATGAGAAACTGTTCTCGACTGAACAAGCTCACAATAGCCATAATGATAGTTTGGTCAGCAGAAGCACCTGGACCTTCTTTATTGAATATTATTAATTATATTAAAAACACTTTAAACACATAAAATAAAATTTTATTTAAAAGATGTTAAAAAATTTTATCTGAAACTTTTTGCTTTAATAGTAAAGCATCATCAGGGATTTTTATTATTCGTTTCCAACGAGTAGTTTTTAAATATTTTTTCTTTTCACAGTCAAAAGTTAAGTCTTTTAATAACGTGAATATCAGCAAAGTCGATTTGAAGTCCGGTAAAGGTTAAATCAAGGAGCTAAGAAAAATAAGGGAAGCTGGAACTATTGAAATATCACACGAGGCTATTGTAGGAGAAAAACCATCATAACTTCAAATTGACTTCGCTGATATTCATGTTATTAAAAGACTTAACTGTTGACTGTGAAAAGAAAAAATATTGCTCATTGGAAACAAATAATAAAAATTCTTGATGATGCTTTACTATTAAAGCGAAAAGCTTCGGATAAATTTTTTTAACATCTTTTAAATAAAATTTAATTTTATGTGTGTTTAAAGTGGTTTTTAATATAATTAACAAATTACACGTGTTCAATTTAACTCTTTTTTTAGAGATAATTTATAAATATTATTAATTATTTCTACATACAAACAAATATAAATTTCATCCAGTGACTCTTTTTATTATTATTTTTTTTTAAATCTATGTGCATATTGTTGATAATTAACTGAATACACACACATACACATATTTATATGCTTAAAAAAAAATGACTGTCTCTGTGATCTGGAGCTCAGTCTACTGATCGCAGATCTACAAACCTTGACAAAGGGTTACCTTGAACTCCGCCGGGGTGCACATCATCAGTATTTTTTTCGAATCTAAATATTTTTTATTCTATTTTATCTTAAATTTTTGCATTCATTTCAATCATCTGTACCGCTTACGGCTGTTAACGGTTTTCTAGTAATTTATTTAATTCCGTTGGAAGAGAAAAAAAAAAATTTTTCTTTTTAATTACTATTTATTGTATTTATTAGGAAAAAAAAGAATGGCAATATTGTAAAAAGCATAAAAATTTAAGTAATTTTTTTTATTTCTTTTCTTTTTTTTGTTTATTGTATTTTTTATTAGAAAATATTTTTGTATTTAAAACATTTTTGTATTGTGTGTTGCAAAACATTTTATTTATTTATTTATTGTAATGTTCAGAACCAAATTGTAATGTAGGAAAAAAAAAAAAAAAAAAAGCGAGTTGAAATTGAGACAAATTAAAGTGCCGAGGAAAAACATTGCTACAGGCAGTGGAAACCCTATACAGTGCAGACGTGAAAAGAGCTGCCACTGGTAGCATGTACCTGAAGCAAAATTCAGAGAAATTTCAATGCTTATTATTATTATTTATTTATTTATTTATAGCATGATAATAATAATAATTCAATGTCTTTGAGATTCATTTAAATATAGTGGCCAGCAAAGCAGTTTTCATGAATTCAGAAATTAGGACAAAAATTTTACAATCTGAATGTTATTTTCTGTCATCCAGACCTGAAAAATCCCTATCATTACTCATTTAATAATATAGAATTTTAAATTTCACATTAACATTCATAAAATTCATGAATTCTCTGAATTTCGGCAATATTTCAACTTTTAAATTCAAAAAATGTAAGAAGAGAATACAGAATTAGAAAAATTTAATATTTCAACATATTTCAGATACAGAAAATAAAAATAATAAAAACTCAGAACATTTAAAATTCTAGCATTTTTTCACATCAAACACGAAAAATGATTGGGAAAAGGGGAAAGATTTATGATTTTGAAATAAAAAATTTGCAATTTCGGAATTAAGTTACGTTTTCAAATGCTTAAAAAAATTTGAGGTAAAGGAAAAAATAAAGAAATTCTGACTATTTAAATATTTGATGTGACTTTCAGATCAGCAGGCTCGTAATTTTTTTTTTTTTTTTCTTTTCTCTCTCATTTTTTTCTTCTATGTTGGTTGAACTTATGATAAGTTCACAAAAGAAATAAAGGAATACCTTGCATTTTTGCCCTAGATCTTGATTAGCATTTCTTAAATTCTCACTACTTGTAATCGATTCAACATTTGCAATTTCATTTCCTTTTCTTCTTTTTTTTTTTGTTCATTATTTTTCAGAACACTGTCAAGCTCACAATGGGTTTTAAAAAATTTCTGTTTAGATTTTATCACATATTTATCCATTTCAATAACTTCTTCATTTTAATATTAAGCATGTAAAAGATATATATCCATAAAATTCAGGAATTTCTTCGCTTCAAAACAAAAAATGGAAAACTACACACCGAGCATACTACACACTCTGCTAATTCTACGAACACCAAACTCTCACCTATGATGGTCATTAGCCTAATTAGATCACCTATTTTTTCATCTCCCCCTTCCTTTAAAATTCATGGAGGACGTTGGGGGGGTACACCATAAGCATCAATTTTGGTGTCTTAGAAAAACAAGTTCTTTAAACTAAACAGATAACACACAAAGCTGGCTTTCCGAAAATTAAAGCGTTTCCCTTTTTTCTGATAATGAAGAGTAACATCCTAAATATATTTAGTAAGTACTTGTCTAATTAGCATTAATGTGGAAAAAATGATCATAGCATGTGAAAACTAAAAATATATCTATTTAAGTCAATTTATTTCAATATTTCTGTCAAAGTTGCCGTGATTTAAATTCGTTAATAGCTTAGACATGTCAAAAGAGGTTACTTTAAAATATCCCAACAATTTAAAAACCTATTTGTAATCATTAGTGACCTCCCAGATTTTCGTTTTTCTATCAATAGTTTGTCATTCAATACAAAGCAAGCTACTAGTTTTGATTATTTTTTAAGCTATCCAAGATAGTAACAAACATTCATTATAGAGAAAGAAAAAGAGAAGACCCCTCAAGCTGGAATCCTCTGGCTTTGACTACACATGTTCTTCTCTTCTTCACTCCTTGCAGATGTCATCCGGGAAAAGCATAAAGAATTATAACCATTATCTCCAAGGATCCAAGAACGATTGATAATTCATGATAATTGTGTAATAGGCTTTCTTTGTACCAGGCAAAAGGTTTTTTTGTGCTTTTTTACTTTACAAAGATGTTGAAGAAAGGATTATTAATATAATTTACAACAATATTTTTACCTTACATAAATCCTTACTAAGTCCGAGTTTCATATATATTTCGGCTACCTAACGGTGCCATCTTCAGATACACTCGGTAAAAAATGATTTGAAGGTGCTACTTGGATGACTTGTTTATCTTTTGTAGTTTCCTCTTCGATTTCTTCACTTCTCTTGTTTTTCTTATATAGTTGTTGCCACTCGGTAGGAATAATGCTATGTTCGATATCATTGATAGTGTTATTATTGGTTAGTATTTCGATAGCTTCTCTTTTGAGAGCGTAATGGTGAGAGTTGTATGGGGCTATTTTTTGAAAGTTAATGGAATCAATGTTAATTGGGTTAGTATTGTTAATTCTTGAGAAAGCTGTGGAATGTCTATTGTATTTTAAGTCGGTTATGTGTTCTGAAATACGTTCTTTTATTTTCCTTTTAGTCATTCCTATGTATGAGGCTTTATTTTTATTTTGATATTGGAAATCGATTTTATAAATGCCGGCTGTGTGTTTAAAGTCTATGGGGTCTTTTTCATTGCGAATTCGTTGGTATATATTTTTATTTGGTTTTATTGGGATGTTTATATTGTGTTTGGTGGCTTCATTTTTAATTTTTACGGCGGCACCTTTGCAGTACGGGATCGCGGGGGTAAAGAGTTGTTTAGATTTTTGAGCATTCGGAATATTGTTTAGGGTTTTTATACGTTTTTTATGAAATTTATCAGCTATGGAGGGATTATAATTAGCTTTCTTGGCGATATTTTTTATTTGAGCATATGAGTATAGCGCGGTTGACGTAGGAGCGAATAGTGGCGTATTTATAAGAGAGGGGTGTGTGACATTTATTATTTATGATTTCGTTGTTACTAGTAGGTTTTCGGAAGACGGTGGTGTCTATGGAATTATTTTTGTTTTTGATAATAGTGACGTCAAGGAAATTCAAAGAATGGTTATTTTCTATTTCATGGGTTAATTTGATATTCGGATCGGTGTCATTAAGTTTTTCAAGAATGTTGTCAGGATTAATCGTGGGTGGGGTGACAGAAAAAATATCGTCTACATAGCGTATCCAAATTTTACATTGATTGATTAAGTTGCTAACAGAATTTTCGAATATTCGCATTTTGAGCTCGGCGATGATCCCCGATATGGAGGACCCCATGGGCACGCCTTGTGTTTGTTGGTAATAGCATCCGTTGAAAAAGAAATAAGAGTGGTTGAGTAGAAGATTATTTACGCGAATTAAGGTATCACTAATATTGTTGTTTCCGAAATGATTTATTATAAGTGAGTTGATTTTGGGGTTAATTTCAGAAATATATATTGAGGGATATAAGTCTTTAACGTCAAAACTGCAGAGTGTGTCGTTGTATGAGATATTGATATCGCGGATTTTTTGAATGAAGGTTTCAGTTGAGTTTATTGATAAGTTAGAGGGGGGAAGGAGAGCTTTATAGATATCTTTCATGTAACGTTCTAGACAGTATGTCGGGCCTTCGGATTTGTTAACGATAGGGCGCATTGTTGGAGGGTTTTTATGGTCTTTGTATTTGCCAAATAGACGGGGAATAATTGGAGCATGGTTATTATAAATAGGGGGGGGGGGTGTTATTAGGCCATGTTCCAGTTTTTATAATGGATTTAGTTTTATCAATGAGTTTATTGAGGGGTGAGTGTGTGAGTTTAACAGCGTTGAGTTTTTTGATAGAGTCTTGCATCATTTGAATGTATTGTGTTCGGTCCATAATTGTGAGAAGGTTTGTTTTATCGGACATTAAGCAGGTTATGTTTTTATTGTTTTTAAGGTCTTGAAGGCATTTAATATCTAAGTAGTCGGAAGTTTTATTGGTATTTTTAAGTGAATTTATAGCGGTATTACGAATGTTGGGGCGTTTTTGTGGCGGAATATGTTCAATCGCGGTTTCAAAGTGGGCAATAGTGTCATTAATATTTATATTGTCGTTTAAAATAAATTTAGGTCCAAGTTTTAATATTTCATCTTGATGGCTATTGAGTTTGGTGTTAGATATATTTAAATATGGGTACGTTTTGGGAGGATGTATATTTTTTATTGACGGTTTATCTCTTGATATCCAGTAATTTAATTTTTTCTTATGCCGTTGAATTAGTTTTGAGGTGTCTATGTTTACAAATAAGTTAACTTTACTTATAAAGATTTCACATTTAGCTTGGGGGTATTTGCATTTGAGTTTTTCTAACATTGTGTTGTAGGATTGTTTAAGTCTATAGATATAGATTGATTTTTGTTTAATGCATTTCTTTAGAATATTCATTTCAAAATTCTTGGTTTCTTGTTTATAGTGATGATTGATGTACTTTGATTTAATTTTGATTTAATTTTTTTGTGTTTTCACTAAAAGAAAAGTAGGGGTATTCAAGAAACATTTTAATTGAAATAAGATCGACTGACAGTACCCATATATCTGGTTTAAAAACTTAGTGCTGATTTCCTTTTCCTATGTGATGATGGCAAAAATCTTTTTTTCAGTCCCCCCCCCCCCCACACACAATTTAGAGTTAATTTTGTGTTTCACAAACACAAGATTTAGAGGGGTTTGATGAATAGTCTCACACTTTAAAAAGATTTTAACTTTCTTTTAAGTTTAAAATTAGAGGGTTTAGAAATATTTTTGGAGGGGACTGCCTATGCAGATGAATTTTTTTTTTTTTTTTTTTTTTTTTGCCCCCCCCCCCCCCCCCCCCCCCGGGCCAGGCACGCCCGTGCCAAACAGGTGTTATTTTAACCATGATAGAACATGATTGGCTGCTTTCTAGTATAATCTCACCAAGTTATTAAATATATATATATAAATAAATATTTTTATGTCTTGATGTTAATATGTTGTGCAATTAAAATGAGTCATTTTTAAAATTTTGTTAATTTCTCCAGAATTTTGAATTTTGAATTTTATTTTCATTTTTGTAAGTGAACAAAGAAAAAGTAAAAAGATTGATTTTGGCCATCAGTATAGTTTTTTGAATTGCAGTGGTTTAGTGAGCATGTTACACAAGAGTGTGATGTACACAAAATTTTAGAATGCATATAATAGGTATCAAAAATCATGGAAATTTGTCAAAATTAATCATGGAAATCATGGAAAAATCAGGGAAATTTTCCTGAATCTCTGTAGCCACCCTGTATCAGATATTTTTAAACAAAAACTTTTATCAGTTGTTTATTAGAACATTTTATACATTTTAATGGGATCATTTATCAATATTTCAAATTTTTGGTAATTTACAAATTGGTAATGATATTTCCCCAATTTTACCCCTCGAAATGATACATTTTTATTTTTAATAATTTTTTTTTTTAATTTAGATACTTTTAATTTGGCTCATCTGTTTGTACAAATGCATCCTGTATATATGTAGTAAAAAAATTAGATTGAAACCTATGATAGATTCTGAGAAAAATGTAATGTGGTGTTGGGTGGAATTTGTCTGAATAATTTGGAGTAATCATTTAAATTTAATAACAATCTTAAAATTTTCATGAATGTAAGTACTATGTTCAATCGGTGGGTTGAGGGATTGCAGTAGCTCCTCCCGACATTCAAGTATATGTCAAATAAAACTGTTTCTAAAATTGATTTTAACTGTTTTTATGTTTATGTACAGTATTTGTTATTTTACACCTTAAACACACAGGGTAAGAGAATGCCGTGTGAGTATCACACCAGATTATTATTTATTTATTTATTTTATTTTTATTTTTTTGTAATCAGTAGTGAAATAATTCCGCATTTCGCTGATTGGCTGCAAACATATCATGTTTTATTTACCAACTCGCTGCAAAAAAGTACAACTTTCAACACTGACGTTGGAAAAAATGACATTTTTAGGAGTCAACTTAGGAAAAAATTTGCGATTGCAAAAAAGTAACGAGTAAACTCAAAGGAACTGTCAGTCATTTATAAGTAGCTTAAAATTTCAATTTTCATGCATACTGGAATTTTTTTAGAAACAACTGGAAAAGTTAGGGAATTTTTTTCTGCTGTTTGAGTATGAACCCTGTTTATCAAATTCTAGAACCTTTTAAGAAGTTAAAATTGCTCAATATTTCTCATATACATAGTTTTATTGTCTCTCCCCCCCCTCCTCCTCCCTCTTAAAACTAGCGATTGACCATTAAACAATCTGACGAATGCAGACTATGGTTTATTTTGAAATTTTAAAAAATTTTTTATTTATGATAAAGCACTATTCTTTTATATTGCTTTAAAATATAACTTTTTTTACTGCAAAGTAATTATTTTTCAACAATACTTTATATCTCAATTATTTTATTGTATATTAATTTATAGAATTCACGTATAAATGTATGAAAGATGTTAAAAATTTTAATTCACGTGTGATTTCCTCTTTTGAAAATTTTTGAGTGGCATCGCTGCAAGTGAAAGGAACGATTTATCCAGGGGTGCAAACAATTTTTCGACACAATAATTAGAATTTTTAAAATTAACTGAAGTATGAAATAAGTATGAATGTAGTATAATAAAGTATGAATGTATTTGGGTGACAACACATCATTTTAATTCATTTTAGTCATTTTAAGAAGTACGTGGCCCAGTTTACGGTCAAAAAACGAGATAAAAAATAAATTAAAATTAAAAAACAAAATTAAAAATTTTACTGATTGAAATTAATAGTCCTTTGTACTAAACAAAATTTTGTGTTTGACAGAATTTTTAATGTTTTTTTTTCTTAATTTTTATATTTAAAAATAATTTGCGTTAACTTTATAAGTTATTTTATAAACATGACAGATAAGCAGAAACCATCAGGGTTATTAGAGTAAAAAAAAACGTGAAAATGTTAAATATGCTGCTGCATTAAAAATGTTATTTTTCTAGCAGTGCAGGTCACAAAAAACTGAACATTTTTGGAAATTAACGATGAAATTGAAAAAAATCATAAAAATAAATACTATTAATCATTTTAATGCTAATTTTTAAATTAGAACTGGGAAAAAAGAACAACACACACACACACACAAAAAAAAAAAAAAAAAAGTGGAAATGAAAAGCAAGCTGCTTTATCAAAACTTTTTTTTTTCTAACAGTGCAAGTGGCAAGAAATTGAACTGTACTGCAACTTTGAAAAACGGCGAAAATAAAATACCAAAGACAGAAGTAATAAATAACGTTTATATAATTAGAATGGAGGATTATTAGTTTCAGTCCGGATTTTTTGTAGACCAGTTTTGTATAACACCAAAATAAATTAGAAATATCAGTCCTATCATTACAAATTCAGTACCAAATGAAAGGGATGATTTTTCTGAATCCAGGGATGCAAACAGTTTTTCGACATGACAATTATATTTTTTAAAATTAACTAAAGTATGAAATTTAGGTGGGAACACTTCATTTAAATTCATTTCAGTCATTAACGCTTTCCAATAAGATTGAAGTGTTAATGACTTCAGTTTGTCTGTCTATCTGTCCATGCTCTAACTCCTGTAAATATTTATGGAATTTCTTGAAACTGATATATGTTATTCAAGCTCACTATCAAATGTTCCCTATTGAAAATGGGGTTAATATCTCTACTGGTTTGTGTACAGGGAAGTATTCCAAAGCATTGCATTCTATGAGTGGGATGTCTATGAACCAAACTTTATTTTCCACAAAGCTTTATGAACAGAAGAATACTTTCTACGTATAAGTATTAATAAAACTTTTTTTTTTCAATATATTATAAGAAAAACAGAAACTCATCAAGAGTAATGCATCCTGTCAGGAAATAAATTATAATTCCACACACACGCAAAAAAGAAAAAGAAAACTTCCATTTTAATGTTCCCCTTAATAAAATTGGATTTGATCCTTGCAACAATGTGGTGTTCAAAGATGATTTATTACTTTTTTTTTTTTTTTTTTTTTTTACAAAAGCAATAATTATATTGGATTTTTTCTGATAATCATTTAATAATTTAAATGGATATAATTAAGATATTTGATCGAACTTATATTTTAAAAAACGAAAGTGAGTATGTGATATTTCACTTTTCAATACCTGTTACTTTAATATTTTTTGGTTATATTTAAAAAAGCTTGTATGAGTCTTTTTTAGAGATACCAATCTTCTGATTTTCGATTATATCAACAGTTATATTACACTAATTTAAATTAGGTTCGATTTCAGTTATGCAAAATGTTGACAGGACAATTATTTATTTTCTCGCAGATTCATAACATTGTTTTGATTTTCATCAGTTGACATCATTCCTTCAAATAATGTATTTTATGGTTAGAAGTATGATTTTGTAATCTATTTTCTTTTCATGAAAACATTGTCTAGATGCTACAATAAAATAATTTACTAAGAATTTGTATCAAAAGTATATATTCCTAATACTATACACAGACACACACAGTTCCATCAGTTGGATTTTCAGATAATTCATGTTCAGGTAATAGGTATTCTGATTAATGCGTGTATTTTAATTACTTTTTTAAAACCTTTTAGCTAGTTAGAAATTATTTCTATTTAATATAAAAATTAAATGACAGCATATAGAAGCGAGTAAGCTCGATAACATTATAGATGTGAATGGGCCCTCTTTATCTTCTGGCAACCAACATTTTTTGACCTAGTCTGCCACTATGAAAACCAAATAGGGGCTGAATATTTGTTGCATCTCTAATAAAAATAAAGGTGGTTTTGAATACCTTCTTGACGTCATAAGAGAATTTTTTTTCTCAAACTCACATTAGCCATATCTTTTGAACGATACTATTTTTAATCCTCAATTTTCATAATTACTATATTAAAAGTGTACAAAAAATTTCATATTTATATATTAATATGTAGACAGTTTATTAATAAACACTGGCATTGAAACTTCAGCTCAAACCCAAAAGAATTCATTAAACTCTAAAGTATTTGCCACCTGGATTAAAGTAATATAAAGTAATTTTTAGTGAAAAAAAAGGGGCGGGGGAGGATTGAAATAAACTAGATGGATATCTATTTTATTGACAGCACTTTTTTTAGTTGTTTACTGACGATTATTAATTTAATTTTACTTCAATGGTTAGTTATGTTTGGATTATTTTTATTTTTATCAAATAACAAAAAGCAAGGCACTACCCATTGTGGAACTTTTAGGTTGCCCACAATTACACTTCCAACATTATAAAGCTGGTGTATGTATTCTCCTGACCCCCCCCCCCCCCTTAAAAAAAAAAGGCTAAACTTGAAAAATTTTAAAGTTCTTGTCTAGTTAGTGCTTAGCGCAATGTTTTGTAAATTTTATGAATTTTACCAGTCGTACTTCTTCATTGAATAACTTAGAGCTTTGATTGACATTAAACCTAATATCCAGACTTTTAGAAAGTAAAAATTCTATTTTTCTTCTGAAATAGCTGGTTTTGAATTATAATTTTTCATAAAAATCTTTTAAATAACACTACTTTACTCTATTAGGGATCAACAAAAGTCATGCAAAGTTACTGAATCTAAGGAATGCCAGGCAACCAATAACAGAACAAAAAACAATTGTCTCAAACTGAACCAACTGGAGCAAAGAAATCTAAAATACGTTAAAACTTTAATAGCAATCATTTCTGGACATATGTTTTAGCTGTAAGATTCAGCTGTCAGTTGACTCCATTTAAATAAACTATACTTCAAAAGCAGAGGAACATGAAAGAATGTTAATACTCTCTCTTCGACCAGTTGCTGATACAACTAGATCATATCAGATTTGTATATTTCTATGAAGATGAAAAATCAAGGTATCAGTATCATTGGAAGTTTATTCTGGGACAGGGTTTATGAAACCGTACAAAGTTTCCAAAGAAGACAGTAGTATGAGACTTCGTTGTTCAGCAATGTCAAGCGATTATTTACATCATGGTTGTTCAATATCTAACCAAAAATTCTGTAGGACTTTTAATTTCTCCAATACTGAATTAAATTTTTTTAATATATAAGAAATATTAAAACCTCACTACCTTTTTAAATTATTATTATTTTTTTCATTTTGTCTAAACTACTGAAAAAGTACTTTTTTTTTTTTTCCACATGTAGAATTCTAATTTGTTGTATAATATATTAATTTTTTTTTTTTTTTTTTAACGGTGACAAAAAGTGTCATTGTGTGTGTTGAGGGTGTGTCAGTAAATTGTGCCTTTCCATTAGGTAGTTGAAGCTGTGCTTCAAATCCAGTATTCTGGTGGACCAGGTATGCAAGCTGAATATTGTCGCCAGTGTGCTGTTGCTGTAACAGTTGAAGTTTTGCCTTCTATACTAATAACTAAGTGGGATGTACTTCCTTCTGAAATGTAAGTATTGTAAAATCATCTAGAAGTAGTTTTTTGAAATAATAATGCAAAATGGAATTGTTTATCTGGAAACCAGTTTATTCAGTTATTCAGAATCATTTTTCAAATAATTAACTTCTGATACATATTAAAAAATAAATAAAATATGTACAGGAACTTTTTTTATTGTTTAAATAATAATGGATTAGCATTGTAATTTGAAACAAATAAAAATGGATGAAATATTTAACAATAAAAAAAATTCTAAATGTTACATTTCTATATTGCAGCAGATTCAGATGTTGCACATATTTCTGTTTTATTTTTATTTTTTTAATGTGTTTTTTAAATGTAAATATAATACATAATTATATGTCATGATATATTTTTGCTGTTTATAGCCTTCTCCCCAAGGTCATATGCAACCCCCCAACCCCCAGTCTCATGTATCAGGCAAACATTGCTGCCTGAAAAAAAAAAAAAAAAGAAAAAATTACTTAAATTAAATTTCACTCAGAGCATTTTTTATTATATTAGAATAAAGCTCTTGGATTTTGTTTGTAGTACTTTCTGGGTAGATCCGCCCTTTCAACAGCAACTATCAGTGTAGCCTGCTTCTCGATTCTTTTTCTGTTGACTCTTTAAAAGATGGTGCCACAATTGATCTAGATCTGCTACAAGCTGATTGGTCACTGTTATAGTAGAAAATAAAGTTTTAAAATAAAAATGGATGGTTAATAATAAATTTTTGCTAATGGCCGAAAAGGAGTACAGTGGTTTAAAACATTGTTACGTTATGCCACGCTCATGAAGAAATATTAAATATTGAAATTCGAAATTTAAAAATAAGTCAATACAAAGATTAAAATAAAATCAGGAAAAATGCTTTAACTTACCCCATTTTGAAGAACGAATGCTGGAATAGAAAATATTAATCCAATAAACACCAATAAATAAAAATGAATCACACATTCCTTGAACACAGTTATTTATTGTAAATTAAGTGCACATTAAATGTTTTAGTACCGGTACGTGTAGTATTTGAAACACAATTTAGATGTTAATCAAAAATCTCAAGCAATGGATTCCAATAATTATCATTATTTTGAAATATAAAACTTATTCAAGAAGCCACTATTCACATATATTGATTATAGTTATTTAGTCACTATATTATTCACTGCACCTGATACACACTTCTAATTTCGAAAATGTACAAGGGAACCTCAAGTACATTATTATGATCATGCACTTTAATTTCATGGTTTAATAGCATTTATGATGATATGAGATGAAGCTATTGACAAAAGAAATACATAAAGAGCGATGCACGAGATATTATCCCGTATAATGCCATACGTGGAGCTTACCACAAGATCTGTACAGGTGAGTAATTTCATATTCGAGATTTGGCTTCGTTCATTAGGCCTGCTCTATAGGCCTTTGGGATGGGAGGATGCCTCCATAGATACGAAATTTAATCTATCTCGGAAACTGATGACGCCACAAAATATTAAAGGTGTAGGATGAGACATATTTTATGTAATCCAGGCAGTTCATAAGATTAAAAAATGTAGTGAGAAAATCCTCGCTGCATATTTCATAGAAGAATTCTCTCGGGATTTCAGCTTCGCCGATCATCACCGCTAGGCACAACTTAGGGATTTTTTTTTTTTTTTTTGTCAAAATCACACAATCAACTGTGGAAGAAATCATATTTATTGATTTTTTTTTTTTTTTTTTTCAGACTGAGTGAAAATAATGCCTGGACTGGGATTCGAACTCCGGATCTTTGACTTACAAGGTCAAGGCTCAACCAATTGAGCTATCCAGGCCGACACCCCGGTCAGCATTTAGGCAGAAACATCTTTAGGCAGGCAAAGGCAGACAACCTTTAGGCAGAAACATCTCTGGTCTATCATGTAGATAGCTCGACAGAAATAAGCCGCAGGAAATGGAAAACACCATTAGATAATGGGAGAAAGAAATACAATTTTTTATAACAAAAATTTTATTTTTTTTTAAATTGTATTTCTTTCTCCTATTATCTAATGGTGTTTTCCATTTCCTGCGGCTTATTTCTGTCGAGCTATCTACATGATAGACCAGAGATGTTTCTGCCTAAAGGTTGTCTGAGTGAGTAATGCTGACCGGGATGTTGGCCTGGATAGCTCAATTGGTTGAGCCTTGACCTTGTAAGTCAAAGATCTGGAGTTCGACTCCCAGTCCAGGCATTATTTTCAATCAGTCGGGGAAAAAAAAAAAATTCAATAAATACAACTTAGGGATGTTCTTTTACAGTCATAGTTCAAATTGACGTTATAAAATTTATACTCAGACAAAGAATGCTTTAAATAAAACAGTTTTCACCATTTATATTATAATTAATAGAGGCAAACCATACCTAGTTGCAACACCATCCACTCACATTGGCTATGAACGGTGCCACGGCCGGGCAAAAATACGTCTGCCTTCTCAGCCAGCTACCATTCAAGAGACAGTGACGCTTCTCCGAAATTCCTGCTGAAACAGAACGAAGTACCGGCAAATTGATGTGTGGTAAATAGTTCTTAATAAAAGTATTTTAATTTGATCGCTTGCTCAAACAAAGTAAAAGAATTAAGATTAAATTAAATGAATTTTGATGGAGGAAAATTTACTTCAGACTATTTTTTTAGGATCAATTTATTATTATTAAAATCAACTCATTCTTTTAAAAGGACGCTATTTTGAATCAGCATAGTGATACAGCTTAATCTGCAAACCTAATGGAACTTTCTAGAAGGAATTTTGAAAACGTAATTAAAAGTGACGTCATTAATTTTAATTAACGAAATATGAACATCGGAAAAGTTATTAATTTTATTTTTAAATTATTTGAGCACGATCGAAAATGATTTTGAAACAAGTTAACCATTTAATTTTGAATTTTCTGATAGGTGAAAATGTTTGTTTGCATTTCAAAAACATCGATAGTTTTGGTTACAAACAAACGCTTTAATTGAAATTTCAAACTTTTCTATTTCTTTGAATTTTGAGTACTTAAAAGATTAATTGGGCGAGAGCGACCAAGACTGTAAATTTGCACCTCTCGTCCAACAGCAAAAAGTATCGGATTTTGACGAGGCCTTACAAAAATGAATATGTACGCTGTAATATCTCATTTAAAATATAACTTTTATTTTTTTTTTTTCAGCATAGTAATAAATACAATCAGGAAAATATTTTCCGATGATATTAAAGAGCATCCAGTGAATAATATCTGCAACAAAAATTTATTTATATGTTCATAAAATGTATTTTAATATGGATTGGATTGGATTTGCCGATAAGACCGACTGACTGCTGTAGGTCTTAGGCCTGAGGGAGAGTGCCCTCCATGGGGGTCTTTCTAAAGGTTCCTGGCCCATATTTACACATGTTTCGAAAAAAACCCACGGAAAACTCCGAACGGCTAGGCCAACGAGCGCGACCTGGGATGTATTTTAACGTGTCAACAATTTATTTCTTCTGACTGTACATAGGGGAGAGATTGAATTGGTTCTGCTCTCTATTTTGACTTTATCAGATTCTAGACCCAGTTGGTTGTTACTGAAAAGCTCTGTGACTAAGTGAAAAAAGAGATTTCTTCAACGACTGAATACTTTTTCAACGAATCTTTTCCTGGTTTCAAATTTTTTATCTGAAATGAAAGGTAAAGACCAACAAATCAATCGGGTTATCAGTCATTTAGCTGATAGGACTGTTTTAAATAAAATTCAGAGCCGAAATAAGAGATTTATCCGACCTCAAAATAAAGGCTATGTGAAAAAATGTCAATCAAATTATTTATTAATAGAACGACTAGAGTAAATTTTATTGAGCTTTGGAGCATAGAGCTATTGTACATAAGAGATTTATCGAAAGAAAAAATACTTTTTCAGTCGGCGTATTTTGTCTGAAAATTCTTGTGATAAATAAAGATCATCTGTAAAATAATAATAATTGGATTACTTGTTAGTAGGCCGATGTGCTTCTACTGATTTTTAGAGCCAAAGTCCTAAAGAGGTTTTTCCGACGACGAAAATACCGACTAAGAATAAAAGTCGGCTTTTTCATTTTAAAATTTTGTGATAAACAAGGGCCATTTCGGAAGAATGAGTATAAAAGCAATCTGATTACAATTTAATCAGGCTATCTATCAATATACTGACTGGAATACTTTTATTGAACTTTGGAGCCAAAAGCAAACCAGTTTAATCGAGTTATCAATCAGTAGGCCGACTGGAATATATTTATTGAACTTCGAAGCCAAAATCAAACCAATTTAATAGAGTTATCAGTCAGTAGGCCAATTGGAATATTTTTACTGAACGTCGGCATCGAAAGCAAAGCAATCGGGTTATCTGTCAATAGGTCGAATGGAATACTTTTATTGAACTTTGAAGCCGAAAGCAAAACACTTTAATCGGGTCATCTGTAAAGAGACCAACTAAAATAATTTTTTTGAAGTTGAAAGCAAACCAATTTAATCTAATTATCTGTCAATAGGCCGACTGGAATACCTTTATTGAACTTCGAAGTCAACAGTAAAACACTTTAATCGGGTCATCTGTAAAACAGGTCGACTAAAATATTTTATTGAATTTCGTCGAGTTATCTGCCAACAGGCTAACTGGAATACTTTTATTGAACTTCGAAGCCGAAAGCAAAACAAATTTCATCGAGTTTCCAACCTGGAATAGACTAGAAGATTCGGCTTGTACGAAGTTTTAAAAATTTAACTTGAAATAAAAGCTAATTAGAAGACGATCAATCGGATTATCTGTTGAAAAGTTGACTGGAAGGTTTGTCTTGAGTGTTAGAGCTATAATGTAAAAGAGATTCATCTGACGGTCAAATACTTTTTTATCGATATACTTCCCGCTTGAAAAATTTCCTTAGAAATAAAAGCCAACTGAAAAAAAAAAAAAACTTCACTCTGTACATCTGCCTCTAGGCTGACTAGATTATCTATCTTCAACATTGAGGGGGCAACCTGCCCCCCTTGCCCCCCCCCCCCACTCGCTACGCCCCTGCCGGTTTGAGGCTGTTCGGGGCCATCACTAGTAATCACATACCAACTCAGGCAAGAAAAAAAAGTTTGTCCCAATTAATTCGAACAGTATAGTATTTATTTTGTGCATCAGAATCTGTAAATGAATGAGATCTGATACAGGCACTATTTACATTAGCGGAATTTTAATAAAACAAGTCAATATCATTTTGTAACAATTTACATTATTTATTAAAGTTAAAATGCATCTACTGAACTGCATAAGCAGACTGCTAATTTTAAATAGTATTAATGTCAAGAATTTTTTTTAAATATTGGAATGTTATGATGTTTAAGCAGGAGCGGACTGGCCCACCCTGCTAGCCAGCGATCACCAGGTGGGCCAACTGCCAAATTATGTAGGCTGTAGGCCAGATGTGAACAGGGGAAAAAATTGCGTTATTGGTGTTAAATTTTAATTCTTCAGGAAAAAAATAGTGACAAGGTACATATGATGACAATGAACATTCATCTAAACAAATGATAGAATAGCACAAAAAATTACACGGTACACAATTTGGTCCAGAAAAATCTCAAAATATTGCTTAACTTTTGGTCCATTTTTTTTTTTTTTTTTTTTTTTTGGGGGGGGGGGGGTGCTTCAATGGAGCCTACACTTCCAAATTGCGGAAGCATAGATACGAATTTGCACCTAGTTGGACATCACAGTTTTCACGTTGTGTGCTTTGCATTTGAATCTGAGAGCTCTCAGTTTTTCCTGGCTAGTGATTTGCCATAAATACGTGAAAATTTCTGTATTAAAGCACACATTAAAGATACTTATATCAGAACGTTTCATTTTCTCAATTCTTGGAAAACAATTTTTTTTGCAGGTAATTAAAAATAATCTTTACAACCGTGGAATAAGACGCAGTACATGTACCTTGAATGCTATGTGTAAAGGGCAGGCCTATTCTAGTTAACAGCAGGAAGTAAACAGCGAAACGTTTATTAATACCCCCTCTTTTTCTAATGGGTAGGTTTGGGTTGTGGCGATTAAAGGCCATTTGACCGCACTAGAGTCCCAAGCCCGAGGAGGAGTGCCCTTAGGGGTCTTTCTAAGTGGTCCTAGCCCGTATTTACGGAAGTTTTGGAGAAAACCACGGAATAGGCCGATGAGCGCAATCTGGGTTTGAGCCCAGCACCACACGTCTATCAGCTTTAAGCGCAGAACCACTCGGCCGCTGGTGAGCCCCTTTTTTTAAGGGAATATTATCTTTAAGTTTTAAAATATTATAATATTTTTATATTCTCTTACCCATGTATGGCAGAGAAAGTGTTTTTTTTATCGAATTTTTGAAATGGTATTTTTAATATATTTTTTGAATGTTTTGAGGTCTTCTGAATTCGAAAATCGGGTTTATAGTGGTTGTTCTGCGGGTGTCTGTGTATGTTATCAACATATTTGAAGAACAAAGCTAAAAGAAAATGTGCAACATGTATGAGCTGTGCTCTAGAGTTACTGCATGAACTTACCTTTTATGGGCCAGTGGATCCCATTAGATATAGCTTACAAGTATGTATAAATCCTTTCATGCGTGAAAAAAAAATTTCTGTTATGAAAATAATTAAAAGTCGGTTGCGTTCTTAATTTGGACAAGAACATTTAAAAGATTTTATTTATTTATTTTTGTACTTTGAAAGGTCTTTAATTTTTGGTTATGATAAAATAATAGACAACCTAGATTCAATTTCTAAATATTTAAGTCGCTGTTTTTTTTAAAATAAAATAAAATAAAAACAGTTCACAAACCATTAAAAAAATTTTTAATTCATTGTTAGTTTTTCATGGTGTACGAGATTAATATTATAGATATTGGTTATAGCTACCAATTTAATATGGAACATAAATAATTTTCATACCATTATTTACAAATAATAATCTTTATCTTATTTAATTCCATATAAATATTACAAAAGAGTACTATTAAAAAGTAATGATACAAAGAATGACCAATCCATAATAAATTGACACGTATAATCTTTGTTGTACCTGAACCGCTTCCTTTATTGATACATAATTTATAATTAACTTGCAGACATTATTTATTCAAGTGAAATTTCCAGTTGGCCCCAATAGCAGAATTTTTTCTTACAGTCTGCGACAGCTACATAGGCACCAGAAAATAATCTGCAGAATAACTTTACAATAAGTAACGGAAAAAATGAAGCTGCAGGATTCAATAGTCATATTTTTATCACAAGATTGCATTTATGTAATGTTAGTTGATCAAAGGTATGATCAAAGCATTATAGTTATAAAAATGATGATAGTTAACAATTCTACCTCTTTATAGATTTCCCAATTTAATAAAGCACGTTTAAAAAGAACATTTATGTTGGCATATAAAAAAGATTAGAAATTGTAAGGATTCCATAAAGTGTCTGGTCGCCGATCGTTAGCTTGGGATTTAGGCATCTCAAAAAATTATATGAGTATAAGGTAAAGAATAATTCTACTTCTTTATAGCTGCTAGAATTTAATAAAGTGTGTTTAAAGAGAACACTGATATTTATGTTGGAGATGGAGAAAGGCTGGAAATTGCATGACTTCTGCAGTGCATTGGATCAACGAGCGTTAGACCGGAGGGAAAGGGGGGGTGTCCCAAAAAAGTGTATGAGTGAAAGATATTAAACTATTATATTTCTTTATAGATTCTGGAATCTATTAAAGTAAGTTGAAAAAGAAATTGACATATATTGAGGATGGAGAAAGATTAGAAATCACTGTTAACCCTTTGAGTACTGAATTGTTTGAAGATTTTTATGCCCAAGGAACGGATTTAATTTGTTGCTATATGGAATGATTTTGAATTTTTGACGGTAAGGTCCACCTGTGGGCGTTATTCTCCCATTTTACAATATTTCAGAACAAAATTTTCTTTATTCACATTTATATTACAAATGGATATACATTATAATTTTATTCTTTCTAATCAAAGTATTTGTATTCATAGTATATTTCATTGTAAAATTGTGAATATTAATTATATATTTAAGTAAAAAATAGCATACAAATTGCAAAAAAAAACGCCCACTGGTGGAGTTACAGATTTTCAAATGATTTGAATCTACGTCAACTGTCACGAAAATGTTAATATGTAAAAGTAATACATTTTATTTGGAATATACTTATATTGATGATATAAGTATGGTTGTAAGATATCATAAAAAAAACTCCAGAAAAGTGTTTGCGATCAACGCCCACTGGCGGGGTGCCGCAAACATTAACGCCTACTTTTTAAATTCAGATGACGAGTACCGTAACTTCGCCCAAGTAAGCACATGACGAGTCTCACTCGTCAAATGTACCCAAAGGGTTAATTAAATGTGGAAACATTAAGTACAAACATGAGAGTAAATAAACACAACATACCTGTTTGGAGGGCAGAGGAAGACTGAACTTTATTCAGTGGCAATTATGGCAATACAACAAAACAGTGGTGGTGCCATCTATTGGCTAATACTGAATTTAAAACTTATTTTTACACTCCCACTAAAGTTTTAAACTATGCACAATGATAAAAAAAATGTGTAATAAAAAAAATAAGATATTAATGTCCAATAAAAGTCAAATAAGCATTACATGACAAAAGTTAAAGTTTTATACCCATTGCTTGAGCACACATTTCATGCTTGAGCCTTAGAACATATTTAGTTAAACAGTCTGCAATCATATTAGCAGTTGGCACACTTTTTACAATGACATGTCCAATTTGAACAGCTTCTCGTACAAAGCGATGTTGGATATCGATATGCTTTGTACGAGCGTGGTACATACTATTATTGCTTAAATTAATTGCACTATTATTGTCACAATATATAGACACAGATTTTGCTTGTGTCAGTTGAAGTTCTTTAACAATCTTATTTATCCATATAGCTCCCTTAGCTGCAGCAGAAAGAGCCATATACTCTGCTTCGGTTGTACTAGTTGCAACTGTTGGTTGACGTTTACTACACCATGACACAGCACCACCTCCAATCAGGAAGATATGCTGTTGATCTGTGGTCTCCAATGTCTCCACCATAATTCGCATCAGAGTAACCGATGATTTCATTACTACAATCTCTGGAGAAATTAAGTGACATCTCTGTAGATCCTTTAAGATGGTGCATAATTCTCTTTGCAGCTACTCAATGACCTTTTGAAGGATTGTTGCAAAACTGGCACAATAAATTCACTGCATAAGCTATATCAGGTCTTGTGGCTTATGCTGCATACAGTAAGCTTCCAATAGCCTTTTGATATAGTATTTTTGAAACAGAATCTTCCCCGAATCCATTATTAAACAAATTACTTTTTGTTAAAACTTTGTTATGATCAAAAGGAGTTGTGACAGGGTTTGACGCTACCATGCTGTACTTACGAAGCATAGTTTCCACATATTGGGATTGATTTAGGCTAATGGACACTTTTTGCCTATCGCATTCTATTTTAATACCCAGGCAATAACTTGCCATTCCTAAATCTTTCATTTCAAATCGTTTTTTAAGTTGTTCCTTTAGCCAATTTTTGTGCTTTATGGAATTGCTAAATATTAAAATGTCATCAACATATATTGTTACAATGACTTTATCTTTATCCTCATTAATTTTAATAAATACACAACTATCAAAGGTACTTTGCTTTAACCCTAATTGAACTAGGAAATTTTCCAGTGTTTGATACCAAAGTCTGCCACTTTGTTTTAAACCATCTAATGCTTTATTAAGCTTAAGTACTTTCCTTTCTAAGTTCTCCTGGTAATATTCTTTAAAACCATTTGGTATTTTAATATAAATTTTCTCATTTCCTTCTACAAAAGCCATTACTGCATCCATTTGGTCAATTTCCCTGTTACATATAGCAGCATAAGCCATCAAAATTCTTAATGTGACATATCGAACTACAGGTGCAAATGTTTCATTGTAGTCTATCCCCTCAAACTGAGAGAAACCCTTTGCCGCTAAACGAGTTTTGTATTTTTCAATTTCCCCTTTAGCATTATGCTTTACTTTAAACACCCATTTGCAATCTACAACATTTTTATTTTTAGGCTTATCTACTATTTCCCAAGTTTTATTTTTAATATGACCAAGTATTGTTTCCAATATAGAATCTATCCAGTGAGTTGCATCAGGACCATTTAATGCATCATCAATTGTTTTTGGTTCACAGTAAAAATCATTTGTTACTGCTGCTAACGCTTTTGCTAAACACATGTAATCTAAATTTGGCATCTGCAAATCTGGAATACCATCCATGTTAAATTCCTGATACCGATTTGGGAGTGTATTAGTTCTATTTGGATGAGTTAATATTGGTGGACTATCAATTAAATTATCGTTACTTGAAGTACTATCAGTATCACGATCGTTAGCAGTGTCAGTACAGTACAAAGCCGAAAATCCGGAATCTTCGGGACCGCGGCGATTCCGGATTTTTGGTCATGCCTAAAAAATATAATATTTTGATTTAAGTACTTGGATAATATGCAAATTCAGGGGAAAAATAATATATTACGATTTTTACTTTCTTCTATATGTAATATAGAGAAAGTATTGGATTCGTGAACATTTTCGACCTCCATTTTTTGATGGATTTACACGTTTTGGGATGTAATGAACACAAATTGATAGTTTTTAGAAAATGTCTGTCTGTGTGTGTATCACGAATTTTGTGTCCACTGTATGTCACAAACCAATGAATGAAATTTAACCAAACTTGGTATTTATTCTGATTATCTTTTTATCTTAATTGAAAATTATTTTAAAGGTTATATTTAAAATTTTTCAGATTAATTGAAAGTTTAAATTTGATTAATTAATTTTAAATATTAATTTTTTATTTAAAACATTGATTGGTGGATTTTAATTTAAAACCATATGCATTTTACAAGTCTCAAGTCAGACCTCTCTACAAGTGCTGCTTTAAGCAACTATCTATCCAGAATAGTCTTGTCCCAACCATTCTGGATAATTGGTTCCCTACTGTAAATTAATAAATAAATACAGTAGAGGATCCTTTATTCAGAACCCATGAGACTAGAAGATGTCTAGATTAAAAAACTTTCTTTGTTTCCTGAACTGTAAAACATAACTCAGTAACTGATAGGTTCTAATTAATGTCTAGGTGCAACTACATATAAATTTACATGAAATTCTGTGCCTTATTTCTTCATCTAGAACTAATGCAAAATATTTCACATGCACAGACAGATATTTTCTAAAAATAGTAAACTCGTGTTCTAGACCTCTCAAAATGTGCAAATAAATTGAAAGCTGGAAGTCAAAACTTTTACAAATCCAATACTTACTTATATTGACTATAACACAAAATAAAAAATAACTCTAATACATATATAATAAAACTGTCTTATTGAGAAAATAAAATTCTCCGGAAATCATCCGATCATCAAATAAATTTTTTTTATGTGGTCGATAGAAAAATAAGCTTTACGTACAATTCCTCAATAAATTTTTTCACTCATGCTAAATGTAAACAAACTTTATTTCTTGTTAAATTATGCACAAACTGTTTTCTCTGATTAACAATAATGTAATAGCAGGCGAGAATGCCGATTATCCACAGAGTAATGAACACTTGTTTCAACTTCAGTGTGGATATCAGTAGGTGGCATCTTATGAGTTCGGTATTGTAGCTGCCTGACCGACTGAGAAAGAGAGTGCATATGAAATTTATTATATAAACAGGAAGATAGCATCCCTTGTTGCTTTTGTTTTTATCATTTTAAATTTTTCTCAGCATAACTTGCTTGCTCAGCATTACTTCAGCAACACTTGTACTTCAGATAATTTACTACTGATGTAATGTTTGAAAAAGTTTATCACTGCATGGCATGTTGTGCTTTAAATTTAATGTCAGTATTGCATCATTCTGGCAGATTAATTCTCAGAACCATTTTTTCTTTTTTCAGTTTGCTTTGGGCAAGTAATATTAAATGAAGTTCAATTTACAATTTAATGTGAAATCCCTTCAAAGCAGCTTCCCTCTAACTTTAAATGTCAAATTATGTTGTATTGTTAATTAACTAATTAAATTACTATTTTTATGTCTAAAAATAACATGAGTATATAAGAAATAATTAATGTTAAATAAATTTTGTTATGTTTATAAATTTTTATTTTCACTTTAAATGTAATTACATATAATATTAATTTCTCTAACCATCATAAGCATCAGATATGTTAGCTTTCTCTGCTTTCCATGTGCTTAATATAAAATTTATTAGATTTAGGCTTAAAGTTTTCAAAACCTTTATTGTCTACAAATTCCGAAAAGTTTCCCAAGCCACAATCACTCCAGACCATCTCCCGGGAAAAATAAATTGTGCTTTAATTTTAAATTTTCAGAATACCTGATAGTTAATTTTAGGGTTCATTTTCTGGTGTTAGATATAAAACATTTTTAATATTGTTTAAAAAAAAATTGAAAATGATTCTTGATTTTGGGTTTTATGGATTTTGGAATTCTGAATATTGGATCCTATACTATTCTATTAAATGACTATATATGCGACTACATAATTTTTAATTGAGATATTTTTATTAGTTTAACTTTAATTTTTCTTTTTTAGACCTACCCATTGTTATCTAGTCCTTGACATTCTTAATTCTACTACTCATGAAATGGAAGTTCAGTATGCATCTAATAAAAGAATTCTTATAGAAGCTCATGATATATGTCGCATTCCTGTATCTGTTGAAAGGTGTCCTCTATCAGGTTATGATAAATATTTGGATATCTGTGGTGCTCAGAGAAAATCAAATCTTCTTGCAGCTTGTCGAAATCATCTTGTTAGTTTAGTTGATTTACACTGGACATTAATATCCTTTGTTTATTTTCTAATATTTTGTTTGATTAAAAAATATGTTTTTGTTTGAAAAAAAATAATTCAGTTTTCATAAAATAGTGTATAAAAATAAATGAAGGTAAGGTGATGCAAAGTTTCAGAATACTAAAAATAATCGAATAGTCTTTAAATGTGAACACTTTTTCCTTTCTCATCCTTCTTCCCATCTACATCTAACTGGATTAGTATTAGGTGGAGGGTCAACCAACTGCCAAACCTCCTCATTCATTACCTCTTATTACAATGCCTGTATGCATGTCTTTGGATTTAAATATATAATCTCGATTTAAATTTGAGTAAACATCTGATCTTCAGAATCTGATAGATGTATCAGAATCATATATGTTTGCACCACTAAAGCAAATAAGGCTAGAATAACAGGTTATTTTTCTGTCAGTTTCAAGATCATTTAAAGATCTCCTTTGACTTTTATCATGTGATCTATTTTTACAGTGCTTAACCAACTAACCCTTTTTGGGAATGAATCTAAACTATTTTAATCACTAGAAATATCATAGGATAAACTATCACTAGATGGATTCACAGCAGGGAACAATATCTCCACTCTTAAAATCATGTATCCTAGGGATATAAGACCTGGACTTGTTCCCCATTTCCTACCTGTTACTGCTCCACTGTGATTCTTAATATATAAACATCAAAGGTAATGTTAATAGTTTCAATAGCCAGATCCCTTATTTTGTAACCTTGAGCCTTAAATGTTAAATTTGTTCCTTTGCATCCAACTGGATTGAACACAAAATATCTAACTGAAGGTTTTTAGCTAATTGGGGTTTTATCTTTTAGCTATGTCATTTCATTCAAGCATAAATACATTACTTAGTTCATGTTTAATACCTTTTTGGACAAAGTACAATCATCCAAAAAGCCACCCTTGACTAATGATACCACAAATCATCATAGAAATATGGAGCTGGTAATACAGTTCTCGTTCACACTTTTCTCTCTCTCTCAGATTTCGTTTGTGAAACTTTAGTATAATCATCTGATACTTTTATCTTTTGATTGGAATGTAAAAAGGGAAGATTGATTTTAAAAGTGACTTCTAAAATTCACAGATGGTTCGAAGGTTACATAACTGCACTTTCTGAGAAGAGGTATTTGTATCACCAAATTATAAAGTGGTATAAAAACCATGGCTATTGCATTTCTAAAAAAAAGTATTTATAATATATTAAATTTGAAAGGAAAAATATGTTTAAGTGAAAGTAAAAATGAAAACATATCGAAATTGGCCTAGGGCGCAATCTAATTGAAATCCACCTCTGCTACTGCTTAAACAATTCTTTACATATGTATCAATATTGTAAATATGTGCTTTTTTTTTAAGCTTATTATAGTACGAAGCCGAAAATCCAGAATCGTCGGGACTGCGGCGATTCCGGATTTTTGGTTATGTCTAAAAAATATAATATTTTGGTTTAAGTACAATCGGTAACAGAAGTGTCCGAACACTAGCAAAAATTCCTATGTAGAAAAAGTACACTTCATACGGTTTTATTAAATAAATCCTTGTCGAATCCTGTTCTTAGTCAGTGTAAGAACATGATTCGATAAGGATTTATTTAACAAAACCGTACGAAGTGTACTTTTTTTACATAGGAATTTTTGCTAGTGTTCGGACACTTTTGTTACCGACTGTACATGGACAATATGCAAATTCAACTGAAAAATAATATATTACGATTTTAAAATATATTCTGTAATATTTTTTTTATCAACTTTAACAATAAATAAATAAAATTAAAAATTAAACTTGGAAAAACAAAACAGATTTATTGAAATATTTGCATACAAAAATTAGTACAAGTTACAATAAAAGAAAATAAATAAGAAAATCATGCGATTTTTAAAACATTTCCTCTTTTTTTTTATTTTTTTTTTTTAAGTACTTTAGGTTTTTTAATTAAAAGTTTGAGTATAATTGAAATAGAAGATGGAATTTAGTTCTCGATTAGATAACATCTAATCGAGACAGATTAGATAACATCTAATCGAACAATTCTTAAACATTTAAGAATTGTTAGTATTGTTATAATCTTCTTCTCCCTCCTCTTTCAGACAATGCAAGTGCCGGTTTTGAAGATTACTAAGAAATAAAATACTTTTTCGGTTCTTTATTTAGATATATTTATACTTAAAAAAAAAAAAAAAAAAAAAAAAAAATTGCTGTTGATGATGATGATTAACGCCGCCGAAATTGTCCGGATTTTCGGCTTTGTACTGTATCTATATATCTGTGTTTGCCGCCTGCCTCCTTCTTCCTATCTTGTGTTTCTTGGGTTGTTTTTTCGTTAATTTTGATAAGTTTATGGTTTTAAGTTAAGATTTCTTGTGTTACTTTATTGATTCGTTTGTTTTGCAGGCTGTTAATTAATAGATCTGGTTTCTTTACATTAGTGTATTTCATCCACTGATAATTTTTTTTAAAATGTTATTGGTCATTGGTGTTTCAGTGATCTTGTATATGTTGCTTGGCTTCTACTATGCTTAATAGATCATCTTTATTATATATATATATATATATATATATATTACTAATACAGTACAATATTAATAAGATGTTAAAATCTTATGCAGTACAAAGTCAAAAAATCGGAAACTTTTGGTCATGTTATTAATCATCAAGAACATCTTTTTTAATTGTTATTTTTATTTATTTTTAATTGGGTGAATTTAGTTGAAATATTAGATAAAGCTTATTAAAAATTTGTTTACATAACATTTCAACTGCATTTTCAGCTTTTTTTTTTTTTTTTTTTTTTTTATGTTTTAAATTGTCTTTGTCATTTTTAGAATGAATAATGATTGCTGCAGCCATCTATCGGCTGAATGAAAAACTAATGATACAAGGTGGCTACAATCAGGGCAGGGGCGTAGCATGAAAATTTGATTGGGGGGGGGGGAGATCCGACGTTTGGTGCCCTTTCGTATTCCTTGTCTGAAAATGCCACCCAAATACTTTTAAGAGTGTTGCCATATTTGGGATCGAGGGCACAGGCCCTCTCGTCGGTTAATACGTGCCCCTCCCCCTCTCCTTCGGGGCATATTCCTAAAATCTGCCAAGAAAAAGAGCTGCTTTTTTTTTATCTCCAATTAGCAGCCTTTTTTTTTCTCTCCATTTAGCAGCTTTTTTCTTTTTTTTTTTATACATCTTTGGAGTATTCTAAAATTTTTTCAGTGAATCTATATATTAATACGCGTACATGAAATTTCTCTTACATTTTTAGCCTACTTTCAATAAAAGGAAGGGCTTACAAGTAGTATCGTTCAAAAGATATGGTTAATGTGCTTTGCAGAAATATATACATATATATATTCTCGTATGAGACTAAGCAAAAGTATCTTTCTTAGGACAACCAGAGTATTGGTTTGAGATAAAGTAGAACAAATGAAAAAGATTTTTTTCCCCCTTTTCGAACAAGTTTAAAAAATATTAGATTATAATTCAGGTAAAACATAAAACTTTCAAAATAAATTTTAAGAAGTGAAAGTAGTAACTGTTGCTAAGGAAAGCAACTTTATATTTTTATAGTGGACAGTACCTAATTTCGCCGAAAGCCGTGGCCCATGTTAGTTGTTTTGCCTTTTTACTTTCTTTTAAAAATTTCTAAAATTCTCTCACCGTTTGGTTTTAAAGTCATTTAGAAACACGTCAACAAAATTAAATTATCTTCTCTTAAAGATCCCATTTCTACTGAAAACCATTTTGTTTTGGCATTTATTTAGTCCTATGTTCGTCGTGCAGTTTAGTTTATATTGATCAAACTAGAAGGCGTTTGAAATGTAGAATAAATGAGCACTGTCGAAATGTTCGTAATGAAGAGATCTCTAAACCTACTATTGCTTCCCACTGCTGGGCTCATGGTCATCGTTTTGATTTTTCTAAAACTAACGTAATTTAATCTCCTGTCTTCTCTTCCCATTTCAATATCCATGAAGTTTTTTACATATTTAAAAATTCGAAAAATCTTGTTAATGATAATTGTTCCACTCCGTTCTTGTCTGATGCTATGAAATTACTCACATAAGTTTGATTTTGTTTAATTTTGATATTTTTTTGAATTTGTTACATTTTTAAATCTTATTTATTTATTTTCTTCTTTTATTTAATAATTTTGTAGTGCTGACTCTAGGCTAATTTGGCAGGGTGCCTTTTTAAACAGTTTTTAGCACCCTGTGACCCTTTTTCAACATATTTTAGCACCTGGCGGCTCTTTTAAAAACATTTTGGTACCACGTAGCCTTTTCTAACATTTTAAATGTTTAGAGGCCTTTAGATTTTTTTTTCCTGACTTTTAAACTTTCTTAGCAATAGTTCTGCAGCATTCCTGGAATAACAAATGCATACAGCCTATATATATACAAGGAAAATTAATTTACTTTTGTTAAGTACAAAAATCATAACATAGAACACCGCAAATCATGCAAATAACGCCCCTTTTTATTCAATTCCCCCTCGGTCGCCCTTTTATTTTAGAGTCAGCACTATTCTCCTCACACCAGTATTTATGTTTACGTTCATCTGTATGTATTTTTGCTGTTCATTTAAAATGGTTTTGTGCATTGCTGCTTTGACTGCAGCACTTGTGCCTACTTTTTTCGCCTGACGAAGGATCGTATGTTCTTTCGACCCGAAACAATTATTGCAAGTTTATTGCATTTTATGGTGTTTATTCAAAGTTTTGCAATTATTGCTTTTAAACGCCAGTTCTGTGGTGTTTTCTTATTATGAAATTAGGTATTGTTCACTCTTAAGGAAAAACAAATCAGTAATTTATTTATTATTGTTATTTTATATATTTAAACCAATTAAGAAACGCTTTTCATTTTTCCCATATCACAAGAAAAATTTTTTAAGAAATGTAGTAGTCATTGCAAAGGAACGCGACACAATTACCGCATACCTTTATGTGGAAGAACAAACTAAAAAAAAAAAAAAAGAAGTCCCGTTGTCCAAAATTAAACCTTTTTTGTACAGAAATTTATATCTTACTTAGGTGTTGGTGTCAGTGTTTGGGGAAAAGGCTGATTGACTGCTCTAGGGTCCTAGGCCTGAGGGGGAGTGCCTTCTGTGGAGGTTTTTCTAAGGGGTCCTAGCCCGTATTTACGCACGTTTCGGAGAAAAACACGGAAAATTTTGAACGGCTAGGCCGACAAGCGCGACCTGGGATCGTACCCGGCACCTCACGTGTACCAGCTTGACAAAGATTGCGGATTCAATAATCGAGCCAATTGAAGACGATCATGAAAGTCAGTCTCTGGTGCACGTAAACTCTGTCGTGGCTGCAATATCATCCATGCTCCGTGCAAATAATACCTCTGAGGGATACTAAAGCGGGGGAGACATCCCTTCCGCAGAAGATAAAAATTTTGATGGCTTGTCTTCCGACCACCACTAGGGCGTTAATCCCAAACCGTCGCCAATTTCCCAATATGTGCCTATTAATGGGACGTTAAATCAGTTTCTTCACGCTATTTCATGTCAAGAAACACAAGTTGAATTCTATAGACTTATAAATATTTCAAAACCCGTAAGCGATGAAACTAAAATAAAAAATTTGCTTAAAGGATCACTTAGAATCAAAAATTGTTAGTGAGAAATCGTTATAACCAAATCAAACCTCATCTAATTTCGTTTTTATACAATAGCCATAACGTACAATAAACTGCTTTTTTTTCGAGCTAAGGTCTTGAAAAATCGTAATTTTAAGTTTTTGGAGGTGAGAAAGCGACTGTGCATACTTACGAGTCAGTTGCAAGTATCTGAAATGGGAGAAGGGCGCCGCAGTCACCACAGAGCGCGAATTTGCTAAGGTCAGAATTTTCAAGGGTCGTTGCATGGTAAGCGAACATTTGTAGGTGCCTGAACAGGGAAGGGCACCACTCAGCTGGAGTTTGCTGCTAACTTATTCTTAAAGGGTCCTGAATACAATCAAAATTTTCAACAGTCTTTTGCACGGTAAGCGAACAGACTATTGTAAGAGTTTGAAATGGGAAATCATGCCATAGGCGCCCCAAAAAGGAATTTGTTATGATCAGATTTTTTTAAGGGTCGTGAATACGAAGAGAATTTTCAAGAATTGTTTGCACAGCAGGAAAACAGGCTGTTATACACCTTTAAAAAGGCTGTTTTAGGCGTTTAATTAGTTAAAAGGGCGCCACCTAACGGGAGTTTGCTACAGTCAGCCATTTTACTGCAAACTTTTTTTGCTGGTCGTTGAACCAGTTGGTTGCCGAAGGGAGCTTCTGATGCATAAAAATCTTAAGTGTTTTTGGTAACTAACGATAATCAACAAAATTATGATCCACTTTCAAATGAACTTCAGGACGCAAAACAGCACCCCCAGAAACCTCATCATGCCTTTGTAGGTGCCTGAACAGGGAAGGGTGCCACTCAGCTGGAGTTTGCTACTAACGTATTCTTAAAGGGTCCCGAACACGATTAGAATTTTCAACAGTTTTTTGTACGTTAAGCGAACAGGCTGTAAGTGAACAAAACGGGAAATCATGCCATATGCACCCCCAAACAGGAATTTGTTATGATCAGATAATTTTAAGCGTCATGAATTCGATGAGAATTTTTAAGGGTCGTTTGCACGTTAGGAAACAAGCTGTTTTAGGTGTCTGATTAGTTTAGAGGGCGCCACAGGCGCCACCGAACGGGAGTTTGCTACAGTCAGACATTTTAACGCAAACTTTTTTTGCTGGCCAGTGAACCAGTTGGTCAGCTTGTGATACATAAAATTCTTAAGTGATTTTGGTAATTAATCATAATTAACAAAATTATGATCCATTTTCAAACAAACTTTAAGTCGCAAAACAGCGCCCCCAGAAACTTCAATATGCCGCCCTATTTTTTAAAACATTGGGGAGGGGAGACTCTCCCCCTCCCCCCCTTCAAGCTATGCCCCTGAATCAGGGAAATCATGGGAAAAATCAGGTACTTTAGCAATCTAGAAATATCAGGGAAAAATTAGGGAATTTTGTAAAACACCCAAAGGTCATGAAAGTTTTTTTTCCCCTGAAACATGATTGAAAGATCAACAAACAGTTGTTATCTTAACCATGATTGCACAGGATTGACTGCTTTCTAATTGAATCTCACCAAGTTAACATATATATAATATAAACTTTTTTATTATGATTTAATAATTTTATTATGATTTAATTAATTATTTTTAATGCAGCAACCTAAAGAATAATTTTATGTTCTGATGTCAATATGTTGTGCAATTAAAATGATTAATATTTTTATAATTTTGTTAATTTCTCCCAAATTCCTTTTTGTGTGCATTAATAAAGTCAACAAAGAAAAAAATAAACTGGGGTACTTTTGTCCATCAGTATGGTTTTTTGAATTGCTGTGGTCTGGTGAGCATTTTACAATAGTGTGATATATACAAAATTATAGAATGTATGTAATAGGTAACAGCAATCATGGAAATTAGGCAGAGAACTTTTTCTCTCAATTTCTCTGTAGACATCCTACTAGAGTCAATAGGAGACGGGGGGGGGGGATTAGCTTTCATGCTTTCTAAGATTTTGAGATGCTTGTTGTTTTTACATCTTGTGAAAAACTTATATGTAAAAAGATAAAATTAAAAGAAAAGTTTTAATAGAAGTCCCTCTTACTGACTTTAGAAAATTGTTTGGTGCTGCCATCTATTGGCAAAACATATAACCAAATTAAAAATTCCATTTAACTTCTACACATTCTGTACTTATGAAATAATTGATTAAAAATTTTTGAGATCTGGATACATATTAAAAAAATTATTACATAACAGAATAAAATGCAGGTTGATTAATTAAAGGTGTGTTGTATCTCTAGGATAATTTGCCTAGCTTTACCTTAATTAAATTTAAATGTAATTTTAAATTTAAATAAAAATAAACTCATTCTTTAAACATATATAAAAAAAAAAAAAAAAAAGACACAAAATTTAAATTGATCAAAATTTTAATGAAATAGAAAGCTGGCTTTACAGTCTTTAAACTAGTTTTGACATCAGTTCAGATTTTATATTAATCATAAATTATTTATCACAGTTACATTACTAAAACATTATCTTTCATACATGAAATATAACTCTTAAAATTACCTTTCAGTTCAAAAGGTTCGGAACCTGAGAAAATATAATATATAAAATACATATAATAGAAAGATCTTATACTCTTGACATATATACTAAAAGCATAATAAATTAGGTTGGCTTACATATTATTATTTTGTGAGACTTAACAGTTGGGAAGAGCGTAGAGTCACCAGCGATTCATCAGAAATCCAGATGAGGCCAGGAAAAAAAAATTTTTGTCAGCACAAAGAGATAGAATAAATTCTTTCGATCAATCGGGGATAAAGACCGGACCTTCATGCCTTCGCTTCAGCACAAATTAGCTAAGAGATCTATTCTCAGATCTTACTAAGTAAACATTCGTAATACCACTGCCTGCCCAGTTAACCCTTTAACGTTCATTGGTTTTGCAGTGAAACTAAACATTTGACATAATTTGAGAATTTTTATGCAGCAGTTTTTTTAACATTCCCCCTTGTTTTAATCATTTTTTAAACTTTTGTTCCTTTTCTGTTGGTAGATAGCAGCACTGTTTTAATATTTAACAAATAATGCTTCAATGGAACCTAAATGCATAAGTCACTTGACGTTTCTTAGTGTGTGCGAGTGCAAATTGCTGATTTGATGATGCATTCATGTCTAGTTTTTTTCATTTAATGAAGAGCTGGACTATTGTTTTCACCTGAAACAACTTTTAGAAGTTTTTGTAGTTGATAATGTTTACTTACAAAGTGTTTTATTTATTAAATTAAATATTATTTGAATTTAAAAAGGTTAACTTACAGATTTTTCAAACCAAAAATTTCTCAAAAAGGAACAATGCTAATTTTTTATTTTTTAAATATTTATGATCAGCTATGTGTCTAAAATCCATTCTTTAAATTAGTTTAGCAATTATTAAAATAAATTAAGTAGTGAACGTTAAAGGGTTAAACCCTTTCAACTCCTCTAGGCGTCTATTCGAGTCTAGTCGTTTTTTGAAACCTCGTACCAAGCGAAATAATTTTCTTTAACACTTAGCCAAAACAGACACAAAGATGCATATTATTATGAACACTTATGCTCTAATAATAGAGAAGAAATTGTCGACATATTACTTTACAAACAAGAGGTGCATCGAAGAGAATGCAAAGAAAATCTTTTTCATGAACAACCATGTTACAAACAAGGTGCAGAGCAACAAGTCAGATCTTTTTCACAAACACGCGCTTCAAGTATATATCAAAACAGAAGAAAAATCGAAATCCCAGTTGCACATTCCAGACCCCTTTTTATTAAGCTCGCAGACCTAGGGGATTGTAAAACCAAACTACACAAGTCCAGCCTCCCCAAAACAAAACTACTCCAGGCTACTAAACTCATGCGAAACCCATGTGCACTTCACAACACAGCATCAAGACTTGGCCCATAGCAACCAGAAGGATCCTAATTCGATGACTATGACTTGGCATCACTCGCTACGTAAAACACACGCCTGCAGAGAGAGACAGGAATATTACAACCCCTTTTCTAAGAAAAAAATCCCAAGATCGACTCATGGTAGAACTTTCGTTCTAGAGATTTATTTAATCCTGATAGACACTATCACTCAGGATTTACCTGAGATATACAAAGAAGAACACATAGACAATAAAGATATTTTCTGAAGGAAAGGTCAATTCAGTGGAACAAAATTGTTTTTAGACATAAAGAGAGCAAAAGATTCATCTTTTAAAAGCAAGTCATAAACAGAGATTTACTATCCACAGAAGAGGGGAAAAAAAAAAAAAAAAAGCATGAAAACTGAATGATTTTAATGTTTGCACAGATAAAACCTATACATCCAAGATAATCCCATAGAAAAAATTCTCAGTGCCTTAAATTTTTAATCCCTTTTTCCAAACTCGCACACAAAATGTACAGATACACAGATACCCATATATTTACAGCTTTTAACAATGAGAGAATTAACTGGAAGGAAATAAATATTTTAATATTTTCTTTAATTCTTTAATAATAAATACTTTAACAGTTTATCTATTTTTATTTTTTTCTCATCCTGACCATAGGATTAATTTCTTAAGCTTTTCCCATCTTTGCTTAAAATAAATTACTTTAAGAAAACTGTCTATTATGGCTCGAACAAAAATTACAAAAGCCTCAATTCTCGCCATGATATTTTATTATTTACATTTATTTACTTATTTTTGGCATATTGTATAAAATTATAGAAGTCATAAATAATGACTTTTCCTGCCAGAACCTTACATTTTAAGGCCAACAACAATGCTGTCAAGAAATTTAACTCAATTATTGCCAAGCATATAGGCGGCAACAGAATTCATTTTTCCCTCAGAGTATCTTATCAAACGAGATGCAATGTATCTATATTGTTTTATGTAGTACCAGGCCAAAATAATATCAAATGTACAAATTGATGTATTGTAATAAACTTGGACGATTTTGTAAGAAAAGAGAAATGGAGCAAGGCAAAGTAAAAGGCTAAGAGAGGTCTCAAAAGAAAAATTCTTTTTCAAGATAAATTTTTATTAGTCATTATTCTGAGAAACCTGATAATCCTTAAAAAAAGTTCAGAAAAATAAATATTAAATAAAATTTTGAATGATCATTCTCGAACAAACAGATAGAGTAAAGAAATTCAATGCAAATCTGTATTTAGCAAGCAGAATGTGCTAAATGGAGAGAAGAAAGGCACACATTATTAACAGCATCGAATTTCAAAATAATTTGCAACAGAAATTTTGCCTTTTTTCTCTTTGGACCCCAAAAGTACAAAAAATTGAAAGATATGATACATTCTGGGAGAAGGAAATGAAAGATAAGCTCATATATATAAAGATTCCAAAGTAAATATTTTTATTCAATTTAATCAATTCATATCTACAACTAGAGGTCTGCACGGGCCAGGCTTACGACCCTAGTCCGAGCTCGGCCTGGCCCTCGGGCCGGGCTTGGGCTTAAATTTTTTTACAGGCTCGGCCTCAATTTTTTTTTTGTGTATACTCGGGCCAGGCCGTGGTAGCTCTAGCTTCCTTGTTAATCAACGAAAAAGGAAAATGATAAAATATTTCTTCAGTCATTTATTTTACATAACTTTACAGTTTGGTATGTCACATAAAATTTTATTTTGTTAATAAATATCATTAACTTCAATTTAATTGCCTGGAAGTCTTTTAACAATCTGATATTCCACAAATATTTTTAGCATGTCTCGAAATTAATATATTTTATTTAAAGTAATATTAGATGGTTTCCTATTCAAAATAGTATGCATGTCACTACCAGTTTTCGCACATGTACAAACAAAAGAAATTAGATACTTTACTGTGTATAATTCTTTGTTTCCTATGGTCTGTAGAGTTTAGGTGGTATGAAGGATATAAAAATCCTTCCACTGTAACTTTTTCTTAAGACTCCTTTTTCTTTTCTCCAGTGAACTGGATGAAGGTAGCATCATTTTTAGCATGTTCAAAAGCAACTTTTTTATTGAATATTGTTGGATTAGCATTAAAGTTTTGTTTAGCGAATCACATGAAAGATTTGGATACATTTTGGTATATAAGGGAAAATTGTTGAAAGTGCATTTTTAATAGTATTAACCATATTAATTACTTTCATAATAGGACGATAATTTACATTAAAAACATTATTATTTACCTTACATAAGTCCTAAATACCTTCACAATACGCATTTCAAGTGCCAGCGCACTCATCCTCAGGTGAACTGTGACATCTCTTTCCACTGTTGTCATCGGGTATCATCGGCGTTGTTTCTTCATTTCTTTTCATCTTGATTGATTGCTTGATTAACTGGCTCCATTCTTTAGGGATTCTTGCATGTTCGCGGTCATTGACTGCCATGGGGTTAGTAATGATCTCTAGCGCTTCTCTTTTGAGAGCATAACTGTGATTATTGTAGTGGGCGATTTTATTAGTATGTATGCTGTTAATATTAATTGGGTTATTGAGGTGAGCGGATGTGAGCGCGGTGGATTGACGGTTATGATTTAAGTCGGATTTATGTTCTTTTTCGCGGTCTATTATTTTCCGTTTAGTGACACCAATATAGCACGCGCTGGAGTTATTATTGTAGGTGAAATCTATTTTATAAATACCGGAAGTGGATCTATTGTCAATCTTGTCTTTATCATTTCTAATATGTTGAAAAATATTCCGGTTAGGTTTAATTGGAATGTTTATATTGTATTTTTTAGCGGCATTTTTTATTTTTATACTTGCGCCGTTGCTGAAAGGGATAGGGGTAGTGAATTTTGGTTTTTCTATTTGAGCGTTACTAATTTTATTAAGGGTTTTTATACGTTTTCTATATAGTTTGTTGATAAGGTTTTTTGGGTAGTTAGCTTTATAGGCGATATCTTTAATATATTTAAGTTCGTTGTTGAGGAGGGTTTTATTGGAGCAGATAAGGATCGCGCGATTTATATAAGATCTTAAAGCGGCATATTTATAGGGAACGGGGGTATGGCAGTGTTTATTGATGATTTCGTTATTGGCTGTTGGTTTCCTGTAAACTGTTGTATCGATTGTATTGTCTGGATTTTTCATTATTTTAATATCTAGGTAGTTCAATGTGTTGTTAGTTTCGTTTTCCATCGTGAATTTTATGTTTTTATCAAGGCTATTGAGATCGTTTAGAATTTTATTGGTGTCGAAATTTTTCGGTAAAACTGTAAAAACGTCGTTGACGTAACGAGTCCAGATTTTAGTTTTATTAATAATGTTTATGGCGGAGTTTTCGATAAGTCTCATCTTTAATTCTGCGAGGATCCCTGAGATGGGCGACCCCATGGGAACGCCCTGTTTTTGTTTGTAGATGTCATGATTAAATTGGAAGTATGATTCGTTTAGGAGCAAGTTATTGGTGCGGATTAAGGTTTCGCTTCGACGTCAAAGAACTTTATCCCTCCATAGACACTACCGAAATAGCAAATATTGTTAACGAAAAAATAGTTGAAACATACGGCGATAATAAGATTAGCGAAACTTAATCCGCACCAATAACTTGCTCCTAAACGAATCATACTTCCAATATAATCATGACATCTACAAACAAAAACAGGGCATTCCCATGGGGTCGTCCATCTCAGGGATCCTCGCAGAATTAAAGATGAGACTTATCGAAAACTCCGCCATAAACATTATTAATAAAACTAAAATCTGGACTCGTTACATCGACGACGTTTTTACAGTTTTACCGAAAAATTCCGACACCAATAAAATTCTAAACGATGGAAAACGAAACTAACAACACATTGAACTACCTAGATATTAAAATAACGAAAAATCCAGACAATACAATCGATACAACAGTTTACAGGAAACCAACAGCCAATAACGAAATCATCAATAAACACTGCCATACCCCCCTTCCCTATAAATATGCCGCTTTAAGATCTTATATAAATCACGCGATCCTTATCTGCTCCAATAAAACCCTCCTCAACGACGAACTTAAATATATTAAAGATATCGCCTATAAAGCTAACTACCCAAAAAACCTTATCAACAAACTATATAGAAAACGTATAAAAACCCTTAATAAAATTAGTAACGCTCAAATAGAGAAACCAAAATTCACTACCCCTATCCCTTTCAGCAACGGCGCAAGTATAAAAATAAAAAATGCCGCTAAAAAATACAATATAAACATACCAATTAAACCTAACCGGAATATTTTTCAACATATTAGAAATGATAAAGACAAGATTGACAATAGATCCACTTCCGGTATTTATAAAATAGATTTCACCTACAATAATAACTCCAGCGCGTGCTATATTGGTGTCACTAAACGGAAAATAATAGACCGCGAAAAAGAACATAAATCCGACTTAAATCATAACCGTCAATCCACCGCGCTCACATCCGCTCACCTCAATAACCCAATTAATATTAACAGCATACATACTAATAAAATCGCCCACTACAATAATCACAGTTATGCCCTCAAAAGAGAAGCGCTAGAGATCATTACTAACCCCATGGCAGTCAATGACCGTGAACATGCAAGAATCCCTAAAGAATGGAGCCAGTTAATCAAGCAATCAACCAAGACGAAAAGAAATGAAGAAACAACGCCGATGATACCCGATGACAACAGTGGAAAGAGATGTCACAGTTCACCTGAGGATGAGTGCGCTGGCACTTGAAATGCGTATTGTGAAGGTATTTAGGACTTATGTAAGGTAAATAATAATGTTTTTAAAGTATTAACCATTTTAAATACCTTCCTATATTGTTTGATGAATGCTAATATTTTCGATTTGACTTTCTGTCTATCTTTGTACCTTGTCTGTAATAATGAATTTCTGTTTATATATAATTATCTTGTAAAAGTTCAGCAGTTTTGATAAAGAACATTCCATTGCTTGGCTATATAAAACCTCTGCAAAACACATACTAAAAATCTTTTTCATAGAACGGCATGCATTTTTTTTTTTGTTATTTTATATATTTTTGAATTTTGCCGGGCCAGATTGAGCCTGATTTTATCGTTTTTTGGTCTGGGCCGGGCCATACACTGATATAAAAAAATAAATAGGCTGGACCAGGCCTAGGCTAAATTTTTCTATTTCATACCGGGCAGGGTAAGCAAAGCTTTCGTACGGGCTGGGCCTCAAAATTTCGACCCATGCAGACCTCTATCTACAACCCTATCTTCCCAATTAAAAATCTCATTTAAAAACAAATGCAGAACTAACTTATCTAGAAAGGAAACATTATCTTTCTTTATTTTCAGTTGGAAGAACACTAGCTTGCAAATAATGAAATGTCAACACAGGTTTGATTTTGGCTTTAATTAAATATAATTATCTTTTAAAATCATTAATTTACAGCCAAACCTAACAATATTTAGAATCTGAACTCATGTTTAGTCAATTTTACTTCTGTTACCCGACTACTGTAGGTAATGGAAGTATTGTATTTAGTCCAAAAATTCGATATCAAGTTTTCACCTAATTTACATGTTTTAAAGTCTCCTGAGTCCAAAAAAAAAATAGTTTTTGGCAATTGGTCAGTGTGTGTGTGCATATGTTGGGAATATCTCTGAAACTAATAGTGGTGGCTCATGAGATTCTTTAATAGAGGGGCTGCATCACTGCATGTGCTAGTATGATTTGAGAAAAAAAGCGAACAAAATACACTGTTTCATTTGACATCACATATGAGTTGTTCTGGTTTCTATATGCTCAAATTGAGCCATGGGTGAAAGTCTTCCGTCTACAGGACGACATTCCGTCTTTCAGAAATATCCCAGGACGGAAATGAGACGGAAAGATCGGACGACTTTCCGTACTACCTTCGCTATTGGAAACTGTCCCGCTCTGCTCCGGCTAATCGTCGTGCCTCCGGCGAGCGAAGTAGATGGGATGGGATGGGATAACAAGCCAGATGGAAGAAACATTGTTTCATCGCTTTCGCGCCAGAGAAATGTACGGGTTCACGCATGCGCGTTTCTGAATGTCTCCTAAAGAGTCCGTTTGCTTATTATCAACAAAGTTCCATGATCGCTACTCTCTACCGTGATGAGGAAATCCTTAGTTTATTTTATTCTCATCGCCTCGTAACTTTCCCTCATGCTTATAGACATAGCTATTTAATCATATTATATCATCTGTTTTGAAAGTTCATGCTATGTTTAGTCAGTTTATCATTTTTATAAAATAACTTATTTAATAGATTATAAATTAAAACATACTTACTTCAGTTCCTTATTTTTTAGTTGTTTAAACTTTATCTTTATACTGTTAATTATCAATTATCGTTTTGTTTACATTAAAAACGATCTTTACCATGCAACACCTTTCATTATCAATTCTGGACTGTTTTAATTTTTCTAACGATGTTTTTCCCACTAGATGGCGACATTGTAGCTAAAAATCGATCGTCATTATGCAAATCTTAATTGTTTCTTTTTACACCTGCCAGGTGTTCATTTATGATTCGTCCGTTTGATCAATGACGATCTAAATGTCCTTATTTCATATATATAAATACCAGATCTTTTTAGTTCTGGGTGGTGTATTGTTCTTTGGCATGGATCCTGTTATCTGATATAGTAATGAAATGATTGACCGGCTGGTCTGGATCAAATTAATAGGTTGTTAAGTTTAATTTTGAATTGTTTAGTTTTTCAAAGTATATTAATAATTTAAAGTTGTTGTATAATTAACTGCTTTTATTAAATTGTTGAAAATGATCATTTTATGAATTCAAGTTATGTTCATGAATGAATGTCTAGTTTTGAAGAAATAAGAGATTTGATTTTATATAAGACTTTCCTTCTTTCAAGTAGCAAGTAAATAAAACAATCTTCAGTTATGGTTTTTCTCGGTAACTCTTTCACTGTTCTACACTTCTGCTGATACATTTTAATAAAATACAGACTACAAGAGGTTATAGGCTATATTTTCCATAACTAGAAGATGATTTTCAGTATGTGTTTATGAAGCAAACTTTATATAATTTCAAGTTATAGAACTTTTATTTCAGGAGATTAAGTTACAGCTTTAGTAAGAGTTTGTTTACAGTTGAAAATGTGCAGTTATGCATCTACTTTATTGAAATTAAATTTATTTTGGTCAAGTTTCATTGATTTGTCAAGTTTTCTTTATTTAAATTTTAGTTTATGCAGTTGAACTTTATTGTTTTAACAAGTTTTCTTCATTTAAATTTGAATTTCTACAATTGAACTGAATTATAATATTTACTCAGTTGAATTCTTCATAATTTTTTCTGCAATTGAACTTTATTGATTTACAGAATTGTTTTTTCCAACTGGATTTTTGTTAAACTAGACTTGAAATATGGCAATATTTAATTTTCTAAAGTAAATTACAGCACTAACTGATGGGATCATTTTTTTTTTTTTACAAGTTTTTTGTTTTTCATGGAAGAAATTTGTTAATTTTTAAATGAGTAAAAAGGTAGAAACGGATGAAAATTTAGAAGAGTCAGGGAGGCAAACAGAAAAAGAATTAAAGGATAGCTTTCAAGGTGTTTCTTTGCCATTTCAAAGTTTTTTATTTTCCAACATGGCTACCAACCAGATTGAGAAGCTGAATTCAAGAAATTTTTTAACATGGATCTCTGACATGCGTTACTTGTTAATGGAGGAGGGTCTATGGGAGATAATTGATGAAAACCAGAAAATTCCAGAGGTGTCTTCATCTGTTTCAGCTGAGAATGTTAAACTGTTCATTTTACGTGCTAATCAAGTACTTTCTCCGATTTATCTCAATGTGGAGCCAGAATTTAAAAGAATTATAGATGACTGTAAGGAACCTACAGATGCTTGGAACAGACTTCGGAAAAACTTTCATCCTGATACAAGAGCTCACCATTTAACTTTATTTACAGAATTAATGGAAGCCAGGATTAGACATGGAGAGTCTATAAATTTATTTGCCTCCCGACTTAAGAAGATTTACCTTCATTTGAAACAAATTGATGACAATTTTTCACAGAATTATTTATGCTATCAGTTTTTGAGATACTTGCCATCGGTTTATGATAATATTGTCCAGTTATTGTTAAGTAAATCTGATGAAGATTTTCAATTTGAGAAAATTGTGGATAGTGTTATTGCTGAAGAAACCAGAATGAGGCTTCAGGATAAGGACAGTGTTAAAAATGTAAATTTATCAAGTTTTTCTAAATCTACTATAAGACAGCCTTCTAAAAGCAGATTCAAGGACAGAAGATGTTGGTCATGTGGAAAACTGGGTCACTTGAGGTCGAGATGTTATTCTAAGAAGAACTCTGTGTCTCCTCAACGTTTTTCTCCCTCACGAAGAAATGATCGTCGCTCTAGGTTTGACAGTCCATCTTCAGTTTCAAGTGAATGTAGTACTGGTGCCACTTCTTCTAGTTCAGATGCTTCTCCTTTGCCATCTTATAGAGAGTCCAGATCAGTTGGAAGGAATCCCCATGGTCGGGGACATTTCTCGAGTTCCAAAAAGGCTGCCAGATCACCGTTGGATAGTTCACGTAAGTTGAATTTATTTGTTTCCCATTCAAGTGTAAGCAATGTTGTAAAATCAAGCAATTGGCTATTTGACAGTGGGGCGAGCCATCATTTTTGCAACAATAGGACTTTATTTTCTAAATTTGAGACTTTAAATGATGAAATGTCCGTGGCTGTGAAGGATGTTTTATTTCCTATTCAGGGTAAAGGGGAAGTCAAGCTACGATTTGGACAAAGAGTTTTTACTTTATGTAATGTAATGTATTCTGATCAATTAAGTAGAAATCTTGTGTCGGGACCACAGTTAGATTTAAAGGGTTTATCTTTTTATGGTAGTCAAGGCGAGGTGAAAATATACCGGGGGGATGAGTACCTGTTTAGTGCTTATCTTAAAGATAGAATTTATAAACTTTATCCTAAAATCCCTGATTCCCGTAAAAAGTCTGTTAAATTTGAAGTATTGTCTGCTAATGCTAGAAGTCGAATGATGCATTGGCATCGCAGATTTGGTCATATTAGTCAATCTTTAGTGGCTCATACTAGTCGCAGACAAGGTGTACGGGGATTACCAGGCTTAAGGGAATCTGATTTCATTTGTGAATTTTGTAAGTTAGGAAAGTTTAGAAGTGTATCTCATAAACCAAGTAAAAATATCAGGTCAAATCATCCACTAGAGCTTCTGTATGCTGATGTTTGAGGACCATGTAGAAATGAGGGACGAAATGGCAAAAAATACTTTCTCTCAATTATTGATGATTTCTCTCGCCGGGTTTCTGTCTATCCTTTAAGAATGAAGTCTGAAGTTTTTGATGTAGTGAAAAACCATATTATTAAGGCTGAGACTTTCTTGGGAAGAAAAGTTAAATCCTTTAGGTCAGACAATGGTGGAGAATTTGCTAATCAATCTTTTGTTAACTTTTTTAGTGAGAAAAGTGTTCGTCATGAGTTTACAAACGTCTATACTCCCCAACAAAACAGCGTTGCAGAACGGTTCATGTCTACCGCAGCTGATGGTATTCGTACATTGTTAATTGAAAGTAACTTGGATCCTAGTTTTTGGCCTGAAGCTCTTAAATATTTTGTTTATACTTGGAATCGTGTTTGTCCCAAACTTTTGAAGAAAACCCCTTTTGAGTTATATGGTGGAAGAAAAGCTTCTGTTTGACACTTAAGGCCCTTTGGTACGGTCACTTATGTTGGTGTGCTGAAGCACACAATATAATTATGCACAATATAATTAAAATTAATATTTTTATTAGCATTTTTCGAACAATTTATGATTTATCGTTTAATTTTTTTCCCCTTATTTTTTAAAATACTTCTAAAAAAAAAAAAAAAAAAAAAAAAAAATGCTACAAATAAACAAATTGTATCTATTTTTATTTTATTTCTTTATATAATGAATAAAGTACTTTTCCCCTTTATTCTTTTGTTTAATAATTACATATATAAATTACAGCACATAAGCAACACGCCTATGATATTTTTTTAAACAACAATTTATTCAAATTATTTTGTAATAATTCATAACTCAATAAATTCAGATTACTGTAGCATTATAAACTTGAACTTTTCTTCAAATTATTTTATTTATTTTTTAATAATTAATAATTTACTATTCTTTCTTTTTTTCCCCCCATACTTTATAAGTTCTATAGAGCATTCTATAAAATTCTAAAACTTTGGTGTTAAACTGGTCTCATTCATCAACTTATTTCTTTAGTTTCATACATATTAGATGCAATGCATTACCGACTAATATTTGCTTACACAATTTAGCTTCAATTTTCATTTGTTTACATATTGGTTATTTTCAGTGTATTTATAATATACTGAAAATCAGTTATTCAATTTTCAAATGATTAATTAAAACTGCAGTTGTAAAGTAATATTTTTTCATATAATTTATGCTAGTGAATAATTTAAGTGAAATTTTGGCAAAATATACACAAATCTTACTTTCTGCATAATTCACATTTTTATAAGAAAAATCTTGAAAGTGAATTGTTTAAAATGTACTGGTAATTTTAAGTAAATCATGGATATTATAATAATGAATTGTAATATATATCATATTTTAATAATTATAATACAATTAAATGTTATATTTAGGCATCAGGAAGTTGCTTATGATCAAACATTAGGAAAAATACTTGAATAAATCAACAAACAACAATATCTTAAAAGTTCTATATTTATTTTATTTATTTATTATGTTATATTATTAAAGATTAAAAATATTTTAAACTAATTCTTAAATTTTAAAATTTATACGTAAATTGATCATTTTTTGTGTTTTTTTATGTAACTATTATTAATGTGTATATAACATAAAAAAATTCTGTCGTTAATACAGCGATATGTTAAGAAAATTACTTTGTAGGATAGTTATAAGTGAAAAATTAATTTACTTTGCTATTTTCATTTGAAATGAATACTTCTCTTTTCATTGCTGATATACATCTTAATCAAAAACATTTTTCTTTTAAGAAACTATACATTGAAATTTTCTCTCAGACATTAAGCGAAAATGACTAAAATAAAATCGTTATAATAAATTTAATTATTATAAATATTTTATATTGTAATAATTATTTTTATATATAATGCTAAAGGAAAATTACATTTTAATGACATCTATACATTTTCCCATTTTTCTTTCTTTGCAAATTTAGAAAAGCAGAATATTTAAATTAAAAATAAGTATAGTTGTCATGATGTGAAAAAGAATTTGAAATAATACATGCTTTAAAAAAAAATTATTTTTCAGCGGCAAAAATGTATCATTTAATAGTCGTTTTTCTTATTTGCAAAATTTTGTGATAAATCGGAAAAAAGTAAAAAGAAAAAGTTTATTTTTAGCTTGAAATAACTAATAATATGTATTTTAACTAAAAATATAAATAATCAAAAATGAACATATTTACATACATGCATATGTATAGTGTAAATCAGAATATTATATTGGGGAAAGAAAAGAAATTTTTTCATCACATCAATTAAAAATAAATAATTCTGTGGCGTTGTATTTTTTTTTTTTTTTTTTTTTTTTTTTAAGTGTACATGAGTATTTAATTACAAAGTACTTATTATTATAATTTTTTTTTATGTATGCAAGAATGCTTAAGTACAAATTACAGATATTCTTTTGGTATCAGCTAAACTGAGAGTCATTTTAATTTTCTGTGTAACCCCAAGTATGCTGATGTCATCGGGGGTAGAAGTGGCCTTGTGTTCCGAGGGTTATGCATGAATCCACAACACACAGTCACCTTTGGAGAATGTAGGGGAATTTCAGTGTGCATCCGCAGATTTTCCTTAGCCCAAATGCGACAATTCTGTATGTTGACTGTCCCATTGAGGTAGAAATGAGCCTCGTCGCCCCACAGAATATTCCAAGACCATGACAGATTAACAGTCATTCTGTTGAGGAAACTGACTGTGAATGAGAGATGTTGTAGCTTGTCCCTACCAAGCAGCTGTTGGGTATGATGGATCTTGTATCTATGGGAGGTAGTGCATTATGTTTCTGAGCACTTTTTGGATGGTGCTATAAGAATATCCTGTCTGTCGAGAAACTGCACGTGCACTACTGCCCCCAAACTCTGATGTCTGTGACTGTGCAGCAACAGCTGTCTTGACGGCATCAACAAGTACCAGTGTGACAGTTTTATGACCTCTTCCAGGTTGAACTCCTAATTTCCCTGTCCCTTCAGATCTCTTAATCATTGCCCGGATACCTTTAGTAGACATTGATCCATGCCGTAGGTTCTTTAAAGGTCCATTTACATAGCAAAAACGAACCCATGTCAAATCCTCCTTCTATCCTCGAAGAAAGAATTGATTCATTCACGTAAGGGGAGAAGGAATTAGGTGGGTTGAAAAGGAGGATTGAAACGAACCCTCCTAGCTACTAGGGTTTAACTCACGTTAATCAGAATCCCTCTCAAAAAAAGTAACTAACAAGCTCTGTCATGTTTAAAAAAAAAAAAAAAAAAAAAAAAAAAAAACAGGTTTGGCTGGGGTTTGACATTTAACAATTTCATGCTAATTTGAATAAAGAAGAATGACATAAGAGTATTTATACAAAGAAACATTGCCATAATTAAAGTATTCAAAATAACATTTTTGGATAAAAACTATATAATCCAATTGATTAAAATATATTACATTAAAAACATTAAAACCTTTAAAATTACCATCACACAAGCGCTTTCAGCTGCCAACGCCGCAGCCTTCTTCAGTGTGTCTTGCTGAACTCGATCGTCAGGCGCTTCCACTATCTGCTCTCCTCCTCTCTTCTCCAGCATAGGGCGCCACCCGGTGTCAATTTCCATTGGATCGCTATTGCAGGAGTCGTGGTTCGCTAAAATTTCGACGTTTTCTCTTTTGGTGGCGTAGAAATAATTATTATAATGAGCTATTTTGCTGAAGTTTTTAAAATCTATTTTAATATTTTCTTTTTGGTTTATTTTTGTTAAAGCTGTTGTTATTTTATTGTATTTTATATCACTTTAGTGTTCTTTTATCCGTGAATTTATTTTCCGTTTTGTCATGCCTATATAGCATCCAATTGTTTTATTTTTGTTGTTATAATTAATTTTATAAATTCCTGTGGTTTCTGAAAAGTGGATTTCGTCTTTATCATTTCTGATTCTTTGGAATATGTTGCTATTGGGTTTTATCAGTATATTTATGTTTAATTTAGATATACCGATATACTGACATAAATATACCGATAAAATTTGTAAGTTACTTAAATGTGTTGCTCGCTTATTTCATTCACACATTGTTACTTATGAAGATAATTTAAACAAAAGGGGGGGGGGGAGAATGATAATGTGGTGACTTATTATCCAACTTAATTAGCGAACAATTTTTGAAATATTTACAATTACTTTATAATGCCAATTTGCAGGCCTATGAAGTCATCGACTCAGGGTTTATTTGGTCCTTATTATAGTTCTTTATTTTCATGCTAGTAAAATTAAGGCCATAAAAGTCCTTACTTTTTGTCTAAATTTGTAAATCTTCTTTTTCTCAAAAGTATTATGCAGTTTTATAACATTTTAGTTGAATTAAAATTAGTACAGAGTTTAACTGTTTCTTTGTATGAAGATAACCAGGTGACAATAGGTAAATCTTTTGAACATTTAAAGCACATTGATGTGAAATATCATTTTGTATAAGAAAAGATTAAGGAGGGTATTGTTTAGATTTTGTATGTGCCTTCAAATGATCAGATTGCTGATATTCTGAGTAAACCTTTAAGAAAAATAATGCTTGAAAATTTTAGAAGTTTAATGTTGGGTTGAAAAATAAAATAAAAATAAAAATTGTTTGCAGGGCTATTGTTATTATTTTATTTATTTATTTGTCTTTTATATGTATCATACAGATTGCTGGTTTATGTTTGAATTAGTATAATTGTAATGTTGAGCATTGCTTTTACTGTACATATTGTACAAAATTACACTGTATATTTATCTTCTACAGTAAGACTGACCCAATTGCCTCTTAGGTAGATAAATTATGAGATTCAGATGTGACATGTTTTGTACGTTGGAGGTACTTTAAGACTTTTTTCAATTATATAAACTCAAAATTGCCATTTTTTGACTTGTGTCACTTTTCTTACTGGATTGTGATATATCCCCAAGTCTATTATTTTGAAATATAACAAATATGTACTTAAAATCCAATTTCGGGAATTAGCCTCCCAAGGATGGGGATTACAAAACATATTTTTCTTATACTCTTTCATACTTCAAAGGCAAAAAAAAAAAAAAAAAAAAAACAGCTATCCATATGATTGTTTTTTTTTTTTTTTTTTTTAACAAATATGATTACCTAAAAACTAATTTCAGAAATTCATCTGTCCTTCATTCTTCATCCTTCAGATTTTTGGCTAACATGAATACTTAAAATATTTGTGAACTTTCCTGTTTCTACTCACATTTCCTGTTCAAAAATGTTAGCTCTCAAAATGAAATAGATTGTTTAAAATTATATCAAAGCCAAATTTGCATGGAATATTAAAAACAGCACTATAGTTATAACTGAGTTTTATAGCAATTATAACTGTGCCTTATACTATTTATAATTGAGCCAAGCTAATTTAATTAAAATAAATAAAATATAAAATGATTACAGATGAGATGAACTGAGCCAGCAAGTTATTTTAAGCCGAGACAAAATGACACTAAAATTGATTTACTCAGAAGATGGTTTCCTCTAAAAAAAAAAAAAATTAGAATGTCTAAAAATCTACATTGAGCAAGTCTGCTAGTAAGTGCTTACAAAATGTTTTTACATTTGGGTGATTTTTACTGAGTCTAACTACTAATGGTCACAACTTTAGAATTCTGTAAAATAACTTTCTCTGGAAACATCACCTTTCACGGAATCCATCTTTCAGTTACTATTCATTGACGGAGAGCAAAATGAGCCTCATTACCTTTAGAAGCAATTGATGGCAGAATGTTTGTGGTTGGATGTAAAATAAAATCAAAAGCATTTTTAATTTGTCCTATTTCTAGATGACATACATTACTCGTGTGGAGGCTGCAGTACAAAGAATATCTACTACGAGAAGAAGGAAAGCTCCAATAGAAATAATGTAAAAGCGAACTGGGAGCGTCTGAGCAAGCGCGCAAAGCAAATATTGTTGCATAGCAAACTTTACAGGGAAGTGACGATGCATTTGACGCAGGATTTTCTATCCCCTCATTTTATTGCTTTGTGATCCAGTTACGGGATTTTTGATTTACTAATCATACAGAAACTGGAAAGTTCTTCATAGGCGTTTTCTTTTAAAATAAAAGGATTTTTAAATTTTTCATCAGATTTGTAAGAAAGTTAATATTTTTGTCAAATAATTCTTTTAAAAGGGGTTTATATTTTTTACTTTAATTGAAAGAAAATCGACGATAAAATATTAAATTAAAATATTTCTAAGCACGCACTTTAATCTTTTTTAAAAGTAATATTTAAAAAATAAATAAATAAATAAAATAATAATAAACTATATATATATATATATATACATGTTTGTGTGTGTGTGTGTATATATATATATATATATAAATATAATATTTAAAAATCTTTTATCTTTTAATATTCTTTGGACGTAGCACCAGTTTATAAGGATAAAATTTTCGCAGTTAAAAAAGAAAAAAATCATAAATGATTTTTTTGTTTTTAATTCCCTTTGATAATCACATTATTACTTAATTGTAGTAAATAATGCACCTATTCTATATATATATATATATATATATATATATATATATATATATATATGAATTTTAAATTAAAGTAATTAATGCAAATGTATGTTAATTTTTACTTTCTTCTGTATTCAATAGAAGAAAGTATTGGATTCGTAAAATTTTCGACCTCGGGTTTTTGATGGATTTACACGTTTTGAGAGCTGTAGAACACGATTTGACCATTTTTAGAAAATGTCTGTCTGTCTGTGTGTGTGACAAAATTTTGTGGCAACTGTATCTCAGGAACTACTGCACAGAATTTCATACAAGTTGGTATGTAGTTGCACCTTGACATAAATTAGTGCCTATCAACTTTTGGTAAAAATTGTCTTACAGGTTGCGTTGCCATCCCGCTTTTTCTAAATTTTTAACATGGTGATATAGGACAAAATTTTGAATAAATGTACATAAAGAGAATTATTTTTTAGTAATCATTATGAAATTTACAAAAATTATTTATAATAGCGATAGTCAACTGGGAAAAATTTTTTTGTATGTGTAGGAGCCTCGCCACCCCCCTGGGGGGGGAAGTCCCCCCTCGAGGGGAGTAAAATTTCAAGATGGGTATCTTTCGAAAGGTCTCGTCAATGCTTTTAAAACGAATGGTTGAACTATAAATCTGTGATAATTTGAAACAAAATTATCTATTTTTTTTACTTTTAACGAAAAAAAAAAACTTAGAAAAAAATCTTATTTATTTATTTATTTATTTATTTTAATCGAAATTTAACCAAACTTGGTATTTAGTTGGCCCCTGACATAAACTGGTGCTGATTATATTTGGGGATCAATCGCTCAACAGGTGGCGCTGTGATCGTATTTTTTCTAAATTTTTAATATGGCAGTATAGGACAAAAATCCGTATAAATGTACATAATGAGAGTTATTCTTAACCTGTGATTGTAAAATTAATATGAATTATTGATAATAGTAGTAGTTAATTAGTAAAAAAATTTTGTGCATGTGGGGGCATCGCTTTTCCCCCCTGGGGGGGAAGTACCTCCGGGGGGGTGGGGGTAAATTTTCAAGATGGATATCTTTCGAAAGGTCTCGTCAATACCTTTAAAATGAATGGCTGAACAAGAAACATGTGATAATTTAAAACAAAGTTATCGATTTTTTTTTTACATTTGAAAAAAAAAAAACATGGAAAAAAATCTTTTTTTTTTTTTTTTTTTTTTTTTTTTTGTTATTGAGTGAATTTGTATAGGAAAATATAGAAGAAAGTCTTGTGGTGGCCACAACATACTAGTTAGATATGTAAACTGATATGATATTCGACGACAAAATATTAAATAAAAAATATGAGGAAACACATACTTTAACCTTTTTTAAAAGTAATAGTTTAAGAAACAAAATATCTTTCAATAAGTGTATTTATAATATATATATATATTTTTTTTTAATTCTTTTATTTTTTATTTATTTATTTTATTTTTTTTTTGGACGTAACACCAGTTTATACGGAAGAGAAATCTTTCGCGATCTAAAATAACAAAATCATAGATAAACTTTTTTTTTAAATTTCCTTTGATAATCACATTCCTATTTAATTATAGTACATAATGTACCTATTCTATATATATATATGGATTTTAAGTTAAAATAATTAATACAAAACCTAAGTGATTTTTTAAATATGCTAATAGATATGTCAATAATAAAAATAATAATTCAGAACATGTGGACATACTTTTATAATTAATTACCTAATTTAAAGGTGCAGAATACATACCTTTATTAGATCTTCAAAAACCATCATCACCATCAATTTTTAAATATTTAGTCTAAAGCCAGCAAATAGTCATCTTGGAAGGCATAAAAGCAATAATATTTAATGCCTTCCAAAATTATATCAACTAGCGTAAATGACCATCTTGATTGTTGAAAAATATCTTCTTCCGGGTTATAATAATTCATAAAAATAGTTGTGAGATCCTCAATACACAGTTATTACAGAAATTTAAAAAGAAAGTATTCTATGCATGTAGGTTAATAAATACACAAGTCATAACATATATAAACATGCAGTTCAAATTCCATCCTATTATTATTTTAATTATCCATCCTTTTTAAAACAGTAAGGAATCGATCTGGTAGGAAAATGTGCGTACAAAATATTATACATAGGAAAAATTTAAATTAAAAAGTGAATTCATTTCATAGACTGAAGAAAAAAGCTTAAAAATTAAATAAAGCAAAAGTGATCCTAAATTAACTATAGCATTTAATAGAACGATACACATAAATATTCTCTTCCGATTATAAAGTTTGAATTATTTAACAAATATTGTTATAAATACAAATAAAAACCTTACCTTTTATAAGCTTCTAAAATGCATTACATACAGTAATCCGATTTAGCATATCAATCCAATTGATAAATTTGGCTTGAGAAGCAAATAAATAATAATCGAAAACCAACAATACACGATAAAATAATGCAGCTTTAAAAAAATGTATTTACAGAAAAAGTAAGTAATAAAAGATTAAATACCCATGAATATTTAATGTACGTGAAATACATATTGTGCACGCAAGTACTTTGAATAAATTACGAAGCAAATACTTATGCAAGAAAAAGATTTGAAATACGAATTCAAAAATGGTGGCGAAAACACGTTATCAAGGAATTACCACTTGCCTCTCGCCTCGTTGTTTACGATTAGAGGAATTAGTGGATTAGTGGAATTAACAGCATCTCGGACAGATCATCCTGTATCCTTGTATGTTTTCTTTTCCTTCGTACTCTCCCAGCGCCGTTAGATGGCAATACTTACGCTTTATTGAAGCTTTCCTTCTTCTCGTAGTAGATATTCTTTGTGCAGTATATGTTCAAGAGGCCATTAACAAAGGATCTTTGTGAATAACAACCTATTAAATTTTACCAAACTGTTGAGATTATCAAAAGTACTTGACCTTCTTTTAGCAAGTATGTTTGATATACCACCAAATTTTTGAGTGAACATGCAGTTCTAATATTGATAGGAATAGACAGCAGTTGGAATCTCCCTAATATTGTGCTTCTAAATGAGACATCTTTCGAGTCATTAGAAAATCTTGCCTCCTGAATTAGTAAAACATTCATGAAATGTCTGGAAAACTCCAGTCTATACATTATTCTCTTCATTGACAATGTAAAGATTATTTACAGCTATATTACAACTGGTGGTCACTGATTTGAGCATCTATTCTAAACTTTTTTATATTAAAGGTTCTTTGTTTTTTCATGTTTTTCACCACAGGGAGCCCTCTTGTGTCTTGCCATTTACTTACCAACCCTATATTATATGATGACAGCTGTTTATATGACAAGTTCTATGGCCATTAGTTTCGTTGCACTGTATAAAAACATTGGCTATATTGAATAATTGTTGAGAGTAATTTAATCATTTTATAGTTTTGAAATTGCAAAGAAAGAATTAAAATTTCTTTTCAATAATGTATGAAAACATATTTGATTTTTGTGCTCTATCAATTTAATCAGATTTTTTTTTTTCCTCTACACTTCATAGAAAATTTCATTGTCTTAAAAATTAGCATCTCAATCATGTTTCTTTAAAAAAATTAACAATTTAACCTAATTGTTGATACATAATTTTCTTAAAAACTATTTAAGTAGAATAAATACAAAAAATTACCTTCAACACAGTGGTTCTGTAGTGGCATTTTTATCCATTAACTGTAATGTTTTCAGCTATTACTGGTTGGATAATAACAAATGATATTTAACAAAATCATTGATATGTACTTTTATTCTATTTGCAGATGATAATATTTAATTATTTTCTTTAATGATTTTAATCAGCTTTAGAAATTAGTGGAAAAGCTTCAATATCAGACATAGTCTGGACTGATACGATGTTAGGTTTCATTCTAATGTCACCAATTCAATGGGGTATGTTAAAATAATGAATTATTTTTTATTTTATTTTATTTTATGAATAGTTATAATCTTTTAAAAAAATAAATTTTCAAAAGGACTGCTGATTTTTTTTTCTGCTGTCAATTTATTTACATTTTTAATTTCTAGAAGTTTTTGCTGAAAAATGAGTTCTGTGTACAGTCAGTTAAAGAGAACTTGATGTTAATTACTGAATATTATTCTATAAAATAAACATAATTGATCATTAAAACAGGAATAAACTACTACGTCAGAAACGCCAAAGAAAAATTATTGAGGTGCATACAGCTGTTTCGGTAGCCTAAACGGTAACTCACCTTTTCTCAGTTAAAAGATCCTATTGATATGCATAATTCTTGGGGCATTTATAGTATATCCTGTCAGTGTGGTTTATCATATATTGGCCAAACTAAACGCAGTCTTAAATTTCGTCTAAAAGAACATATGAATTACGTCCGCAAACAAGAAACCAATAAATCGGCTATTTCTAAACATTGCTGGGAGGAAAATCATAATTTTAAATTTAATTCAGCTAAAATAATTTGCAGACCTAAATCCATTCATGAACTCGATTTCTTTGAAGCTTTTCATATTTATAAAAATTTTAAAAACCTTGTAAATTGTGATTTCGCTGTTCCCTATTTGTCTGATTGTTGGAAATTTTACATTCAGTCCATATTTCCTTAATTTTTCTACTGTTTACACAGCTACACATTCCTTAATTCCTATTGGCCACACTCCCCACCTCTTCCGTAATCCTATTGGTTGAACTAAATCCGGTCCCTCTCCTATATATACGAGTACTTCTCCAGATTCAGAATTATTTTTTTGCACTGATGACGGTACGCTTTAGGCTACCGAAACAGCTGTATGCACCTCAATAATTTTTCTTTGGCGTTTCTGACGTAGTAGTTTATTCCTGTTTTAATATTCCAACGCCAAGTCTCCTGCTATAATTGATCATGTAATCCATTTATAATCATGTTTTTTTTTTTTTTTTTTTTTTTTTTTTTTAAGTAGCAATGAATTAACAAATAACGATTTTTATAACTACAAGAAAAATAATGCCATTCTGTTTCCTGTGTTAAAAGAGAAAGAGAAAAAAGCTTTTTTTTTTTTTTTTTTTTTTAAATTTCGAAAAATGTTATCTAAAAGTAAAAAAAAAAATGAAATAATAATTAGATAATGTACTAATATATTTCCCCAACAAACAATTTAATTCTTTTTTGAATATTGAAAATGAAAGATTTAATTTTTTCTAATAGTGAAGAAAGTGAATATGCAAAGTATGAGGACCGAAATCCGCCAATGGATTTTAGCTGAGAAAGATTGATAATATGGATTTTGCCGATTCATTCTCTAATTTGTAAAGAAAATCTGTTGAGTACATGCTATGAAGTCATTTTAATGATCATTTCAGCCATAATTTATAGTTTATTCTAATGATGAAAGTGATGATGGATTGTTTATTAATATAAAAACAAAATAGTAGTAATAATAATAAAAATTTATTAATGAGAAATAAGAGAAAACAGCAAATTTAAATAGGAATATATGCAAGCAAGATAAACAATTACTCATTTTTATTTAGACAATCATTACTGATACATTTACACAATGAAATACAAAATGATCCTGACTTTTTGCAACTACAAGACATTGTTCAACAATTTGACAAACATTTACAAGGTTGAATTAATAAAATGGGCAAAGACGGCTTAGTCATTTGTAGTGGATGTAAGTCACCATTAAGCTTTTCATAGTTAAATAAACAGTAATCAATGGGCTACAACTATGTTTGATGAGCTTTTTTTCGTAATAAAAGTTTGTATTGTAGCCCTTAACCCATTGAGCACTGTGTTATAATGTAACTCCATGGTTTAATGATGTGAGCGTGCATTGTGTGTTAAAATTGTTATTGGTTACGAGTTTGAAAATGATTGTTGTTCTATATGTTTTGTGGCTGTTAAATAAAGTTATGATTTAAACAGCTAGCAATGGATTCTAGGCTTAGTTAATTAATATTTAGAGCCTCCGTTAAACCTGTTTAGGAAAAACATCAGGCACCAAAGCTCCCATTGCAGGAACATCATCTTTTATTTATTTATTTATTTATTTTTATTTTTTAAATATTTTAACCCTCTTTATATAATTTATACTTTATACAAATATTTACACTATGGGGTATGTTATAATTTTTATCTGAACAATGTTTTTATTTTAATATTTTTTATCTTTTAAAAAAAGTGAAATTTTGTTCTTCTGACTGTCTTATATAAAACTTAAAAAATAAATAAATAAATAAATGGTCACTTAATTTTTTTTTCAAGTACACTGTATATTTAAAAGCAACATCCTAAAGAACAACATATTTAAAATCCAGCGCAAATAGATCCCTTTAAAGGAATGTTCAGAACTTTTTTTTTTTTTCATGTTCCCACAATGGGAGCTTTCGCACCTTCCCACTAGCGTTTCTGGTCTTTATCTTGCTACTGCACAAAATAAAGAAATTTCTACTGATTGACAGGTTGTTAAATAGTTATTTGTTGCGTTTTCTGAGAACAGGTTGTGACTGGAAGAATATTTTTGAACTGTTTATCTGTAATACTGCTTGAAAGAAAAGTTAGGTTGTTTTAAAAATCCTTGATAAATTTTTACCATTCCAACAAGCACTGGAATACTTTGAAACTGATGAATATTCAAATGATGTGTTTACCACCTGTTTTTCATTATATGTTCACCACCTGATCCTGGTGTTGTCTCAGACGAAGAAAGAAATGAAAGTATTTAGACAGGTTGGTTGTAGGATTTAAGGCTGATTGACTGTGTTAGGATTCTAGACCTATAGGTGAAATACCCTCTGTGAGGCTATTTCTAAGGGGTCCTATTGCATATTTACATGAGTTTAGGAGAAAACATGGAAAACTGAACAGCTAGGTGATGAATGCAACCTGGAATCGAACCAGACACTTCCCATATACCAGTTTTGAGCACAGAACTGCTCAGTCGCTGGCGGACCCAATATTCAGACAGGACCTTATGGACCTGTAAATAGCAATATACGTTTTGACAAGGTAAGTCACTTTATAAGTGCTGAAAAACAATCTAGGTGAAAACTATGTAAAAAAAATATAAATGAAAAATACTCGAATGAAATGCTGCATCAAATTTGTTTTTCATATTTTCATAGAAATAAGTAAAAGAATGTCTTGAAATAGGTAAATGTTTCTTTTTTTCCTTTTGCTTACTATCTATACTTAGTGGCGGGTTTAGGCTGCGTGGGGCCCTTGGCACAAAACATTCGCGGGAACCCTCTAGTAGATATTATTCGATAGATGTATTGCATGGCGCGGTGTTCTATACATTTTTCAAAGCGAAATTGTTGAATTCCTGCTATACAATGCTATTTTTGTGTGTGTGCTGTTTTTCATTGTAGAGTGCCATTTTCCATTGATTAGAATAACTAACAGCCTTTTCTGATTTCACTGGTCATTATATTTAACTTTAAATGAATTTAAAAAAAAAACTGAATCACCTTTTTTTTTTTTTTTTTTTTTTTTTTTAAATATTTTATGAATAAACACTGAAAAATCTCTTGAAATCACTCAAAACCTTACTTCAGGTCAGGGTTCCCACTACCCGAGTACTTCAATTTGGGTTTTTACTGGATGATAGGTGACTATTATTCAAGAAATATGGTAGGTGACTATTATTCAGCAATTAATCAAGAAATACGATTTTACAGATAGTCTATATCTCAGCATCTTTTGAACATTTTGGTTTCGGCTCTATGTATTAATGAAACTTAGTAACACGGCTTTTCTAGCCCTTGCTCTGTGATAAAAAAAATTGTAAATACAATAAAATTATAATTATATTACTATTAATTATATTTTAAAAATTAATTTATTAATTTTCTAAATTTTAATTTAAAATTTAATAAGTTTAATGATTCCGATAAATAGAATAAATAAAATAAATATTTATTTTTTTATCTTTCGTGGGAATCGCATGATTATATAGAGAGACATAATTTTCTTTTTCTTTGATAATAAAAACCACGCATTTCAACAAAAATTGCAAAAAATTGACAAAACATTAGAGAAACATTATTCTGAAACAAAATGCACACATGTAATTTTCGCTGAGATATGAATATTTGTAGTATTTTTTTACTGAACATGTGTGAAAGATAGAAAACTCTTTTATTACATAGGTTAAAGCTACACTGGACAACTTATGACAAAAGTTCATTTAAATAAAGTAAAAATTAAGCAAATTATCGGCAAAAGAATGAGCTGGATTTTATAGAGTTGAAATTTCATAAGGTGTTTTTCACATGTCATATATTTATTTCGGAGATCCAATTATTTTAGCCACATTACAAAAATTATTTTCTGTGAAAAACCCCTTGTGAGCTTGTAACTTTAACATAATTTTATTTACTGACTAAGATTTGGGAGTTCATAAGGGGTTTTTCCTGAAAAATAATTTTTCAAATGTACCATATAGAAAATTCTTTTAACAGAAAATTTGCTGCTTACTGATTTTTCAAAGCAGGGTTAGCAAAATAAAACTTTATTCTAAATGACTAGTAGGCTGAAAATTATTTGTTTTGTAAGGATATGGTGTAGTTGGGATAGGATAATTTATTAATAATGAAACTAACTTCCTTTTTCGCTGGAAATGTAACACACACTTTAAAATATCACTGCATATTTGAGGCTAGTTGAGGATTCATATCTAGAATTAATTTTAAAAAAAAATATTATCAGTTTAAATCATTGTTCAATTCCTCTCCTCCCTCCAGCTTTAATCTCAAATGTTTTCTGTAATAATAAAAGACATTTGTATGTTCAGACTACAATTACAAAAAGAGAGTAGAGAGGATACAACAAAAAAAAGTAATAATTAGAAAAAGTATAATTAGATTTTAAGATAATAAAAACTTTAATTTTGAAGACCAAATCATTGCGATTCAAATACACAGATTTTTCAGTCATCTAGGCAGACGAAGTTGTGAATAATTATTTTTTCCTTTTAAACTGTCATGTGACATCATAGTGGGGTTAAAAATAAATAAATTTCAATTTCTCCAATTTTCGACTGATTTTAACAAAAATTGATAATCGTCCATGATTAGTGATTATGAGACTACAGTTCAAATAATCCTAAATTCATTTAAGAACTCAAAATTTAAGAGATTTAAATGTTTATTTAAATTCATTTTCCTCACAGACTTATGTCAAGGCATTTTATTTTACCAGGACTCAAGAAAAATATTTCATATGGAAATATTTTGTTATTTAATATATTTGTAGGTATTGGAAGTAAATGCTAATATAGAAGAAGATATTCAATTCATTTAAATTCAATTAACATTTATTTTAAAAAATGTGAAATATTTAAATTAAAACTAAGGGCTAGAAAACCATGTTTCTTGGTTTTGCGATGAGAAATTGAATGTGCATATTTTCATAGCTGTAAAACCAATAGGGGGAATGAAGGGGGGGGGGAGATATTTAAAAAAATAAATATAGCTAGGGCCTTAAAAAATCATTAGGTTTTGCTGGGTGAGCAATCGATTGCACATATTCTCAAAGCTGTAACACTATTAGTGGGACATGGCAGGTATTTAAAAATTTAAAATAGAGCTAAGGAGTAAGAAAAATGTGTTACTGCATTAATAAATTTTTTAAGAGTGAGTAATCAATTGTGCATACTTTCAAAGCCATAAAACTAATAGAGAAATAGAGCAGGTATATATACATTTAAAAATAAAAATAAAAAACCAACTACGTCTTTGAATAATCAAGTTTTAGAAAAACATGTACAGGGTGGTTATAATTAAAGTAACCCTACTCAGACCCTTCTAGAACACGTTCTGCTAATCGCATTTTGATGAAATTTGGTGTATATGTTATACGGACCACGGGGAAACGATTTTTGCTATAAAAAAGTTCAAATTTTGATCACCAGATGACGCTTTTCAATGATGCTTTATGCAAATAAGTCAAACATATAAAGAGAGTCGCAGTCAGAGCCAGAAAATCATTCTGTGTACCTTTGCCATTGATAATCATGCCCTTACAGAAGAAAGATCGAGCGGTACTAGTAAAACTGTTTTATCATAACGGTAGCAATAGCTTAGCTGCACTGCGTGAATATCGTCGTTTAACCCTTTGCGGCACAGGGTAATTCGGATCATTTAAATTACACTGCCACCGGAATTCACAAACAAAATTAAAATAAATTTTAAATTTTCAGGTTAAAAAAATGTTCCTCGAGTTCCCAGTATTCTTCAGCAAGTGCTCGATCGGTGACACGTGAGTTGGCAATTCCTTGGTCAACAGTACGAAAAATTTTGTGATCCATTTTAAAGTGGTATCCGTATAAGATCGAAATGGTGTAAATGCTGCAACCTCAAGGCCACCAAACACGCTCAGAATTTGCTTGCTGATTTTGGCGGGAAAGGATGTTGATGGCGCGTGGCCTTGGAAAATTCTATGGTCAGATGAGGTGTACTTTTCTTTAGATGGAGATGCAAATAATCAAAATTGCCGCTTCACCTCCTAATATCCTGCATGAACAACCACTGCAATCTGATTACTTGACTGCATAATGTGGATTTAGCCAGATTTTATCCTCGGACTATTTTTCTTTGATACATTCTCACCTCAAGGTCTTAAAAGGTGCTCTGTCACGAGTGCACAGTACAGTGAACTCCTTCAAAGTCAAGTCATTCCTGTTTTACAGGAACGACAATGTTTGCAGATTACTGTCTTCATGCAACTCCCCACATTGGGTGTCAATGCAAAGAATTGCTTCGTGCTACCTTTGACGAGAATCGTGTAATATCCAGAGGTTTTCCAGATGCCTGGCTTACTCGTTCATCTGACTTAAATCCCTGTGATTTCTGGTTGTGGGTATTCCTAAAAGACCGTGTTTATAGACGAGGAATTAAGAATTTGCCGGAATTGAAAGCCACGCTGAAATCCCTCGAGAGTTTCTTTGCTCTACCGTTGAACACACTATAATGCGCTTTCAACGCGTAATTGATGTCAATGGAGCACACCAGGAGCACATTCTGTAATTAACCTTTAGAAAGAGGCTCTTTCAAAATCCCATTGTGAAGCGTGACAACTGCTGTCACAGCCCCTTTCTGAAGGTTAAATAAATTTTTATTATACTGACACATTTTTTGTTCTTTTTTTAAGCGCCACAATTTCCCCTGGTGGCCAAAATTTGAAATATTTTTTAAAATTATTATTGCAGAAATCGTTTCCTCATAGTTCATATAACGTATATACCAAATTTCCTCAAAATCCGATAGGCAGAATGAGTTCTAGAGAGGTCTGAATAGGTAATATGCTGTATATGCTGAAAAGTTCAACATAAAAGCCTAACATTTGAAGTAGAATCGTATACAGTAAAAAACATGATAAAAGCCTGGTCCTAATGATGTGTGTGAGTGGCACATTTATTATATGAAATAAACAAGTTATACTTTAATATATGAAATAAAACTATTTATTTGTTAGATCTAAGCAATTTTTTATTAAAAATGTATTCTGCATTGGGTTAATTCCATCTTTATATGGAATTACTGCTTTAATGCGCAATGGCATAGTTTTATACAGTGTTTTAATGTAAATCTCAGAAAATTCAACGTGCCAAATATCACAAATAATTTTTTCTAGTTCTGGCAGAGTTATAGGCTGCAATTTTCGAATCCTCTCCCCTCTCCCCCATCTTTTTATGGACGAAACATTTTCGAGCGGATCACAATTAGGACTATTTCCATGTCTGGTAAAAAAGAAATTCTACTATATCCTTTGTGGAATTTAACTTTAAGTGAAAAAAGATATGATTACTTACAGAATTATAGGTTTTCACAGGAGTGGATAGGAAATTTTGACAATATGAAGTGAATAAACTTATCATAGATGCCGTGTAGTAAGGTGCATTATCATCATGAAATGCTCTTTGCGGAAATGTCCAAGATACCTCCAAAATAGTCGGTCAGGCACCACTTTTATAAAGATTGTGTTTTATTTCAAGTTAATTGATCCCTTGAGCATAAAAATTTTCCCGACTGTTTGAAAAGTTATGCACCTCCGTACCATAATGTACGGAGAATGTGTCACTGTTTTAAAAGTGCGATTTTCATTAAGTCGGTCATATTTTCGTTGTCAGATCTGCTTGTTTTCTTTAGCTTGAAATAAGTTAAACTTGACTCATCAGAGAGAACCAGTTCAGCCCAATAATTAACTAATCATTTTTTAATTTTTTTAGTCATCTGAGGTCTTGCTTTTGTAATTCCCTTCACTAAGAATGGAATTTTTTCAAATTTTCTGTCATTTAAACCTGCTTTGTTTAATAGTTGCTGTACTGTATTTAAAGAAATTATGCTGCTAAACACTTTTTCTGAATCTCTTTTATGTTCTAAATATAATACAAACCAATTGTATAAGCAATGGCTTTTTAACTTACGGTCATCATGCTTGAATGAGCAACATGGCCACCTAAAACCAAATTTCCAGTTTAAATAGTCAAAAAATTTTATATCTTGTTGAAAACCCTTTTACCAATATTTCGCAAACATTTAATTTTTTTGCCATCTCACGTATTAAAATATTTTTTAATTTTCATTCAAAAATTAATACTTTTTGTGTCATTGTTAACTTCTTATTCTTACCATTTTTGAAATAAATTCTAAAATTACAATTTTCCTGACAATTGTATTTTGTTTTTAACCCTGAACTCAAAGCTAAAGTGTATGTACAGGACAACATAATAAAATCTGTTTGAAAATTTGCCTTTTAAACGATAAAATTGGCAGTTGTAGAAGGCAAAAAGAAAAATATCCAAGTGCGTTTTTTTTTTTTTTTGTCGCTTAGTGTATTTATAAATGCAAGTATTATGATGAAAATACAAAAGTTTATCTGTTCAAAAATAATTCATATTGTTCACATTTAAATTGAAGTAAATATCAGTAGTTATAAATCAAAATCATTCACATTATTATAAATGGTGTTTAAATTACTTTCTATTTCATTTTAGGACGATAAATTTCAATAATTAAATTTTATTTATACCTTAAAATTAGTCCATATAACTTCCATATGCATTTCGGTTGCAATCGCAACCTTCCTCAGATGAACTGTGACATCCATCGCTGCCGGCGTATTTATTGTTTTCTTCCTGTCTTCCTTTTTTCGCTTCACTTCGTTTGTTTCGGTCGTTTAGGATCAGATGGTTCCAGATTCTGGGGATAGTAGCGTGTTCGCGTTCGTTAATTGCAGTAGGGTTAGTGATAATCTCAAGGGCTTCTCTTTTTAGTGCGTAACTGTGATTATTATAGTGAGCGATTTTTTTAGTTGTTATGGTGTTAATATTAATTGGGTTAGAGGAGTGGGTAGAAGCAAGTGCGGTGGATTGGCGGTTATGTTTAAGATCGGCTTTGTGTTCTTTTTCTCTGTCGTAAATTTTCCGTTTTGTAACTCCGATATAATATGCTTGAGAATTATCTATGTGTTTGAAGTCTATTTTATAAATCCCGGCGGTTGATTGGTTATCAATTACGTCTTTTTCATTCTGGATATGTTGAAAGATGTTGCGGTTTGGTTTTATTGGGATATAGATATTGTGTTTTTTGGCTTCGTTTTGGATTTTTATACTATTTCCGTTACAGAAGGGGATGGAGGTTGTGAATTTTTTTGTTTCTTTCTGTGCGTTATCGATTTTATTTAGTTTTTTGATACGTTTTTTATATAGTTTGTTAACCAGATTTTTCGGGTAGTTTGCTTTTTGTACAATATTTTTCATAAATTTGAGTTCTTCATTTAGGAGTTTTTTGTTGGAGCATATTAGGATTGCGCGATTAATGTATGAACGGATGGCGGCATATTTATATGGGAGGGGGGTATTACAGTGGTTATTTATAATTTCGATATTGGAAGTTGGTTTTCTATATATAGTTGTGTCGATGGTATTGTTTGGGTTTTTTATGATTTTTATGTCCAGATAGTTTATTGTGTTATTGTTTTCTTCTTCCATTGTAAATTTTATATTTTTATCTAATTTGTTGAGTTTATTTAAGAGATTATTAGTGTCGTTATTATTTGGAATGATTGCAAATATGTCATCCACGTATCTGGTCCAGATTTTACTGTTTTCAATGATGTTGGTGGCAGAATTTTCGATTAGTCTCATTTTAAGTTCCGCGAGAGTCCCTGAGATGGGGGACCCCATAGGCACGCCTTGTTTTTGCTGATAAATTTCGTTATTAAATTGGAAATAAGATTCGTTGAGGAGTAAGTTACTAGTTCTAATCAGAGTTTCGCTAATTTTATTTTTTCCGTATGTTTCTATTATTTTTTCGTTAATTATGTTACTAATTTCTATAGTGTCGATTGAGGGGTATAATTCCTTTACGTCGTAGCTTACCATTATATCGTCGTAGTTGATTTTTGTGTCTTGGAGTTTTTGCATGAAGAGTTCGTTAGAGTTTATTGATATATTAGAGGGGGGGAGAAGGGTTTGGTAGATATTTTTCATGTATTTTTCCAGGAAATATGTTGGACCTTCGGATTTATTAACTATGTGACGTAATGAGGCCGGATTTTTGTGGTCTTTTGTATTTGGCAAATAGTCGGGGGATAATAGGAGCGAAGTTATTATTTTTTGGGGGGATGTTATTGGGCCATTGTCCGGTTTTTAGTAAGTCCTTAATTTTTCCGTTAAGTTTATTTAGTGGGGAATTTTTAATTTTTTCTGCATTAAGTTTGTTAATTGTATCATACATAAGTTCGTTATAGTGTTCGCGGTTTAGGATTGTGATTAAGTTAGTTTTATCAGATTTTAAGATGGCGAGTTTACGGTTGTTTTTTAAACCTTTGAGGCATTTTATATCAGCGGAGTTAGTGAATTGTTTATTGGTTTCAGTGATGGATTTAATTGCGATATTTCTAATATTGTGTTTTGTTTCGGGAGGAGTTTTTTCGATGGAGGTTTCAATATGTGCGATAGTGTCCTTGATGTCATTAGCTTCGTTTATGATATACTTGGAGCCTAACTTTAAGAGTGCGTCTTCGTGGGTATTAGGTTGATAGTTAGAAAGATTAAGGTAGGGGTAAGTATTGGGGGTGGCACTGTTTAAGATTTTATCTTTTTTGTTTTTTAACCAAAATTGGAGTTTTTTGTTATGCCGTAAATAGAAGAAGAAATACTAACTAAACGGCATAACAAAAAACTCCAATTTTGGTTAAAAAACAAAAAAGATAAAATCTTAAACAGTGCCACCCCCAATACTTACCCCTACCTTAATCTTTCTAACTATCAACCTAATACCCACGAAGACGCACTCTTAACGTTAGGCTCCAAGTATCATGAAAAACGACAGTTTTTTGAGTGACGCAAGCGGAGGGACAAATGGGACGCTGCGAACTCATATATACGGCTAGTTTGACATCAAAGAGATTGGTAAAAGCCGACACTTAATTTCTCAGCAAATATGCCATATTTTGTTCTGATCTTTTCAAAATAATCTTTTATCTTCGGTCTTAATCTATCCTGAAAATTTTACATTTCTACATGCAATATGTTTTGAGATCTGAATCTCAATTTTAAGCCAAAATGGGAAAACGGTTGGTGTAATAGACTGGAATTCTGAAAAATATCTCTAAAACGGTTCGAAGGATTTTCATATAATTAATATATGTTGTTAATAGGATCTTTCTGAATCTAGTAACGTTTTCGTTTTTTTCAGGAAAACTCTTGTTTTTTATATAAATCGCTTTAAATATGGAACTATATTACTCCGCCAATTACATGTGTTTCTTCGGGTGAAAACGCTGTTATGCGGTTCTTACTTGTGAGGTATGTGGGCTGGTTGATTGACTGACTTCAATGCAGCTAATGAATTATTTAGATTTTTTTTAACGCAAAAGTACTTTATTACATGTTTAAAATATTTATTGTATATATACTAAGTCAAATTCACTTAAATATAGTTTCTCTTTTGTTATGAAAAAATATTTTTGATTTCAAAATTTCATATTTAGTCAAAAAAATATTTAGATAATATTTTAAATAAGGAAGTATTTTGTAATTTTAGATATTCCATTTTATCATAATAATGATGAATTTACAATTTTTTAAACCGAAAAAATTTTTAATCATTCATGAACATCGATTTTATAATAGCTCAATGATTTGCGATTCATATTCATGTATCATTCCGCGCTGGGAATGGAAAAAAACAGCAAACAGTTTTGGCGCCATCTATCGTTTTTTATTTAAACCATACACTTCCGTAAATACATATATATATATTCTTTCTTTTTAAAAATTTAAAATCTCTTTTGAAAATACAGTTAGAGTTTATTCATTTATTTATTTTTCAGACTTTAAAATGATACATATTTTAAATATTAACATAATCATTTTTTTTTTTTTAAATTATTTAAAGCAATAATGACTAGGGGATGAAACAGTGGTTACACTATTTATTAGAAATAACATTATTTCATGAATTTTATTAAAATTCATGAAAAATATGTCAAATAGCAATTATTAAAAAACACGTCAAAATAAATAAATAACATCTTTACTTTGAAACCCATAATAATGTATTTATAAAATATTATTCTTTCTTTTATTTTTTTAATTAATTAATTTCTGCATGAAAAATTCTATTTCATAAATATATTTACAATTACAATAAACAAAAAATCCTCCTTTAATTTTAAATAACTATTTCTCCCTGTTTCTAAACAAGAGTTTTTTTTTTTTTTTTTTTTTTAAGGGAAAAAAAAAAAAAAAAAAAGTTAAATATATACGTATATGATTTTAATATAAACTACTAGATGGCACCACTACATTTATTTATTTTTCTTAAAAAAAAAAAAGAAAGGAAGAAAAAACTTTTAATTGCTTCGAAACATGTAGAAATAATTATTTAAAATTAAAGGAGGGATTTTTGTTTATTGTAGTTGTAAATATATTTATGAAATAGAATTTTTACGCAGAAATTTAATTTTTTTTTTTTTTTTTTAAAGCTTAACTGATATTTTCCATAAAATTTTTCTCCAGGTGATTTTATCTTATTTTAAAAATTATAGAAATGTAAAGCTTAATTTATATTTTGTCTATTTTTTCCCCCAAACGTTTTATATGAAAATATATATGAAGTAATTTTTACCTGCAATTTTGATGAAAATTTAAATTGTGAATATTGGAGCATACTTAGCCTCAAAAGGGGAAACAAAATATACAAATTTCCATTTTTAACATTTACTTGATTTTTTTTTTTTTTTTTTTTTTTTTTTTTTTTTTGTAATTGTTTAATTTGTAATTCTCTAAAATGAAACTTGCAAACTGTAAATTAAATAATTCTAACTTAAATTTGAAATTATCCACTTATTTTTCTTTCTTATTTTATTTATTTATTTATTTATTTATTTTAAGAGTTTGAGAATCCCAGTCAATAAATTTTTCTAGTGCGAAGCTTCTCCATTTTGTTTCCAAGTGGCAGGCTACATAAAAATTTGTCAGTATGATAACGTTTGAAATACTGAATTAATTCACACTAAATTTGTAGTGTAGATTTATCTTAGAAATGTATTTGATATGTTCATTTGCCAACTTAATCTACCCTCTTGTTTCCCTGTGCTAGCACACTGAAAATTTCAAATTTACATTAGAAAGGTTTTATGAACCGATTTGCTTAAAACTCCATATATACAAGCCTTCATTAATAAATCAACTAAGTCCATTAATAAATTGTAGCTGCCATTTTGAAAAAAAAAATGGTGGCAACTTCATAAGAAAAGATAAATTAGTTTACCCTTCCTAGGAGCCAGAAGGACTTATATTAATTTTTTGATCAATAACCACTAAAAAGTAATGATATCAGTTCAAAAAACCCTTAACGGCTTAAAAATTTGTGACGCCGCTACTTTATGGCTATACGAATTTGAAATATGAGTCTTAAAAATAATGATATCAAATTTTAAGTGACGCTTTGCAATTAGTTAAAGTATACATAGATTTTCTTATTTGATCATTTACTTTTATCTTTTATTTATATTTATAATGCAAATGTAATATTTTTAACTTCAAGATCAGACAGATATATAAAATACACTCACTGATGCTTTTTCATTCGCATTTCAAATTCAAAATAACAGTTTTAAAAGGAATTATATAAAAATTCCAGTGGCGCCTCGGTGTTATTTTAAAAGATATGTTTTTAGATTCCATTAAAATTACTTTTGTTTTGTCTAATAAAGTATATTTACACATTTAAACAGTGCTTTTAATTTTCAAATATACTGTCAAATAATTATACTTTCACTGAGTTTGCATTATAAAGTAGAACTATTTATTTCAATAAATTGATTTATCTTTTGCGTCACGCTATCCAAAACTGCAAGTAAAATTTGTGTAAATGTTTTCTTTACGTCACACCACCTCTTTGAGCAAATTTTCACATAGTTGGATACTATGATGCTATGTTTTGGATAGCGTGATGCAAAAGATAAATCAATTTATTGAAATAAATAGTTCTACTTTATAATGCAAACTCAGTGAAAGTATAATTATTTGACAGTATATTTGAAAATTAAAAGCACTGTTTAAATGTGTAAATATACTTTATTAGACAAAACAAAAGTAATTTTAATGGAATCTAAAAACATATCTTTTAAAATAACACCGAGGCGCCACTGGAATTTTTATATAATTCCTTTTAAAACTGTTATTTTGAATTTGAAATGCGAATGAAAAAGCATCAGTGAGTGTATTTTATATATCTGTCTGATCTTGAAGTTAAAAATATTACATTTGCATTATAAATATAAATAAAAGATAAAAGTAAATGATCAAATAAGAAAATCTATGTATACTTTAACTAATTGTAAAGCGTCACTTAAAATTTGATATCATTATTTTTAAGACTCATATTTCAAATTCGTATAGCCATAAAGTAGCGGCGTCACAAATTTTTAAGCCGTTAAGGGTTTTTTGAACTGATATCATAAACGAAGCTAATGACATCAAGGACACTATCGCACATATTGAAACCGCCATCGAAAATACTCCTCCCGAAACAAAACACAATATTAGAAATATCGCAATTAAATCCATCACTGAAACCAATAAACAATTCACTAACTCCGCTGATATAAAATGACTCAAAGGTTTAAAAAACAACCGGAAACTCGCCATCTTAAAATCTGATAAAACTAACTTAAGCACAATCCTAAACCGCGAACACTATAACAAACTTATGTATGATACAATTAACAAACTTAATGCAGAAAAAATTAAAAATTCCCCACTAAATAAACTTAACGGAAAAATTAAGGACTTACTAAAAACCGGACAATGGCCCAATAACATCCCCCCAAAAAATAATAACTTCGCTCCTATTATCCCCCGACTATTTGCCAAATACAAAGACCACAAAAATCCGGCCTCATTACGTCCCATAGTTAATAAATCCAAAGGTCCATCATATTTCCTGAAAAAATACATGAAAAATATCTACCAAACCCTTCTCCCCCCCTCTAATATATCAATAAACTCTAACGAACTCTTCATGCAAAAACTCCAAGACACAAAAATCAACTACGACGATATAATGGTAAGCTACGACGTAAAGGAATTATACCCCTCAATCGACACTATAGAAATTAGTAACATAATTAACGAAAAAATAATAGAAACATACGGAAAAAATAAAATTAGCGAAACTCTGATTAGAACTAGTAACTTACTCCTCAACGAATCTTATTTCCAATTTAATAACGAAATTTATCAGCAAAAACAAGGCGTGCCTATGGGGTCCCCCATCTCAGGGACTCTCGCGGAACTTAAAATGAGACTAATCGAAAATTCTGCCACCAACATCATTGAAAACAGTAAAATCTGGACCAGATACGTGGATGACATATTTGCAATCATTCCAAATAATAACGACACTAATAATCTCTTAAATAAACTCAACAAATTAGATAAAAATATAAAATTTACAATGGAAGAAGAAAACAATAACACAAACTATCTGGACATAAAAATCATAAAAAACCCAAACAATACCATCGACACAACTATATATAGAAAACCAACTTCCAATATCGAAATTATAAATAACCACTGTAATACCCCCCTCCCATATAAATATGCCGCCATCCGTTCATACATTAATCGCGCAATCCTAATATGCTCCAACAAAAAACTCCTAAACGAAGAACTCAAATTTATCAAAAATATTGTACAAAAAGCAAACTACCCGAAAAATCTGGTTAACAAACTATATAAAAAACGTATCAAAAAACTAAATAAAATCGATAACGCACAGAAAGAAACAAAAAAATTCACAACCTCCATCCCCTTCTGTAACGGAAATAGTATAAAAATCCAAAACGAAGCCAAAAAACACAATATCTATATCCCAATAAAACCAAACCGCAACATCTTTCAACATATCCGGAATGAAAAAGACGTAATTGATAACCAATCAACCGCCGGGATTTATAAAATAGACTTCAAACACATAGATAATTCTCAAGCATATTATATCGGAGTTACAAAACGGAAAATTTACGACAGAGAAAAAGAACACAAAGCCGATCTTAAACATAACCGCCAATCCACCGCACTTGCTTCTACCCACTCCTCTAACCCAATTAATATTAACACCATAACAACTAAAAAAATCGCTCACTATAATAATCACAGTTACGCACTAAAAAGAGAAGCCCTTGAGATTATCTCTAACCCTACTGCAATTAACGAACGCGAACACGCTACTATCCCCAGAATCTGGAACCATCTGATCCTAAACGACCGAAACAAACGAAGTGAAGCGAAAAAAGGAAGACAGGAAGAAAACAATAAATACGCCGGCAGCGATGGATGTCACAGTTCATCTGAGGAAGGTTGCGATTGCAACCGAAATGCATATGGAAGTTATATGGACTAATTTTAAGGTAAAAATAAAATTTAATTATTGGTGTTTAAATTTTTAAGTGTACAGCAGCTATTCAAAAGTTATGAAATATTCAAAAGTTCCTCACAATAAATCAGGATGAGTCGATATTTTTAACAAATTCATGATGAAGGGAACATACCAGACATAAGTATATCCAATACCACACTGTAGAATCAATAAAATATCACAGACGATGTTGAAAATAAACCATGAGGAAAAACGGAACTTTTTAAACAAATTCATGGTGAGGAAGCATACTAGATGTTATAACCTCAATTTAGAATCAATAAATATCCAGCAAAAATATTAACTCATTAAATCATTTTAAACTTATTTAAATATATCATTGAGCAAGAAAACTAGCTTATTAAAATGTCTTAAACTCTTTTAAATATATCATTGCACTTATTTAAATATAATAGGTCATTTAAAATAAATATTAAAGCGAACTGTTTCTCTTACAGTTTAAATTAAAAGAACTTAAAGAAAATTTATAATGTATACGAAAACTGCATGACGACCTGCGTCTGCAAAAAAACAAAGCTAATAGCTTGTCAGCCACCCGTGCACATACTAACGTTCATCCCTATTCATTCTTTTTCATATTATGGAAAATTTGCATATTTTCTACTGAACAGCGACAAATCGGCATGCGCCGTTGAATGATTGTGTGTTACAATAACGTTACCTGTAACCGCTAACTGAGGCTGTTGCAAAAATAATGGCATGTCATCGTAAGCGTGAATGAATCAAATGATTCATTCACGGAACACGCCGAAATCAAAACAAAAACAACAGCGTTAGAAAAGGTAAGTATTTTTTTCAAAGTAAATAAAAGAGATATAAACCATTTTACTTATTTAACTAATAAAAATAAATCTTTTAATAAATAACTAATAAACTTTTTTAGCAATTAAGTAGATTAACATTTTAATAAACTTTAAGTAATTAATAAAAGTACTTTAAGTATGACTCCTAAGTTATATACTAAAGTAATGGAGTTGGAAAGTTTGGGAGCTGGAATATTTCCAACATTAGGGTCACTGTAATTATAACCACCCTGCGTGCACAAAGAGATGCTGCCATTAGCAGTAGGAATCAAATTGAAATTCATTTGCTTTCTGCACTTTGCGTAGTCTCAAGTAATGCACTGTCACAGGCAGTAGGGAATTCAGACACCGCATAGCTAGCAGATAGGCTGTTTTATGTGTATGAAATGAGGGGAGGGTGCTGCATGCACCAGTGAGTGGCAATTTGCTATGGTTATTTTCAAGAGGTTTTCAAATTTTTCAAGGGTCATTTGCATGGTGAGCGAACAGGCTGTTGTAGTGAAAAGGGTGAAAGCATCATTAGCGCCACCGAGTGAAAGTTTGCTATGGTCAGAATTTTTAAAGCTTGCAAACCTGCAACCAGCTGGTCACGGAGGATGGTGAGTAGCAAATAAAATTTGGAATGCTCGACTCCTGTTATAAGATCTGGGTAGAACAGAACATACTCAGTTTAAAATTTCTTCTTCAAAATCTAAAAAACGTCTTTTAATTTCGTTCAGGGACCTTGAAAATGTAGCATTCTGTTACGGATGAGTCGGCATATTTTCAGGGACTCCGGCTCTGACACCATCAAACATCTGCCCGATTCTGATTCCATGACTCCAACAGTCAACACCGACTTCCCATCCTTGGCTGTTAAGTCTCTTCCTTTTCTTATGATTCGCTAATGATAGTATTTGCTTAGGATAATTACAATGCAGATAGAACTAAGATATTTTTAAAAATATTTTAGGCCCACTTTTTTTTTCCATCTTGGGGCTTTTAAAATATCTATTTATATAATTTGCAAGAGAGGTGACGATTCCGGTCCGTACTCATCTATATAGCAAGTTGCTTTTCATACTTTAGTTAATTTTAAAAAATCTAATTGTCCGATCGATAAGTTGTTTAGTCCGACGGATTCAGAAAAATTGTCCTTTTCATTTGGTACCTTATTTGTAACAAAGTTTTGATTAGATTTTTTAAAATTAATTAAAATATGAAAATAATAACCTGGTAATAAATTGAACATTTAAATTTATAATTGTTGCCAAAAAAAAATTACCAAAGTTTTTTTTTTTTTTTTTTTAGCATAAAATGAAATATGCTTTTACGTGAAAAATAAAAAATATATAAAATATTAAATTTGCTCATGCATATGAAAATATGAAAATGGAGCAAAAGAACAACAACAACCTTTTTTTATGACACTTCAATTTTAATTTTTTTTTTTTTTTGTTTAAATAGTATATTTTTGGCACGAATGAATCGCATGAAAGCTAATTCATTGATAATCCTGGGTAATCTTATATATATTATAAATGTGAATGTCTGTGAATTTATTTGACTGAGTTTCATGCCAAAACTGCTTGACGGATTTCGATGAAATTTGTAATGGAGATAGCTTATACCCTAACTTACAAAGTTGGCTGCCTTTTATTCCAAAAAAAACTTTGTTTTTGTTATTTTTATGCATAAAATAGCAATTTTGTAAGCTAATAATAGCAAAAAATTAGCCATTTAAATTTTATCCATAATTTAATTGTTGCCAAAAAAAATAAGAGTTTATTTTTTTTTTCAACAGGAATATAAATACATTTATCTAAACATGAACAATAAAAAATAAAATAAAATAAATAAATTATGCATCTCACAAAAATTGACATCATTTATAATTTAAAATTTCTTTTACACATTGATAAAGTGCTAATATAGTTTACGATGCTAATATATGTTGTACTAAAATCCGTTTTATTTATAGATCCTCCTGGGTGATTTTTTAAATTGTTGCGTGTAAGTACACCGAACATTTTTTGCCAAGAGGTTTAATTTAGCAACAGCGATTTTAATCTAGGTAGTTCAAGAAAAATGTAAAATTTATAAAATATTACAAAACGAAAAAAATAAACTGAAATAGTAGTCACATAAATGACCTATTTTTATCTGAGTAGATAATTTTGTAGAAAAAAAAGTGCAGTTTTAAAAATAGAAAATTTATTTCATCAAGCACTATTTTAAACCTAAAAACCATTAATAAAATAAACAGAATATGAAGGGTTCTTATATGTTAACGAAAAGGTGTCCGATAAAACGCTTTCTATTTTTATGCAAGAAATTATACAAAAAAAAAAAAAAAATCGCTAATATGGCGACAAAAATTCAAAAGCTGCCAAGGGAGAGATATAATAAAGTTGTGTAGCACGATAATGTTTAGTTATTTTTTTATTTTTTTTATATACCAATCACTATGCTAATTTAACATACAAATAAATGAGCTGCTGTGTGTGACTGCACTTGCACGCTGTCGGGCAGAAATATTTGATTAATTAAAATTAATATTTAAATAACTAAATAAAGATATGTTTAATATAAAGCATAGTCTTGGAGACAAACTTGGCGAGTAGGCGACCAAATTTGGTGAAAAATGATAGTTTAGGGTTCCCGATGTTTCGAAGCTCTCCGACACACGGGAACATAGACCTTGAGCTTACCAAGGGATTCTCGATGGAGTCATCTCCAAGCCCCATCGACAAAAGTTATAAGTAGGTGTGAGTTGATTTTTGTGAAACAGTATGTAGTCACTGCGATCCAGAGTTATTCAGAGACCTATTCTGAGTCATTGCACTTTAGGGATTGAGCTCTAAGCGACTGGACATTTTTCGTGACTGAGCAAAAATTTTTGCTCTGGTGTAGTTGATGTTATTTGCTTTACTCCTGTAGAACAAGTGACTATTTTTTGTGGACTGTCCCAGAACATTCATCGAATAATGACTTATACTGTACGAGTAACAGCTTCAACTGTTTCCAGAATATTCGAAGAATTAACACCAGCTATTGGACCGTTTTCGAAAATATTTGTTTTAATAATAGTTTTGTTGTACAGATTCGAGAAGTTCAAAAAATGTTTGATATTGCCAAGAAGGTCCCATACTAAAGCTGTGACGGAAATAGTCGCCAATCGCAATATATTCAGTTACAAAGAAATCATTTAAATATAGTGTCCAGCGAAGCGGGCAAAGCCTGCTAGTATTTTAATAAAACAGGAAATTGCGAGCTCCTGTAAACCTGCAGTTAACTATTTGAATTTATTTAAAACGATTTTAAAAAAGGTAAAATACATTAAAAACCCGTTTAAAAGATTACCTTCGCTGGCGCTTTCGGCTGCATCACGCAGCTTTCTTCAGGCGTTTTCGCTCTTGTAAACCATCGTACGCTTGGCTATATATTCTTCTTTCTTCCTCTCTCTCCAAGATACTGTGCCATCTTGCGTCGATTTCTGTTTGGTCGGTGTTGCATGAACCCTCATTTGCTAAAATTTCGACTGTTTCACGTTTTGTGGCATAGAAATAATTATTATAGTTTGCTAATTTTTTGTAATTTTTAAAGTCTATTTCTATTTTTTCTTCTTGGTTTATTTTAGTTAAAGCTGTGGTTATATGGTTATATTTTATATCATTTTGGTGTTCTTTGATTTGTGTTTTTATTTTTCACTTTGTCATTCCAATGTAGCAACCGGTTTTTTGGTCATCTTTGTTAAAGTTTATTTTATATATACCTGCATTTTCAGAGAAGTCTATTTTATCTTTGTCGTTTCTGATTCTTTGGAAGATATTTTGGTTTGGTTTTATTGGTATATTAATATTTAATTTAGCGGCTTCGTTTTTAATTTTATTAGATGTACCTTTATTGTATGGAATTGGGGGGGTATACTTTTGTTTTGGTTTCTGTGCATTATCTATGTTATCAAGTTTTTTTATTCTATTTTTATAAAGTTTGTTTACTAAGTTTTTTCTATAACCCGCGTTTTGAGCTATTTCAGTGATTTTTTGGAGTTCTTGTTTAAGTAAATTTTCATTTGAGCATATGTTTATTGCGCGATTATGGTCAGCTTCGATGTAATAAACTTATACCCATCAATTAATATAAAAGAAATTAATGAAATTATAAACAAAAAAAATAAAACAAAAATATAAAGACATAAGTCAAACCTTAATCGCAGCCAGTAACCTAATTTTAAATGAAAACTATTTCAGATTCAATGACAAATTTTATAAACAAAATCAAGGCGTCCCAATGGGATCGCCCATCTCAGGCATAGTAGCAGACTTTAAATTAAGATTACTTGAAAACGAAAATATACCAATGAATTTCAAAGAAATAAAATATTGGTTCAGATATGTAGACGACACATTTGCAATAATAAACAGTAACTATTCCCCCCCAGAAAGTACACTTGAAAAATTAAATAAAATTGACCCAAACATCAAATTCACACTTGAAATAGAAAATAACAACCTCATTAACTTCCTAGACGTCACAATAGTAAAAACACAAAACTTAAACTTCGAAACTACCGTATACCGGAAACAAAATAATAGCAACGAAATTATAAATGCAAAATGCAAGACTCCATATAAATACAAAATAGCGTCAATACAATATTATACGAGGGCTGTCTGAAAAGTTTCCGGCCTCTGCATGAAGATGGCAGCACTAATCAACGAAAGTGGGGGAACTTCTTTCGGCATCCTTTGATAGATCTGAACTGAAATTTCAGCCATTTTGAATATGAATTTTGCGTTTGACAGTTATTGTTCTGAGTTGATGTGATTTTATTTGAAAGAATGGATAAAATCGAATATCGAGCGGTCATTAGGTACCTGTTTTTGAAGGGTAATACTCCTACACAGATTAAAGAGGAAATGGATGCTGTGTATGGGGATTCTGCTCCATCATTAACAACGGTAAAATTTTGGGCAGCTGAATTTAAACGTGGCCGTACCAGCTTGGGTGATGATGAACGTTCAGGACGACCAAAAACTGCAACGACTGACGAAAACATTGCAAAAATTCACCAAATGGTGCTGGACGATCGCCGAATCAAGGTAAGAGAGATTGCAGAAGCTATGAACATATCAAAAGAACGTGTTTGCCACATACTGAACCAAGATTTAGGTATGCGTAAGCTGTCTGCACGTTGGGTGCCGCGTTTGCTCACTTTGGACCAAAAACGTGTCAGAATGAACATTTGCACTGCTCTGTTAGCGCAATTCAGACGCAATAAATCGGAGTTTTTTCGCCGTTTAATTACTGTAGATGAAACTTGGCTTCATCGTTACACCCCAGAGACAAAAACGCAATCAAAACAGTGGACTGCAAAGGGAGAATTGACTCCAAAAAAAAGCAAAAACTGTTCCTTCTGCTGGAAAAGTGATGGCGACAGTTTTCTGGGATAGCCATGGAATTGTACTGATAGATTACCTTGAAAAAGGAAAAACAATTACTGGAGCATATTATTCAATCTTGCTTGAGAAGCTAAAGACACAAATTTTGGAAAAGCGACCACATTTGCAAAAAAAGAAAATTTTGTTTCACCAAGACAATGCTCCATCTCACACCTCAGCTGTTGCAATGGCGAAAATTCATGAGTTGCGGTTTGAACTGGTTGACCATCCCCCTTACTCGCCAGACCTGGCCCCAAGTGACTTTTTTCTGTTTCCTAAACTAAAGGAAGCACTCGGAGGACAAAAATTTTTGTCAAATGAAGAGGTGATAAACTTTGTGAACAGTTATTTTCAAGAGAAAGATTCCACCTATTATTTAGATGGGTTAAAAAGAAGGGAGCATCGCTGGGAAAAGTGTATAGACTTACAAGGAGACTATGTTGAAAAATAACACTAATTATGTTAAAAAAATATCTCTTTTCTTTGTTAGGTCGGAAACTTTTCAGACAGCCCTCGTATAAATCGCGCAATAAACATATGCTCAAATGAAAATTTACTTAAACAAGAACTCCAAAAAATCACTGAAATAGCTCAAAACGCAGGTTATAGAAAAAACTTAGTAAACAAACTTTATAAAAATAGAATAAAAAAACTTGATAACATAGATAATGCACAGAAACCAAAACAAAAGTATACCCCCCCAATTCCATACAATAAAGGTACATCTAATAAAATTAAAAACGAAGCCGCTAAATTAAATATTAATATACCAATAAAACCAAACCAAAATATCTTCCAAAGAATCAGAAACGACAAAGATAAAATAGACTTCTCTGAAACTGCAGGTATATATAAAATAAACTTTAACAAAGATGACCAAAAAACCGGTTGCTACATTGGAATGACAAAGTGAAAAATAAAAACACGAATCAAAGAACACCAAAATGATATAAAATATAACCATATAACCACAGCTTTAACTAAAATAAACCAAGAAGAAAAAATAGAAATAGACTTTAAAAATTACAAAAAATTAGCGAATTATAATAATTATTTCTATGCCACAAAACGTGAAACAGTCAAAATTTTAGCAAATGAGGATTCATGCAACACCAACCAAACAGAAATCGACGCAAGATGGCGCAGTATCTTGGAGAGAGAGGAAGAAAGAAGAATATATAGCCAAGCGTACGATGGTTCACAAGAGCGAAAACGCCTGAAGAAGGCTGCGTGATGCAGCTGAAAGCGCTAGCAAAGGTAATCTTTTAAACAGGTTTTTAATGTTTTTAAAGTTTTATAGTAACTATTTGAAGTTATGATTTTATCTTTCGAAAAAAAAATAATAATCAGTTCAGGGCCTTTACAACTGCATGCTTAAATGTCACGGGGTAGGGCCCAAATTTTCTTTTGACTTGTCTTACGTGTATCAGATACATATAGAACTAACGTCTCTTTAAACACATTATGGGTGGCAATTTTAAGTTTTCCTTAATCTTTTAGTAAATTTACCAGGGCTTTGTTAAATAAAAACCTTTTGAGTGTGTCTCATAAGTTAAAAAGTCATTGTGCGTAACTTATTTGATTAAATTCAAAGCATGTTTTTAGTCTCACTAAACTTGTATTCTCATTAAATTAAATTAAGGTTTCTCCTAACTCTTGAGTGCCATATTTATTTAAACAAACTTTTAGTTTTTCATTTATAAAAAGTAATGTTAATGGAATACTTTTATATATTTAATATATTAAGAGTTAACATACTTAATAGTATCTAAGAATATGGCACAGGCCTTGTTTTCACTTCTCCAGAGCAACTACAAGTGAATTAAAAAATGTAAACAATATAATGTAAAGTGACTAAATCACAGTGATCACTGCTACAAGATACTGATCTGCTTTGTCAGAGTGGAGACAACAGGAATGAATTTTTGCAGATGTTATTAATTGTTTTTTTTTATTGGAATCAGTCAAGATGTAAATTGTTTACAGGTAAAGACTGTAAATGTAGAGTGTTTTGAGCAAGTCAGTCAACTTGTTGGCACTTTGTTTTTTTGTTTAGTTATGTTTATTTTTACAGCAGAGTTTGCTGGATATGAAGATAGTTTTATTTGAATGTAACTTTAATTATGATTAATTAAAATAAGTTCGTTTTTTAAATCTGTGTTATTTTTGAAGTCTTTCACACACTCAGACCACTGCAATGTTGAAATTGAACTTAATTTTCTAATAGTGGTTATGGGCCCAGGCCCCTCTGACCTAATTAGGTTTATGTGGTCGAAGTGAAGATGTATTTCTGTTGGCTATGTACCTGCGTTTTTCTGGGACTGTTTTTAAGAGTGGACTTTTGTTTTTGGAAAGTTTTCTACTTCACTCTTCTATGTGAATAGTGCAGACCAGAATTAAAAAGGTGAATTCTGAAACTCCATTTTTGTTGACTGATAGCAATTGGGAAATATGCAAAGTAGAAATGAAAGTGCTTTTAATGCACCATGGAGCCTGGTGTTTTATAGAGAAACCTGAACTTGCTGAACTTATTCAAGGCAAAGGTGCCACATCAGATAAAGCAGTTGTACTTACACATAAAAACGATCCTACTTCAGTTAAAGATGCTACAGACGCAAAAGCCGTGTCCCTTGTTTCTGAACAGTTGACATAGAAGGAAAGGAGTGACTTACAGTTGAGAAAAGACAGAGCTTTTACTTTGATATACCAGTCACTGAGTACAGAATTTAAGCCATTCATTTCATGTACAACTGATGGAGCTGAAGCTTGGAATATTCTTCCCAAGCATTTTGAACCTTCTACACGTGCACAAATAATACAATTATTGGACGATTTCTTCAGTATAAGATGTCAACAAGGTGAAAATTTGGGACGGTTTCTATGTCGAGTAACACCAGCCCCAGAAAAATTGCGTGAAGCTGGTCGTGGATTGCAGACGTTGTACATAGGATATCAAATGATAAGAAATTTGCCTGAACAGTTTCAAGCTATAGTACAGTCAATCTGTCGATGGTCGGATGAAGAATTTGGGCCAGACAAGATAGAAAACTAGCTACTTTTAAAAGAGAATCGTCTGAAGATTTCTGCTGGTGGATTAAATATTGGAAAAGTTTTTAATTGTGAGACTGTAAAATAAGGTAATTCATGTTATATTAAAAGATCAAATTTTAATAATTATGGTTTATTTTAATAATTAACGTTCTAATGTTAAAAATGGTAACTATTCTAGTGGTTCCAAAAAATCTAGTAAATTTAAAGATTCTTGTACTAGCAATTGTAAAAATGTAACTAATGTAAAAAATAATTATAAAAATGAATCTAATGTTTCTAAATTTGGAGGTGCTTTTTTAAAAAAGAAAGTTATTGGTCCTTGTTTTAAATGTGGTCAGTATGGCCATTTGAAATCTAATTGTGTAAATAGAACTGCTCATTCCAATAAATTTTCTGAAGTTAACAATGTTGAAATAGATAAATATAATTTTTCTTTCTCTGAATGTAGTTTGACTGAACTTTCTCCTGAGGCAAATTCCTCAGTTGTAAACGGTGATAGTATAACTTCAATGTTTGACACTGCTGCAACTGTACATTTCTGTAACAATAAAAGGTTAGATTTAGATTTTGAACTAGTAGAAAATGTGCAGATGTCATTAGCTGTTGAAGAGAAAAGAAGTTCAATTCAGGGAAAGGGAACTATTGAATTTTCAGTCAAATGTAAAAATAATTTAAATAAAGTAAGTTTAAAAAATATTTTGTATAACCCACAATTAAGAAGAAATCTTTTGTCTGGAGTTAATTAGAAAAACAAGGAATTAATTTTGTTGGTAGGAAAGGTATAATTAATGTTTCTGATGAAAGTTGCAATGAGCTGTTCTATGCAGTTAGAAAGAATGATTTCTATTTTCTTAAGCCATTAAAATATGTATTGAAATGCACAGTCCAAATGATCTTGGTGCAAATCAGGTTGAAATGTTACAAAACATTAGCTTGTGGCATGATAGGTTTTGCCATATTAATGATAATTATATTATAGATACAAGTAAAAACAATAGTGTTAAGGGACTTCCTGGTTTAAATAGAACATCAGAAGATTGTATACCATGTAAGTTAGCTAAATCTAAACGCGTATCTTTTAAATCAATTGGTGAAATATGTTCTAAAGCTCCTTTAGAATTGTTGCATCTTGATGTTTGTGGCTCTCTGCCAGTGTTGTCTCAGGGTGGAAATAGGTTTTTTGACAATAACAGATGATTTCTCTCGTCAAGAAACCGTTTATATCATGAGAAATAAGTCTGATGTATTTGAGATTTTTCTTACATTTTCCAGACGGGCAGAAAGGTTGCTTAATCGAAAGATTGTGTCAATTAGAACTGACAATGGGATGGAATTCTGTAATAAAGAATTTGAAAATTTCCTTGAGAAAAAGGGTATTTCACATGAAAAAACTAATCCATATAGTTCTGAGATGAATGGGATCAGTGAACGGTTTAATTTAACTGCTCTTGATAGAGTTAAAGCTTTATTAAATGCTAGTAGAGTTTCACAGAAATTTTGGGGAGAAGCCCTTAAATGCTTTATTTATGTCTGGAATAGATTATGCCATAAAAACAATAAGACTCCTTTTGAACTTTATATAGGTAGAAAACCTTCTGTTTCACATTTGAAACCTTTTGGATGTTTAGCTTATGTGGGTGTGCCTAAACAAACCAGGAAAAAGCTTGATATGAGAGCCAAACTGGGAATTATGTTAGGTTATGCTCAAAGAACAAAAGGGTATAGAATATGGTTAATAGACGAACATAAACTAATAGAGACTATTATTGTAAGATTTAATGAAACTAAAAGAGCAATAGGTGTAATAAATAATCAAAAAGTAATTAAATGTCCTAATTTTTCTTTTTCTGTACCAGACTATTTTTACAATGAAGATGAAGACATTAGTCCTGTATTGGATGACTTGACTAAAAGTTTAGAGTCACAAACAGATGAAAGTGAATGTCATGAGGGATCAGGTTTAGCAGATTGCTGATCTATCTCTTGGGTAAGAAAAGCTGTACCTAGAATAACTGGTAATAGAACAGATATTTATTATGGAATTGAGGGAAGTAAAATGCATTTAAGATCTTTAAATGAAGGTAAAAATTTTTGTGAAAAAAATAAAATTAACTGTGATGAAAAAATGTTTGATTTCTCGAGAAAGAATTTAATACAGGGAAAAATTTTAGATTTTGAATTAAACGAAGCAAATTTGGTAGAAATAAAAATTCCTAAATCTTTTAAAGAGGCAATAAAACTCACCTGAATCGTTTAAGTGGGGAGAGGCAATGAAACAAGAAATGCAGGCCATATATGACTGCAATGTTTGGGAACTTGTCGAACCACCAAATGATGTAAAAATTTTAGGTAACAGGTGGATTTATACCCTTTAAAAGGAATGAGAAAAATGAAGTAATTAGATATAAAGCTCGTTTAGTAGTACAAGTATTTGATCAAATAAAAGATGGAAGTTATGAAGAAGTATTTAGTCCAGTTGTTAATTTTTCTGTAATAAGATTGTTTTTTTAAATAGTATAATGTACAGGTAGATGTTAATAATGCTTATCTAAATGAGACCTTATATATGAAGCAACCAGAGGGTTTTACTCAAGAAAAAAATAAAGTTTGCAGATTAAAGAAAGCTCTATATGGACTTCATCAGAGTAGTTGCCTGTGGTATCAAGAAATGGACGATGTTTTAATAAAATTGAATTTTCAGAAATTAAATTGGTGCAATTGTGTTTGTCTTTCAATATAATATTGTTTTATTATTGTATGTAGATGATTTAGTAATTTTTGGAAAAACAGAAAAAGATTTGGAACTTGGAGTTGATTTTCTGCAAAAACATTTTGATCTTAAAATTCTGGGGAGGACAAAAAAAACTTCTGGGTATTGAGTTTGGAGAAATTGGTGATAAACATTTTATTCATCAAAATTCATATATTGATAATATCTGTAAATTGTATGAAAAATATAAGTTTCCCATAAGCTCTTTATCAATATCTAGGGGAGATATTTTGTCCAAATTAGATTCTCCATATAATAAAGCAGAAGCTGATGAAATGCAGCAAATTCACTATAGAAATTTAATAGGCTGTTTATTGTTTATTGCTGGTCGAACGAAATGGGATATTAGGTATGCAGTAAACTTACTTTCCCAGTTCCAATCAAATCCTGGAATGAAACATTGGCATAATTTGTTAAAGTTGTTATGCTATCTTAAGAGTACACAGAATTATAAATTAGAATTATCAAAAATTAAAGAGGTAAGTTTAAGCTGTTTTTCAGATTCTGATTTTGCCAGTAATAGAGATGATCAAGTTTCAATGGGAGGCTATATAGTTTTTTTAGATGAAACTCCCATTTCTTGGAAAACTTTTAAACAACAGTGTGTCAGCTTGTCCATAATGGAAGCTGAATATGTTAGTTTAACTGAAGCAGCAAAGGAATTAGTATGGTTAAAAAATGTTTTATTAGATAATAACTTAAATATAAACTTAGAAAAATGCCTATTATATTGTGATAACTAAGCAGCGATATCTTTTCAAATTCACCTTTTGAATATAGTTGTACTAAACATACACATATAAAATATCATTTTTTGAGAAATTTGGTTTACGGTAATTTTTTTGAATTAAAATATGTAAAAAGCAAGTTAAATTTAGCAGATATCTTTACTAAACCTTTAGTTAAGGAATACTAAATGAATTTTTGTAGGAAAAGTTTTTCAGACACATTTTTGTCATTTTTAGTCATTGCATGGCCAGTAAGTTCTTCAGAACCGCTTCTGACTAGATTGGCAGTTTTTTGAAGAAATGTAAAGTTAAAATTTTTCTATTGAAATGAGATTGTTTTGGGTATTTAATTTGTTTTTGTAGATTCGCTGTTTTTGTGTGCAATATTTATTTAAGCAAACTTTTAGTTTTTCATTTATAAAAAGTAATCTTAATGGAATACTTTTATATATTTAATATATTAAGAGTTAACATACTCAATAGTATCTAAGAATATGGCACAGGCCTTGTTTTCACTGCTCCAGAGCAACTGCAAGTGAATTTCAAAATGTAAACAATATAATGTAAAGTGACTAAATCACAGTGATCACTGCTACAAGATACTGATCTGCTTTGTCAGATTGGAGACAACAGGAATGAATTTTTGCAGATGTTATTAGTTTTTTTTTATTGGCTTCAGTCAAGATGTAAATTGTTTACAGGTAAAGACTACAAATGTAGAGTGTTTTGAGCAAGTCAGTCTCATGCCTCTCAATTTGTTGGCACTTTGTTTTTTTGTTTAGTTATGTTTATTTTTACAGCAGAGTTCGCTGGATATGAAGATAGTTTTATTTGAATGTAACTTTAATTATGATTAATTAAAATAAGTTCGTTTTTTAAATCTGTGTTATTTTTGAAGTCTTCCACGCACTCAGACCACTGCAATGTTGAAATTGAACTTAATTTTCTAATACTAACTGCCTACATTTGTCAAGATGTTATGTACATCTCATAAGTGTAAAACATATAGAAGGAACACTTTTTTTAAATGTTCAGGGGGGGGGGAAAACTCCACTCAATTTTTATCTGGATTAACGAAATTTGTAACAATAAACAAGGCAAAACGTGAGACCTCTTTAGGCACGGGACCCTTGGTGCGCGCCAACTGTGCCTTATAAGAAATCCGCCACCGCCTATACTTCTCTTTTTATGTGCTGAAATATATTGTTAAAATTTTAATATTTACTTAATACTGTATATATTACTTTAATAACAAGTTAAATATATTTTCTGTAATTTTGTCAACAACACAAAGAATTGCTTTATATATCTAGTTTTCAACAGCTTCTGGGTAGAAAAAAGAATTATTTCTGAAATGGAGAAAGATTTTTTCCCCCAACACACTGAAGCTCCCATTATGGGAACATGTTGTATTTCCTAAATGGTTACAATTAAAAAGAAAATTTCAACTGTTCTGCAATAGAGACATGAAATGTATGTAAAAATGATATAAATATACTAAATTTTTTACATGGTTCACATAGCAGCATTTGATGGGTTAACAATTGCAAAGTGTCTCATGAGCATATCACTTTCATTAAAATAAAATTAAAACCTATGTTTTGAGAAATCAGTTTATATCGGAATTCATCAGTTAGTTAACTTCTTAAAAAAAAAAAAAAAAAAAAAAAAAAAAAAAAATTACAAACTACTTCTGTTTTAATTGTTAAACTCAAGGATTCCTAAAGATAAAAGGACTATTTATACAAAACCCTCAGTTACAGCTTTCAAACATTGCATTTTGCTGCCACATCTACTGGTAGTATCATATCACAACCAGCTACAGCATGCAATGGGGGCAAAATATTACATGTGCACTCACCAGGGATTCAGCAGCCAAATGGCATCTTAGAAAATGTTTTTTTGTACGAGAATCATCGAACCATAGACCTCGACAACCAATATTTTCTAGTTCTTTTCCATAATAAATTGCTAAGATAAATAAATCTGTATTGATGTTGAGGATAATAATATCAGCTGATTAAATTCTTATTGCATGAAATATGTGACAAAACATCCTCATATCAGCTTCTAAGTAGTTTGATTGTAATTCAGGTTATTCATAAAGTAAAGACCCTTGTATTTTGTTACATTTTGTTGTATCAGTGAAAGTATTGTAAAGCACACAATCTCCACTTTTAAATAGATTATTAAGTATACTTAATAAAGGGTCTTCACTTTACGTGGTACCCGAATTACAAACTATTTAGAAGCTGATATGAGGATGTTTTATGCAATAAGAATTCAATCAGGTCATATTATTATCTTCAGCACCCATACAGATGTATTCATTATGGACATTTATTACTGGAAAAAACTAGAAAATATTGGTTGTCTAGGTCTATGGTTTGACAATTCTTATACAAAGAAATATTTTCTAGGATGCCATTTGGCTGCTGAATCACTAGATGAAAGTATATGTAATATTTTGCCACAATTATATGCTGTAAGTGGTTGCAATACTACCAGTAGATTTGGCAGCAAAATGCAACATTTGAAAGCTGCAACTGAGGGTTTTGTACAAACAGCCCTTTTAGCTTTGAAAATCCTTGAACTAAATAATAAACAATTAAAACAGATAGTAAAGCTTGTACACATTTTTTTTTTTTTTTTTTTTTTTTTTTCCAAAAAAGAAATTAACAGCTGATGAACTTTGATAAAAACTAATTTCTCAAAACATAGGTTTATATTTTAATTTTAAGAAAGCGACATGCACGTCAGATGCTTTGCATTTATTAAAGGATACAGTACAAACATTTATTTGGAAAATTTTCATCAAACACAATTGCAGCCCATTGATTACTATTTATTTGGCCATGGAAAACTTAATGGTGACTTAGGTCCACAACAAATGACTAAGCCGTCTTTGCCAGATTCATTAATTCAACCTTGTAAATGTGATTGTCAAACAATGTCTTGCAGTTGGAAAACGTCAGGATCATTTTATATTTTATTGTGTAAATTATTAGTAATGTTTGCCTAAATAAAAATGAGTTATTGTTTATCTTGCTTGCGTGTTTGCTGTTTTCTCTTACATATTCTTTTTATTAATTTAAAAGAAACGTTTATTATTATTATTTTGTTTTTATGTTATTGAACAACCCATCATCCCTTTCATCATTAGAATAAACTATAAATTATGGCTGAAATCATCATTAAAATGATTTTATAACATGTACTCTATGGATTTCCTTTACAAATATGAGGAGAGTGGAAGTTGAAAAAAAAAAAAAAATGCACGTAAAAATGGGTCAGCAAGATCCATATTATTAATTGTTAAGCTATTCTCATCTAAAATCCATTGGTGGGATTTGGTCCTCAAATTTTGCATATTCACTTCCCTCTGGCACCTGCACTATAAGACAAATCTGTATTAAAAAAAAAAAAAAAAAAAAATGTGCTTTACGTAAGTTATCAAGATATTTCAAACATTATTAGATATGGTTGTAATTGGTAAATGTTTGAATGAATGTAAATAATAATAATAGTATTGTAGAAGTATAGTTGCCATTGTGCAAGAATTTAAAATTTATACAAGTAGATATATTTTAAAATTTAGTTTATATCTTCAGTATATCACATAGAACACCTGTCAGCAGTGTTGCCAGATTGAGAGAAATTTTTATTTAATATGCACCACTAAATTTTAATTGTAATGGTTTGCTAATTATTTGAAAACATCTTAGAAAGAAACCTTTGATGTAATTAGCTAACCGTTCCAAATAAAATTTAGTGGTAGAAACTGAATAAAAATTTCCCTCAATCTTGTAGCACTGTCTGTCAGTTCCCAGAAATTTGTGTCCCTATTAAGCTTTATTTTTAGTGTGTTGCTTATATTTATGGTATTACTTAAGTGTGAGCTAAATTATATACATTAGGGTGATCAATTTATTAAATCAGAAATGGGAACAAATGTCGAAATGTACCCACTTTTTGCAACGAAAGTAGAGACAGACACCATGCATTTAATAGAATAATTCAAATTCTAGATTAAAATAGCACAAGTATATACTTAAAATAGATATACAATATATAATAATATGTTTCTCAATGGTTTTTGACAATATCTTCACTAATACAAATTCTGTTGATTATATTAAATTGTTTCTTACCAGCTTAAAAAGAAACTTTCCTGTAAATCACAGAATAATATAAAATTTTAGATTTTAAAAGTTAGCTTCTATAGCGTATAAAACAAATACAGATTACTAAAACAGCAGTTCAATTTCATGAGTATAAGAAATTTACTTAGATGACAGAGCTCTTTTGTAAATTTTCTAAGTCATTTGTGACATAAATAAACAAAAAATTAATCGCACTAGTCTAAAAAAATAACTCATAGGCTTTTTATTCTTTCATACAATTACATTTAATTTTGTAATACAATATTATTTATCTATTTTTATCTTGAGATTGTTTCAAAGCAATATTTTCAAATATTGGCAAAAAAGTAGAGCGGCTTCTATCTAATACTTTTGAGTACGTAAGTAGTTTGATATGCGGTATTTTCCTTCACTGGATGTAGTGAAGAGTGATAAGCAGATTCTGTAAAATCTCTGGAATCCTGTCTGTTTTTGAAAGTTGGACAGGAGGAGTCAAAATCTTAAAAATATGGTCCTTAGGGGGCAAAATTGTTTCTTGGGACAAGAGTAAAAAAATGGGGACACTTCCCAGATATCTGGGACATTTGGTCACTGCATTGTGTTTGGGATTAAGGCCAATTGACTTCACGAGGGTCCTAGGCCTAAATGTGGAGTGCCCTCTGTGAAGGTCTTTCTAAGGGTCCTAGCCTTTATTTACTTGAGTTTTCGAGAAAACCACAGAAAATTCCTAACGCTAGGTCGAAGAGCACAACTTGTGATCGAATCTGGCACGCCCCGTCTACCAGCTTTGAGCACAGAACCACCTGGCCACTGGTGGAGGCAGACATTTGGTCACCCTAATATATACAGTAGAAGATCTTTATAACACAATTCTATATAATGCAATTCTCCATATAACGCAAAACTTCTCGAATATAAACAACAAATTTTGCAGTCAAGAAGCACTTGCTTTTCCACATTGTAAAAAGTTGTTACTCTCTAATACGATACATTAATTTGTCTTTATCCCCTAATTCAGAGCTTTTTAATTAAATTATTGGAAATGAGGATCATAATGAATGATTTATAGTGCAGGCATATTTGGACTATGTTTATAAAGTAAATTTAACAATTAAATTTATAATCTGTTCAATTCCTGTTCCAAGGAAAATAACTTAAAGATACTCTACTCTATTTTGATATGTATATAAGGGAAATTTAATGAGGTATGAAACGTGATCCATATAACGTAAAATTCTGTGTAATGCACAACCTTGTGTGTTTAAGTTTGCATTATAAAGGTCTTCTACCTACCTATATATATATACATACCCCAAAACTCTTTGAAAATAGACTTGCTGTTGCTTTGAAATTAGTATTAGCTTTGAATTTCTAGAAATATGTAAATTCAAAACACTTCAGTGAAAACATGTAAATATTCTTTCTTATTTTCTGATTTCTATTTTCAGATATTTTATTAAATGGAAAACTGTTTAAAGCTGAATACGAATTTAGTTTCGCTGTTGGTGATTTGGTCACAATTACTGTTAGACTGCATAATGTTTCAGGTATTTGAAAAAATTTGTTTTTCCATACTTTTATTTTGTATATAATTGAGCAAAATTGCTATTGCTACATGTTTAAATAATTAACAATTCTACTTTTAAAGTGACTACAAAATGAAACATTTTTCTAAAGGAAGAAATTTCTTTTCAATGACAGTGATGTTTGTAAAACATATTTTATCCTTCCCAAATTTAACAAATCTTTTGGGAAGGATAAAATATTAGATTTTATTTAAAATCTAACAATATTAAAAATGAATCTTTTAATTGTATTTCTATATTTAAGATGGAAGACAAAGAACTGAAATTTTTGTCTTTCTAGTCAGATTCATATTTTTTTTTTCTTCTGCGAGGCAAATTTTTAAATCTTGCAATTATATTGATAGAATGAGATACTTTTATTGATAGAATGAGATCAAATGGAAATATATTATTCCATAATTTAAAATATATAGAAATATACAAGCAAATAAAGTATATTTCACTAATTAATATTTTCTGTCTAAATATCCATTTAATCTACATTAAAACCTCATGATATTTAGTATTTTTTCCTATTTTATATACTTAAAAATTTATCTGTTACAAACACTGACTCAGAATAGTTTATAACAGACTTTTGAATCGTATTATTATATAAAAAGACATCTATTGTTTTAACGATTTTTATATATGTATTACATAAAATGTTGAGAGGTTTAAAACAGGCAAAATTCCTTTTATTAATTTTTTTTTTTAAACTATCTTTTATCCATACCTTGTAACAAGAAATATTTATATGTTCCTTATTTGTCGCTTATTTGTATATTTAAAAATATATATATATTTTTTATATGTTATTAATTTTATTTGTTTTAATGTGTTAAACTCATTTAGTAAAATTGACTAACTTAAAAATTTTGCCATTATATTGTTGCAAATGTTAAATCTCTTTACTACATTAAAGATGGCTTGACAGTAAAAGTAGAAATAAATTCTAGTCTATATATTTTTCACTGAAGTGTGTATGTATGTTTATGTGTATGATTGCAAAAATAAAGGCTGTCAAATTATAGCAATTTACACATAGTTATATATTATATTACTGCACTATTCATAAAACTATGCAATATTTGGTAAATTCATTAGTTTATTTATTTGATTCCAACGCAAAAAGTAAAATCATTTTGCTTTTAACCCCTTCTTTCTCGCTCTCATGAAAATGATAGGGTGAGGTTTCATTCTCCATTTTTCGTACCCGTGATATTTCCGGACTGGAGTGTTCAAAAGTAACACACTAAAAATATTTGAAAACAAACCATTTCTGATGTACAGAAAATTTTTTATTTCTTCTTTTACACTCTAGGTGGAAGTAGCAAACTATTTAAAATGTAATTGGAGATAATTGGTTTATTTTAAACTCAGCGCTATCTAATTTTAAATATTTCTATTATAATCTTAGTTCAGTTAGGCTTTTGAATACACGTGGTTTTGTGCTCTGTGGTAAAATGTATTTTTGAATATTGTATCACAAAGTGACTCGGATTCTAATTTGAGTATAAATGCATGTGAGAGTGATTCGGAAATAAGTGATATTCAAGAAACTTCAGATAGTGAATCCGAGAACAGTGTGTTATATATAAAATTATTTTCATAAAATTCTTTAAGAATGTTTTAATACTTATCTTTTTTTTCTACTTACTGAAAAACTGATATTTAGTTACAATAAACCAGATTGTTGGTTTTTCCACAAAATAAAATTTTCTTGATTTCAAACTAAAATAAATTCCAAAAATTAAAAATGAATACATATATTGTTCATACACTTTATTTTATACAATTTTCTTGAATACTGTCTTCTTAAAATTTACAAGATCATTAAAGGATTATGTAAATACATACATAAGAGAAAAAAATGCATCAGATTTTACTTTTGAAATATTAAACAAAATGTAATATTAAATAGAAATTTCTTGTAATATAGCTTTTACAATGAGATGCATATGTAATGTGGTATCGTCATTTGAAATTTCTGCAAATTATCTTAATGTCTATTAAATAACTGTATGTTTATTAGATATGTAATAAACATATTTTTGAAAGAAAGTGTGCTAATCAAATATGTAAAAAAAAAAGAGCAAATAAGGACAATGTTGTATTAAAGAAATACTAGTTTAACATTTAGATATGAGTTAAACATTCCAATATTGGTTTGTCTGCCTTTCATATACAGGGCATTTCTCTTCAATAAATAATAAATAAATAAAATGAAAATTCTGACATTGAAACTTCAAAACAAAGTATATGGAAAATTAATATACAATATACACATGAAAATGTATATTAAGTGCAATGTACAAATATTTTCATAAATGTCTTTGTTATGAAGTATAGTTTAGTTGAAGTAATCATATTATTTGTGAACATATTTAATGATAAAAAGATATCAGTGGATGTAATGAACAAGAGCCATTTGCAATGATTTAAACTTTCCAGAGTGCATGAAGTCTAGAGTGACATATCCTCTTGTTTGTCACACTGACTTTTTCTTTTTAATTTAGCTGCAACTAAATAAAGAAATATATAAGCTTCATGAAAATATAATAAAAATGCTACAACAGATAATTGAAAATAACATTGAATAATAAAAAGAAATGTAAAATACTTAATAGGTCTTCTAATAAACAGTTTTTATAGTTATTGAACACACAAAGAACAGTATATCTTAAACTTTCAGTTCTATAATACAATCATGTAGTGTGTTGAATGTCATACACACAAAAAAAATAAGAATTTGTAGTCATTCAGATGTCCCTCCATAGTTTAGTTTGAGCAGTGTCGCTTTGGTTACTTGTTTAGTCAACAAGTCTGCAAGATTATTTTCAGATTTGACCATCTGACATCCACAAATTTCACTATATTTCCATTCACTAATGCATGCAAGAAGTGGAACTTGATATCTGTATGTTTACTCATTTCTGAAGTAACATGATTTTCAGGTAACTTGAGGAGTTGACACATATTTCCCTAAGGAGGTTGTTTACCTATAAGACTTCTCTTGAAATATGCTACATATTCTCCCTTGGTTGAAGGTAAAAGTATTATGTAGCCACTGAAGAATTTATGATCTGTCTTATCTGTATCAGAGTAAGCTTGGAGCTTTCCTCCAGTTCTCATAAACCTTAGTTTCCTGTGCTTTGGTCCCTTTTAAGTATCAAAGTATGTGTTTAATGCCTCGCCAATGTTCTTCACTATGAACCTCATTAAATTGACTTATGAAAGTAAATGGGTAAGATAAATCAGGGTGAGTGCCACAAGTTAGATAAAGTAAACTTCCAATGGCTTGCCTATAAGGAAACTTGGCTTCTTCTTTCATATTTTTGATTGTATATCATTTGTTCTTGAGTACAAGTTCATGTCAAGTGGTCTGGATGCACACTTTGCTTCAGACATTTTGAACGTCTCGAGTATTTCTTCTATGTGTATTGTGTTTAATCAAGGGAGATGGGCCCATCGTCTTCTTTTGTTACTTTCATAGATAATATATGTTTAGCTGGTCCAAGATCCTTAACTAGGAACCTCTTTTCAAGGATGAAAGTTGGTCAATAAAAGTCAGTATTTTTCAGACTGGTCAGTATTGGTCAGATTTTTAAGAATTCAGTCAGTAATGTCAGTATTTTTGGCCAAATTATTTCTAAACTTCCTTTTTAATATAAATTTTTTTATATTTCTTTTTTCATATCCAAAATTAGGCCAAATAAAACATTCATCGGTAACATTCCAATCCTAAATTTTGCCAACATGAAAAACATTTAGAGCAGTGGCGGCTCGTGAGATTATTTTGTAGGGGGGCTGCATTAGAGGTCAGCACGGGCCGGCTTATAGGGCTGGGGCCGGGCCAAGGGACAGAATATATTTGAAATACTGGGGTCTCATTCCTGTTTCTTTTGAAAGGAAAAAACAACATCGTTACCATTTGCTGTAGACTATTTTGAATTTTATGTAATAAGAAATAGGCTATTACAGAATCTAAGAGTCCAAAAATAGATAACAAACAAAAGTCTAAGTAAAAAATTCTACCCCAGTAATAAATTCAAGACAGAATTTTTTTTTTTTAAATTAACTTTTGTAAAAATAATAATAATGTGATAATAATTATTGATAATTAAAATATTAATAATTAAATAAAAAATCGCAATTATAATAATAGGTTTCGTTAAATTATTTAGATCATCCTTTAAAATATTAATTTAAGAATTAACATAAAAGTAAAATCATGCACACTGCAGTAATTACAAAACACTTGCGAGCATTCCAAACATTTTGAGTTATCTTCTATTAAACATGTAGTTTATACATAAATGACGTATTTTACTAAAATTTCATCCAGATATAAAAGGTCTTATTATAATTTCAAACGAATTTCAAAATTTATTGCATATAGTCAGTAATGTACCTGATATTTTCTTTTTGCCCAGCAAAAAGTCTACAAATGTTACAAACACTATTTTAATCAGATAATATATTTAAGAAGACATCAGTTGAATTCTGTTTGAAAAAGTATAATACTAACTAAAATCACGAATACCCAAGACAGTATTGCATTTTGCATCTTTTGTGCCTAATTGTAAAAAAAGTATAAATAATGATTTCAACATTTTCTAAATGGATGATTTTGTTATGAATTAGAAAAGGTATACCACATTATTTTCCCCGAAGAGTCTGAAGCAAAATAACACTGCTGAAATGTATTTCAATTATTTTCCTTATAACTGTTAGTAACTGTTGTATAGAAACTGTAGTGTATGTATTTTTCTGCACCTCTGTAAATTAACTTTTAACACAACATTCTCCTTTTTCAATAAGAAATATGCTGTGGTTAATCTCAATAACGGATTTTCGAATTCTTAAATTTCCAAGCCTAATTATTAAAGTTCACACTCAAAAAGAAAGAGATACAATATAAATACTTTTCCACTTCGTTGTTGGAAAATATTAGGAATGAAAAATTTAGTACGTCTGTGCTTTTAAGAAATATTTGACTGCTAATAATTTCATAAAAAAAAAAAAAATCACTAAAATAAAAGTGAAAAAATTATCTTTTCCTTAAAAGCGATAAAGAAATTATAAATACTATATTTAACAGAAGGGAATTATATAATATTTAATCTGTGTAAAAATTGATTCTCTAACGTTTCTGTCATTGAAAAGCAAGAAACCAATAATTTGTGCGAAATTTCTATGTAACATAAAATAAAAATTTAAAAATCTGTTCGAAAACATAAATAAAACTGTCCTCTATTTTCTCATATAACCATGAATAACCTTCATGCTAAATTTTCTACCTCTCATACATAAATAATCTACAAACGCAACGATTATCGCATCAAAAACAGTGCTAAAACAAGGAGATTACAAAGGGAATTTATTCTGTTTCAGCATTACTGAAAATCTCATATCAGGTCGGAGCTGCATCTGATGCAGCTCCTGCATACTTGACGAAACTGGTAGAGAAAACGAGTAGGGGTGGCTTTAACTATCTTTTCCCTAAGGAAATCCCTTTTTTCAGGAGCTGCATGAAGAGCAGCCCCTTTTCGATCGTTGGAGAAGCTATTACGAATAAAACTCGTTGATTTTTCTCAGCTTTTTAATAATTTTTATTTCTAACGAAGTATAGCAACATGTTCTATATGCATAATACTACATTTTATAAAAATATTATTTTTTAAAATATTCTATAAGTTATAAAATTATTACTTTGAATATTTCTGGGGAGGCTGCAACTCTGCAGCTCCTGCCACGAGCCGCCACTGATTTAGAGATTTAAAATTTCAAACTTGAATACCTTAAACATCACTTCGTGCTGGCAGAAAAGCTTTTTCGGCCGGGATCCCCTCCTTTGACGGTGCCGACTGCACTTCGTGGCTGGCGGTCATTCAAAAGTTGATCTTCTCTTTTATGGATGAACATGTGGCGCCATACTTTGTCTATCTCCGCCGATTTGTGGTCGTTTATCACGTGATGATTGTGCACGATTTCAATGCTTTCTCTGAGATAGGTATATGTTTCATTATTAAAATTAGCTATTTTGGTGACATTATCAAAATCTATTTTTATATTATTTTCTAGATAATTTTTGGCTAACTTGGTGGTATTCCAGTTGAATTTGATATCGTTTTGATGTTCTTTTATTCGGGTTTTTATTTTTCTCTTAGTAACACCTATGTAATTATATTCTTTGTTTTCCTGATTTTTGAGGGGAATTTTATAAATACCTGCAGTTTCGGTGGGAGGGATTAAATCTTTATCGCTTCTTGTTAGTTGAAAGATATTGGGGTTGGGTTTGATTGGTATGTTTAAATTTAATTTACTAGCAGTGTTTTTTTTATCTTGTTTGAAGTGCCTTGATTATATGGTATAGAAAAGGTGTATTTAGTAGGGGTTTTTTGGGCATTGGGAATATTATTTAACTGTTTGATTCGTTTTTTATATAATTGATTTACTATTTTTTTGGGTTATCCTGCTTCAATCGTTAATTTATTAATGAAATTTAGTTCTTTTCTTAATTCTGATTTATTAGAACATATGAGGATGGCGCGATTAATGTAGCTGCGTGTTGCATTTATCTTGTACCTATAGGGTGCTTTGCTTTTATTGTCAACTAGCAGGCTACACCCGCTTCGCTGGTCACTATATTTAAATGAATTTTCAAAATAATCGGATCAATATTTTTTACATCACATTACAAATAAAAACTTAAAAAAAAAAAAAAAACTACTGAAATTGCTTTAGATCTCGCTTCTTCGGGTACCCGTTGCCTAAGGCAGCTCTTTTTTCTGCCCATACTTCATCATGTCCAGTTTCCCACTGTCTACAGAAAGGTCTTCCCCGGGCACTTCAATCTGGGTATTTATCGACGACTTGTGGATTTTCTGTTATGTAAGAACTACGATTTTAAAGATGACTGTATCTCAGCATCTATTATATATTTTAGTTTTTGAACCATGTGTTCTATAGCCCCCAGTTATTTACACTATATTACGATTTGATTCAGACCAGTGCAATAAAATAAAATAAAAAAATAGATTTTCTCTTAAAAGGAATTAAATACATGAAAAACAAACGAATTTTAATCAGTTTAATCCTTTCTACTATAAACTACCATTTTTTTCACCCAATAAATATTATAAATAATAATAATAATAACAAAAAAGATTTTTCTTTTAAAAGAATTAATTAAAAAAGGAAAATTAAAAGTTGCTATATTACAAAAATTATACATAAACGTAACAATTTATTTCTATTGCATTACCATTTGATTTTCAATAAATATAATAAATTAATATTAAAAAAAAAAAAAAAAAAAAAAAAAAGAATTTGGCCCTTAAATGAATGTATTAAATAAAATAAATAGTAAAATAACCGTTGCTAAGATACGCAGATGATTGCAATCAAAGAATTAAATTTATGAAAAATGAAGAATTAAAGCCAATATTTAAAATCGAAAAAACATTAATTTAAAAAATTCAAATTCAAAATTCAAAAAAATCTCGATGAGGTGCACATCTGCAGGGTCCCAGGTACCTATATGCCAAATTTGGAAGCTCTGCGATCAGTAGTGTGAGCACCAGAGCGCAGACAGACACACACACACAGATACACAGACACTTCTCTTTATTTATATAGATAATCTCGTTACTCGCAGTGGGCTTACGATATACTGTGGTTTTAAAGTGATTATTTTCTTTATGATTTTTACATCTAAGTAGTTAATTTCGTTGTTGTTCTCATCTTCTGCAGTGAATTTAATATTTTTATCGAGTTGGTTAAGTTGATTTAGGATTTCGTTGCTATTATAATTTTCTTTAATTATTGCGAAAACATTGTCCACATAGCAGACCCAGAATTTAATTTTATTACCTAAAAGATCTGTAATTTTGTTTTCCATAAGTCTTAGTTTGTATTCTGCAATGATACCCGATATGGGAGATCCCATAGGGACACCCATATTTTGTTTATATATGGTATTATAAAACTGAAAATAACTTACTCTTAATATTAAATTACTGGTGGCTATAAGTGTATTGGCAATAGATGTTTCATATTTTTCTTTGATTGCGCTATTAATTATTTCGGATATTTCATTTATTTCAATGGAGGGATACAAGTTAACTACATCGAAGCTGACAAGGTGATAGTTTTTATCTATTTTTAAATCATTTAGTTGTTTAATGAAATCTTCAGTGGAATATAAGCTGGTATTGGAGGGGATAAAAGTTCGCGATATATTTTTGTCATGTATTTCTCCAATGGATAGGTAGGCCCTTCTTTTTTATTAACTATTGGTCTAAATTTGGGGGGGGGGGGTGGTTTATGGTCTTTATAACGTCCAAATAATCACGGATAATAATACCGTATATTAAATAAATTAATAAATAATACCGTATATAAACAAAATATGGGCGTCCCTATGGGATCTCCCGTATTGGGTATCATTGCAGAATACAAACTAAGGCTTATGGAAAACAAAATTACAGATCTTTTAGGTATTAAAATTAAATTCTGGGTCCGCTATGTGGACGACGTTTTCGCAATAATTAAAGAAAATTATAATAGCAACGAAATCCTAAATCAACTTAACCAACTCGATAAAAATATTAAATTCACCGCAGAAGATGAGAACAACAATGAAATTAACTACTTAGATGTAAAAATTATAAAGAACAATAATCACTTTAAAACCACAGTATATCGTAAGCCCACCACGAGTAACGAGATTATTAACAATAAAAGCAAAACACCCTATAGGTCAGTACCGGATCTACATTTTTAAAAGAGGGGTGCAGACTTCCAATTTGCCACCCTCTAAGCAAAATTTTTTAACAAATGAAATACTGAGACTTTTACAAAATTATTTATTTTAGTTATAAAATTATACGTAATTCTAAAGGTTTATTTTCCTCATCTTTATTTCAGTTAAAATGTCATAATTGAGATTGTTGGCTATTTCACTCTCACAAGGAAACATTCAAAAGGTGTCATCTTCAAAAAATATTGAAAAAAATATATGTGATTCTACTCTTCATAAAACACCAGAAAGTGGAAAAAATTATCGGCTGAAATGAATTACAATGACCACAAAAAATTACCAAAATTAAGCGTATTTGGCGATTTCACACTGTTAAGCGATTGATTTTGAGTACTTGGCGGAGAAGCAAAACACTGTTCCGTTCATACGCAGCAATCTCGGTGCTTGCGAACTTATCACCTAACAGCGCTAAATCACCAAAAATGCTTAATTTTGATAATTTTTTGTGGTCGCTGTAATTCATTTCAGCCGATAATCTTTTCACTTTCTAGTGTTTTATGTAAAGTAGAATCACATATATTTTTTTAAGACGACACCTTTTGAATGTTTCCTTGTCAGTCGAAAATACTGCCAATTCCAACAAGTGCTCTTGGGACATGCTTGTGGAATGCAATCTTTAGTGAGTTTCATTTTTCTGAAGCTTCTTTTACATGAAACAGAAATTGTAGGCAGAGTTGCATAAATTCTGAAAACTATGCTTATGTTAGGAAATGCATTCAGCAAATCGCTTTTACATATAACTTCCAATAAAGAAACAGGTTGTAATTCATCAATATTTGTCGATAAAAGTGATCTTTGTTCTTTGAAAACTTCGTGTTCGGAAAAGCGTTTTTCTGAATTCTAGCCCTTGACATATTTAAGAGCCAAATTGAGTCTATATATTTTTTTAAAATCTGTTATAGTCATTTTCATCAATGCTTCGTCAGTCAAAAATACAAAATAATCATTTATATTCCTCGCATTGCCAAGTCTGTGATTAATTTTGACTAAAATTCGATCTAATATAGCATTTGTTGGTTGTAGTGTTTCTGTTTCAAGTGTCTGCAACTCGTTGTCGACTAATTCGCCAGGCATCTTTTCCTTTCGGTACTCTACGTTCTTTAACTCTTTGAGGGGAATGAAAATTTTCCAGTTTAAAATGAAATTCCACCAGAATTCACCAACAATATTAGAAGAAAGATAATAAATGAAGTTATTCCACCAAGTTATAAAAGCAATATTTTATTTTTAAAAAAAATCCGGGGCCAGTTTTTGCAATTGAGAATTAAAATTTGCGTTTTCATTATGCCCCTTGTAAGTGTTAATGGTTGTATCTATGACATCAACTCGGCAACGGCAGTAGCTTTTTTAAGCCATTTATCAAATCCAGTATTGCGAAATCTTTTAATGTATTTTCCAACCCTTCCATAAAAGCAACTGATCTCGTTAAAACAATATCAGATGTCAGTTTTTTGTATTCCTTATTCCTTTACCGGCACAGTTGAACACTTTCAAAACATGATTCTATATAGTATACTAATTATATTCTATATAGTATACTATTATATACTAATAAGTATCAAATAAATTCAAAATTCCTGGCCTCATTTTGTAGACGTTTTTATTCTGAATTTGCCTTGGTGATGTGTCCCCATCTTTTAGCTCTATCGAAGCATCACTAACTTATTTAGGCTTATTTTCAAACCGATAACAGCTTCTCCTTTCGCAGACCATCATGTCTGACTCTTTGACGTTATTCTTTGAGTGTTTTTAATACTTTGTAACAACATTGAAAATGGTTTACGGCATAGATTTGCTTATGTGCGCTCTATCTCCGGTAAATATTCATGGAATTCTCTGAAACTGATATATGTTATTCAAGTTTACTATGGAATGTTCCCCATTGAAAATGGAATAAATACCACCATTGGTTTGTGCGCAGTGACACACGAAAGAATTCCAAAGCATTGTGTTCTATAAGAGGTATTTCTTTAAACCATTTTTTCAATACATTTATTTTACACAAATCGTAATGAAATAGACATTTCGTGCTAAAGGATTTTTAACGATATACAGCCCGGAATAAGGCAAGTTTTGGAGAAAATCATGGATAAGTCAGACACAAATTTTTATATAGAAATGTTTATATTTACTAATGTTTGTATCTCAGCTCCTAATTAACATAATTTCATAAGTAATATATTATTTTAAAACTTATTTTAACTGGAATTAAAAAGTAGATATTCCAAATCTCTGCTTCCAGATGAAACTTTAATATTTTAAAATTTCAATATCTCCAATTCTAATTATGATTAAATTACTTATAATACATCATTTGAAATATGTTCTATTGGAAATTTTTAAACTGATATAAGATATTAAATTCCGTGCGGGTGTTTCAGCACAAACCCCAGAAATCATAGAGCACCTTTATTCTAATATATCCAATTCTAATTATGATTAAATTACTTATAATGTATCATTCGAAATATATTTTGCAGTAATTTTATTGTGAACATTTAAACTGATATGAGCTATTAAATTCAGTATGGGAGTTTCAGAGAAAACCGCAGAAAACCCGGAACACATTTATTCTTTTTTATTTTGCAGACTTTCGAATTCCGATACTCCACTCACATTTCTTATTAAGGATTTTTAATGTTATTTTGCCCTCAATTGTGCAAGTTTCAGAGAAAACCACGGAGAAGTCAGACAATTCTTTTTATAACAATGTTTATATTACTTTTCTATCCCAGCTTCTAATTAACAGAATTCCATAAGTAATATATCATTTTAAAAGTTGTTTGGATTGGAATTGAAGAGTACTTGTTGCAAATCTCTGTCACCAGATGGCGCTTTTGTATTTTAATACCTCAATATCACAAATTATGATTAAATTATTAGAGAGTAGATTAGGAGACCGTAGACCCCACCGGTTTGGGGATTTGCCGGATCAGAATTTTCAATGTTCCTTTACACGGTGAGCGAATAGACTGTTTCAAATCATGAAACGTAAAGGGGCGCCTTAGTTGTAACAGAGCAGAAATTTGTTACAGTTAAAGTTTTCAAAGATATTTGCACAATGAGCGAGCAAGCTGTTGTAAGTTCTAAAACGGGGATAAGGCGGCGCAGTCCCCACTAAACGGGAATTTGCTACTGTTAGAATTTTCAAAGATGGATATTTTCACGTGGTAAGCGAACAGACTATTTCAGATACTGAAACTGGAAAGGGGTGCCACAGGCGCTACCGAGCGGAAATTTACTACAATTAAAATTTTCAATAAAGCTATTTACACAATATGTCAATAAGCTGTTGTAGGTGCAGAAACGGAAAAAAGGCGGCGCAGGCTCCACCTAATGGGGGTTTCATACAGTCGAATTTTTTAAGGATGGCGAACCAGCTTGTCGCTAAAGGCGTCTGGTTAATAATAAACTAGTATTTTTAGTAGAGACTCGGAGAAAGAAATAATTAGTGGCCAAATATAGAATGACATCAGTTACAATACGAGGAATCGCTTTCCACCTATACTTTTCATTTTACATGGATAAGTCAACTGCTGCTGCCATGCAGCAGCATCTCACCTACCGCACCCGCAAAAATACGTATATCGTCCTCGTTCAGATTTTAATGCTCACTCACTCGCGCTCGTCGTGCGCTCATAAGTAATATTACGTTTACAGGTTTTCATTCTGTTTTGGTCATACGTCTCGTGTGAAGAGAGGACAGGAGGGCGTTAGGTTGCTCTGAGCTTGTTACAGACGATGCAATGTACTACGAAAATGGTCTGGAAATCGGGTCCAGCATAGTACAAATAGCGAGACTAGCTGGACCTGGTGGCTGCCGCCCCTCAGTCTTCGCCGTCCGGTGAAATTAAATGGCACTCAAAACCATCACTCCTGGTTGTCAGCCCATATGGCTGGTGATCAGTGGCGGATTTAAACTGCACGTGGTCCTAGGCGCAGAACATTTCCGGGGCCTATATGGTAAAAATTAATCAGGAGGTAATTTTCAATGGAACAATTTTATTTGAATTTTTTAACAAGGAGAGCTTAATTCTCGCTATGCAATATTTTTGTGCGAATGCATTTTTTTAGTTCCCCATCATATAGGTATAGGGAACTTAGGTAATTGTGAAAATTTTCGTCCTTGGTTTTATGACTTTTTTACAGGTTTTCAGGTGCGAGGAATCTGAAAGTATCAAAATGGGGACAGTGACCGTCTGTAGGGTGTCAGTTAATTTGTTAGTCTTTGTACACGATATCTCACGAACAAATGATCTCAGAAAGGTCAAACCATTTTTGAAATGCTATTTATGACACTGGCAAAAACCCTATTTATTCACAACCTTCTTATTAAAAAACTTCAGAAATTATTCGAAATTTACTATTTTCTTAACATGGAAGAATAAGGCAAAATTTCACTTAAAAGTGCATGAAAAGGAATATTTTTATTGTAAAAATGTAAGAACAGCTTTTAAATATCAGTTTTGGGGCCCGGATGAACATAATTAATTATAAACACGCTACTTAGAAATCTTCGCAAATTATTCGAAATTTACGAATTTCTTAACATGGAAGAATACGGCAAATTTTCGCATAAACGTCGGATTTGAGAGATATTTTCATCGTAACGATGTCAGACTACTTTTAAAATATTGTATAAGATGCTGACATAATCATTTTTGATTATGAATTTTTTAATTTAAAAATTTCACAAGTTATTTGGAATTAACGATTTACTTAACATTGCAAAATAGGGCAAAATTGAGCAGAAATGTTCAATTTGAAGATCATAAGTATATCAGAGAATTTTAAAATAACATTTATGGTACTTGTTTGAACATCATTGACTATAAATATTCTAATATGAAAATTTCGTAAGTTATTCCAAATTTAAGATTTTATCATTGCAAAATTGGCCGATATATTACATAGAAATATGCATTATGGGGATTGTTGCATTGGAAATTTATAGCATGAAAATCAAACTATGAAATTGACCCCAATAAAATAAATTAATAGAGTAGAATAAGAAAAATATATCGAAATGAACGGTGGGTAGCCTGTTAGACGGGGATTTGATTCTGTGACTGTGTCGAGCATTTGGTCAAATTCGTTCAACGTTACGAGAGATAGAATGAACAGAATTTAAGTTCATCTCGAAAAAAAGAAAGATGTTACGAGGTTTTATCAATACTTATTTATAATCAGAGGACTCTGTATAACCATTGATTGAATCCAAATAAAAATTTGAGTAAAACTCCTTATGGCTTAGCTTGTATGTTTAGAGGAACTGTATATTATTGCATTCTATCATTCACAACTTTTTTAATTTACATGATGTTCTAAAATAAAATACATGATGTTTGCTCAAAGTTTTGCGTGCATAGTTCAAAATTATCTAGTAAAAATGCTCATATTTCGTAAGATTTTTTGCATTCTAATTGCAGTATGTAGTAGGCCGTGCCTAATTTCGTATGCCAAGTTTTCTAAAAATGGCTTTGCTCTAGGTGTAAGTAATACTCTACGTGTTATATTTTAAAAAGTGGCTTTTTTTTTTTTTTTTTTTTTTTTTTTTTTTTTTTTAAGACTGTAGTCTTATAAAAAATTTATACAGATAATTAGAAGAAGCGTTATAATCATATGCTACAGCCAAAACGCATTTCATGCATTACTTTTTGCAGGATGATCCAAAACATTTTTATTTTTGTTTGATTTTTTACTTGTCCCCCTTTTCTCTCTTGGGGCAAAACTTTTACTGAAATGTAAGATGGGTAACATGTTGCACACAATTCATAAAAAATTCTTCTAGATACTTTACAAAATGTTTAAATTCAAAAACATCCAAATACTTATTGATAATCACAGCCTTGAAAAATTCGATAATACAAATTTATTAAGTTTACATAATTAACAATTTTTATTTAAATATATATATATATACAGTGGGGTCTCTCTAATCCGCCAAACGTGGGGCCGAAGCCTTGGCGGATTAGAGGGTCCTTCTTTTTTTTTTTTTTTTTAACATTTTTTCACTTTCAAACAGACTATAAATTAACACTAATAAAAGAATTATAATTTTAGTAAAAGTACAATACTATAATAAATAAATACAAATAGGAATATTTCAAAAGGCACACTTAAATGCAATTTAGGAGTAAACTATTTTTTGAACATGGATGTAATTGTTGCTTGTTTGAGTTTTGGTTTGTTATCGATTATTTTTTTCTGTATTCTGTTTGTCATTATTTCTTGCTCAGTTATATAGCTTAGCTGCTGAAGAAAAGTTAAGTATTTATATCCTAATTCTAAACCCTGCTGATAGTTAATTTTATTTTCATGAGTATCAGATTCACTGTCTTGTGAATCAGAATCACTTGTGTCTAGAACACTTGAAATTATTTCAGCATCAGTTATTGTTTCAATAGTGGGAGCCTCTTCTTCACATTCCAACCAGTCTGATACAGCTTCCTCTTCCAAACATAAGGGTACTTTATTCATTGTGGACTTGGCATAATTAAATAACTTAGCAGCATTTTCTTTTGTGGGGTTAATGCGAAAGCCTTTTGGCTGTTTTCACTTTCAATAAATAATGATGCTGGCCAGAGATTGTGCCAGGCATTAATAAGTGTATCTTGTGGTAGTGTGTTCCATGCCTCTGCCAAAAAAAAAACAGTCTTTGATGGTGAAAGAATTTTTATAATCATTTAAAGTATCAGTAGTAGGATTCAAGGCTAATAATATATGCATAAATTCCATCCTATATTTAGACTTAAGGCTACGAATAATGCCTCGATCTATAGGTTGGATAAATGAAGTGGTGTTTGGGGGCAAGAACATTACAGAAACATTATCTTTCTCCAAATGCTGTGGATGTGCCGGGCAATTGTCTAGTAAAAGCAATATTTTGCAATCATTTGGCAATCCCACTTTATTGGTGTGTTCCCTGGCTTCCTTAACAAAGTGATTTTCAAACCACTCCACCATCAAATCCCGTGTTACCCAGGCCTTTTTATTGCCTTTGTAAATCAAAGGCAATTTTTTTATACCTTTCAGTGCTCTTGGTTTGGAAGCTTTTGAAATAAGCAAGAGTTTGCATTTATGTGTGCCTGCAGCATTACTACATACTAACACAGTCACCCTCTCCCTTGACTCCTTAAGCCCTGATGGATTTTTTCCCCCAGCACATACAAGTGTTTCTCTGGGCAAACAGCTCCAGAAAAGCCCAGTTTCGTTGGCGTTCTCTATCTGTTCCGGGCTTAAACCCTGTTCTTTAATGTATTCCGAAAACGTATCAATGAAATTTTCAGCAGCGTCGGCATCCCACGATAATTTTTCACCACACGCTTTGAGATAGTGAATTCCGTGCCGTTGTTTAAAACAAGAGAGTCATGCTTTGGAATAATGACACTGTTCAGTTATTCCTAATTGAGCGTGAAGTTCCTGGGCTTTCTCTCGTAACAATGGACCCATTATCAGAAACCCTTCGCTTCGCCTTTGGCGAAACCATTCATACAACACTGCATCTAGATTGGCAGATTTCACCGTACGAACACTTTTACGATCAGAGAGGCCAGCATTTGTATCAGTCAATGCATAATGTTAGCTTTCGGCCCTTTTTAAATATAAAAAGTTGTACTTGACATCGTTTTTCTTTCAAGTCCTTAATTTACTTAATCTATTATAAATAGAAATTATTGACTTTTAAATTCATTAAATCTTTATTAAAGTGTAAAATAATTGCATTACTTATGTTATTAACTTTAATATGTAATTTTTCCGAAGTACCGCATTGCAGTTACTTCGGGTTTGTTTACGTCGCCATCTTGGTTTAGTCCGTTGTGATATTAACTCTTTGCCACAGAACTTTTAGTTTTCACCATTTGGTGGCGCCTGTTTAAGTTTTGAACGCTCACAATCAATCGTTCAACCATCTATTTTCTGATTGGTTAGTTATGTGGGCGTTTCATGTTTACGGTGAACCGCACGGATATTTTTGACAGACGATAGTATAAATATGAATTAATTTAATGGAATATTGCTCTTTTTGTTATCTTTATGTTTAACTGCTGGTGGTAAAGCTTATTTATTGGCCATGGTTTTGATTTTTGTTTTATTAACTGAACTTAAAGTAAAATTTATAAGAGTTAGTTTTTTTGAAATAGTAATATGGAATTTTTAAAAGGTTATTTTTAATATAGCCTGTTATATTTCTTGCTGAAGATGTGGACCTGTTTTACTCTACTGGTTCACTGGAATGAGTTTAAAGGACGTGACATCATTATTTCTTGATAATAGTCAGTTCCTCTCCACATGTTTTATATATTAAATTTAAATAGCAGTTTATTTATTTTTCTCTCGTCAGCAACAATGTTTAAAGTTTTTTCTAGTAGAACATTTAATCTGTGATACATTTATGATGTTACTTTATTTTTTACTTGTTATTAATATTTAATAAACGTTAGTTGTTTTATATAAATTTTTGTCTTTGCCTCTCACTGTCAACATGTTATCACTACCTTAGTATCCAGTTGGCTTCCATTGCCATTTGCTGCTTAATATAGTATGTATTAGTTTAGTTGCTGTAAGGTAGTAAGATTCCTTATTTAATTTGGAGACTAAACAGCAACAGATTTTAGCTAAAATATATTTTAGACTTACATTTTGGTTATGGGCTAGTCCCATATTAAATTTAAAGGTTTCTTAATGCTGTGTTTTTTTTTTTTTTTTTTTTGGCTAATATAGCTATGTTGGCAGTGAAGAAAAAGTATTTTTGGCAACATATAAATTTATTCAGTAATAGTAATTAAAACTTTAATTTGTGAAGTAAAAAGTTAATATAGTAAAGAAAAATAAATTTAAAAGGAGTAGTAAAATAAAAATGAAAGATTGAAGTAAAAAGAAAATTTTTTGAGGTTTTTTTTTGGCACCCTTATTGATTAATGAGTGGGGGGGAGCATAAATTGAGTTTTCTCTATATGAAATTGAGTTTTTTTTAAATAAAATTTTTGAGTCTTTAAACAGACTTTAGTTATGGCTGCTAATGTATTTAGTGTGGAGAGACTGACTGCCACGAATTATGGAAACTGGTCAGCTGATGTCATATATGTCCTTATGGAATGAGGATGTTGGGGTATTGTTGATGGTAGTGAAAAAGCACCAGTGGTCGATGTGGAGAAAGGAATCATTTATAGAGACCTCCGAGATTTTAATCAGTGAGCAAATGCTGCCATCTCAACCATATACCACAACATGTTCCCAGAGTACCGTAAAGTCAGAGAAGGATTAACTGATGCAAGGGAGGCTTGGCAAAGACTAAAAACTTTCTTTGAACCAGATAACCGAAGATGCCACATGCTGGTAACAGAGTTGTTTTCCTGTAAGATTCTTCCTAACGAGAGCATCAGCTTGTTTTCAGCGAGGTTAACGAGGATCCAGGAGCAGTTAAATGGAATTAAAAGTCCAGTTAAAGAAATCTACATGTCGTTTCAGTTGCTGCGATATCTTCCGGCACAGTATGTTGGAATTGTGCAAAAAACATCTTGCGCTGGAGTGATGAGAAATTTGTATACAAGGACATTCTCGTTGAACTCATTGCTGAAGAGTCCCATTTACAAGTACGTGAGCAAGACAAGCAGCACAAATATGAAATTGCTGCTCACAGCACACAGTATCAACATAAACCCTAGAAAGCAAGTAGTCTTACAAGTGTAAGCAGCGTGGCCATATTCGTCCTCAGTGTCCGGAGGTGTGTCGCCTGCCTATTCCCTAAAGGAGTCCTCAACTAGTAATTCTAATCCTGTTCAAAGAACTTTGACGTCTACTAGAAGCTCCAGATCAAGGACTTTGACCCCCATCAGAAGTTCTAATCAGAGAGCATCATCGGCTTCGTCCAGAGATTCCAGTCCAGGTGCCAATAACAGAAACCAAAGGACTCAGTTTTCTAGGGGTAATATCGCTAAGAAAAATTTGCATAAATCTAAATATATGGTTGGTACAGGTAAAAATGCTTTTTATATTCAGGCTTGTATGAGTGAGGTAAGTGAAGTGTCGAATACTTGTGTCTTTGACACAGCTGCTTCCCATCACTTTAGTGGAAATAAGGAAATTTTTGAAAAGTTTACTCCTTTTTCTGATAAAATGTCAGTTGCTATAAAAGATCAGTTTTTCCCCATTGAAGGGAAGGCTCTATTTAAGCTCAGATTTGGTCGACGTGAGTTTTATTTTGCTGATGTTATGTATTCACCTTCTTTGAAACATAACCTTATTTCTGCTCCAAGGTTAGATAGAAAGGGTTTAAAGTTTGAAGGTGGCAGAGGTAAAATAAGGGTCAAGCAGGATTCAAAAATTATTTTTCGTGCTAAATTAAAAGATGGTGTTTATGTTTTAAATCCTACAATGCCTAAAAAGAAAAAATCCAATGCTGGTGCATTAATTACTCAGAAAGTTGATGAATGTTTAATACATCGTAGACTTGCACATGTAAGTCCAGCTGCGATTGAAGATACAATTCATAAAAATGGCGTTGAGGGGTTGTCAGGGTTTGAAAAGTTTAAATTAAATTGTGAGGTTTGTAACCTAAAGAAGCAAAGACATGTTTCTTTTAAAGCTACTAATTTTATAAGATCTAAAAATCCTAATGATTTGATTTACATGGACATATGGGGCCCTACAAAAGATGTAGGCAGAAACGGGGAAAAATACTTTTTGTCAATAATTGACGACTTCTCTAGAAAAACATCAGTCTTTCCTATACATGAGAAGACTGAGGTGGTCAGGATTTCTGAGAACTATGTAGCACATGCTGAACGTTTTACTGAGTGCAAAGTGAAAAACATTCGGACTGACAACGGTACCAAATTTGTAAATAATTATTTGGAGCACTTTTGCACAGAAAAAGGTATGAAGCATGAAGTTACAAATACATACTCTCCTGAGCAAAACGGTGTTGCTGAGAGGTTTAATGAAACTGCTTTGAATGGTACCCGTTGTCTGCTTGCTGATAGTAATCTTGGTAAGGAGTTTTGGCCAGATGCACTTTTAATGTTTACGTATGTTTGGAATAGAATTTGCCATAAGGGTCAAAGTAAAACCCCTTTCTGTTGTGGTAAGTTACAAATCAACTCGTGTAAATGACAAGCTACAACTCAACTCTATCACTGTTTCAAAAAGAAAAGGAATTGTATTCCCCGACTGTAATATGCGATATTAAAATGGTTATATAGTTACTCTTAAAACGCTTTCTAATTATTTATTTGTATGTTAGCTTTTTGTTATTTAGATCATTAATTAATGATAACCTTAATAGGTTATGGGCCCAGGATGCTTTAAATCTGCGTAAATTAATTATCTAAAAATTTTTTGAAAAGCTAAGTAAACTACAGAATTTGTTATTTCTAACAGCAAAACATTACGATATGGCTGAACTGAAAGTACAAATCGATAAGCTAGAAGGTGCTAAAAATTGGAGTAAGTGGAAGTGGCAAATGAAAATGCACTTTGAACAATATGATTTGATATCTATAATTAAAGGAACTAAAATTTGTCCGGTCGCTGAAAATGCCGAAGTCGATACAAATGAGTTGGCGAAGAAGGTATCTGAATGGCGCTGTGATAATGACAAGGCAGCCGCCCTTATTGCAAGTACGTTGAGCGCTTCTGTTGCTGATTTAGTGATGACATACTCGAATGCAAAGGACATTTGGGACAAATTAATTAGTGTTTTTGAACAAAGCAGTATTCAGAGACTTAATTTATTGATGACTCAATTTTTTCAAGTCTGTAAAGATCCCAGTGATAATGTTCCTACACATGCTGCTTAAGTTGAAAGAATTTATACGGATATGAATAATGAATTAAACCGTATAGGTTCAGCTTCTATTCCACAAGAATTACTGCATGGTAAAATACTACTTACTGTGGGTCCAGAATTCCAAGAATTTAACAATGTATGGGAGTCTTTAGATTCTGATAAACGAACTACTAAAAATCTTGTTGAAAAATTATGTACAATTGAACAGCGTATTAAATCTACTGCTCCTGTGGATTATGGTGCATTTGCAGATCGTGTTCCTGTTAAGCAAAAAGCTACGAAAAATGGTGATAAATTTCCTGAAAGTACGCCAAGAAATAATGCCAAACTGAGTAATTTTAAACAAAAGACTTGTTTTAAATGTGGATTGAGTGCGCATCTCTGTAAAGATTGTCCAAAGAAAAGGTCCAATGATAAATTCTCATTTTCAAAGAATAATAAAGGTGCATTTACAGCCAGTGCAAAAAGTACTCAGCCAGGGGCCTCCTATCACATGACTGCAAACAAACAGTACTTTGTCACATACAAACATTTCCCTGTGCCCATTGAGGTATCACTTGCTGATAATAAAAAGATTTATGCATATGGATCTGGTAAAATAAATATTCAAGTTTATATTCATGGCAAATGGTATGATGCTCACATGGAAAATGTCTGGTATGTCCCTGATGTGAAGAGGCATCTCTTTTCTGTGCAACAAGCTGCCAAGCATGGTATTGAAGTAAAAATGACAGAAAGATATATAGAATTTTATCGTTCTAAAGAACTTGTTGCAGTTGGATCATGGTCAGATCACACATATATTATCTGCATGAGAGTTGTTATTCCAGCAAGTCCAGCTGAAATAAGTACTGCTACTGAATCTGAATCTTTGCAGTTATGGCATGAACGCCTTGGTCACCAAAACAAACGACATGTTCGTAAGTTGCTAACTGATATAGGCATATCTGTAAGTCATGCAATCACAAATGAATTCTGTGATGGATGTGCTCTTGGTAAAGCTCATCGAAAACCTTTTAAATCACGTCCTTATAGAGCCATGTCAACTGGTGAAATCATTAATGCTGATGTAAACAGTCCCATGTCTATAACTTCTCTTGGTGGTGCTCGATATTATGTTTGTTTTAAAGATGACTACAGTAAATATCGTAAAATATTTTTCTTAAAAAAGAAAAGTGATGTTAGTAGTTGCTTACATATGTTTTTAAATGAAGCTACCAATTATGGTCATGCTGTAAAAGCTTTGGGCTGTGATGGTGGAGGAGAATTTGACTGTGGTGAAGTTCGACAAATCCTTGCTGAAAAAAGTACAGTTCTGACTCTTGGTATACCGTACTCGCCAGAACAAAATGGTGCAGCTGAGAGAGAAAACAGAACAATCGTTGAACTGGCTCGTTCTATGCTGTCTGCAAGTGGTTTACCTAGGTCTCTCTGGGCCAATGCATGTGAAACAGCAGTCTACCTTCTAAACCATACTGGTGTTTCCCCAGAAGAAAACAAGAGCCCTTATGAGGTTTGGACTGGTGAGCCAACAATTAAACTAGATCATTTGAAAGTGTTCGGAACTGAATGTTATTCACATATTCCTAAGAATTTTCGACGTAAATTTGATGACAAAAGTGTTCATGGTCATTTTCTGGGACTTCCAGTTTCTGGTCTTTCATAAAATTCACAAAACACTGATTCCAACAACGAGGTGTTTGTTTGAGTCCATATAAACTTTTATGTAATCTACAGACTCTCCCACTATTATCATCAAAGCCTTCTGGTTGCATCATGAAGACTTCCTCCTTAAGTGTTCCATATAAGAATGCAGTCTTTACGTCAAATTGTTGCGAGTGTAATTTTTCTTTTGCAGTTACTGCAAGAACAGATCTCACAGTATCATATCTAGCAACAGGACTAAACGTTTCATCATAATCAAAACCTGCTTTCTGAGCATACCCCTTGGCTACAAGACGAGCTTTGTATCGCTCCACGGTACCATCAGAATTAAATTTCTTTCTCAACACCCATCGGCAATTGATGACTTTGGAACCTTTAGGCCTTTCAACTAATTCCTAAGTTTCATTTTTATGCAGGGCATCTATTTCTTCTCTCATTGCTTTAAGCTACAAATCACTTTTATTCGAGGAAAGAGCTTCAGAGTATGTTGAGGGATTTTCACTATTTTCGGAATCTTCTACTGCAGCTATGTTTGCAATAAGATACCCTCCAGATCTCATCCATGCAGGTAAGCTTTTGTTTCTTTGAGACTTTCTGACAGTTTGCAGTTTCTCTTCTGAAGGATTAGATTCTTTACTCTGAATATCTTCACATCTCTCAGTTAAATCTTCCTTCACCTCCACTGTTACTGGAGTGGTACATAAACGTTCAGGTTTGAAATATACATCACGAGATTTTATGATTTAGTTCTGAGAAGGCAGATAGATTTTATAGCCATCTTTCTTGTTCACATATCCCACAAAATGACCATGAACACTTTTCTCATCAAATTTACGTCGAAAATTCTTAGGTATATGTGAATAACATTCAGTTCCGAACACTTTCAAATGATCTAGTTTAATTGTTGGCTCACCAGTCCAAACCTCATGAGGGCTCTTGTTTTCTTCTGGGGATACACCAGTATGGTTTAGAAGGTAGACTGCTGTTTCACATGCATTGGCCCAGAGAGACCGAGGTAAACCACTTGCAGACAGCATAGAACGAACCAGTTCAACGATTGTTCTATTTTCTCTCTCAGCTGCACCATTTTGTTCTGGCGAGTACGGTATACCAAGAGTCAGAACTGTACCTTTTTCAGCAAGGATTTGTCGAACTTCACCACAGTCAAATTCTCCTCCTCCATCACAGTGCAAAGCTTTTACAGCATGACCATAATTGGTAGCTTCTTTTAAAAACATACGTAAGCAACTACTAACATCACTTTTCCTTTTCAAGAAAAATATTTTACGATATTTACTGTAGTCATCTTTAAAACAAACATAATATCGAGCACCACTATGAGAAGTTATAAACATGGGACCGTTTACATCAGCATTAATGATTTCACCAGTTGACATGGCTCTATAAGGACGTGATTTAAAAGGTTTTCGATGAGCTTTACCAAGAGCACATCCATCACAGAATTCATTTGTCATTGCATGACTTACAGATATACCTATATCAGTTAGCAACTTACGAACATGTCGTTTGTTTTGGTGACCAAGGCGTTCATGCCATAACTGCAAAGATTCAGATTCAGTAGCAGTACTTATTTCAGCTGGACTTGTTGGAATAACAACTCTCATGCTGATAATATATGTGTGATCTGACCATGATCCAACTGCAACAAGTTCTTTAGAACGATAAAATTCAATGTATCTTTCTGTCATTTTTACTTCAATACCATGCTTGGCAGCTTGTTGCACAGAAAAGAGATGCCTCTTTACATCAGGGACATACCAGACATTTTCCATGTGAGCATCATACCATTTGCCATGAATATAAACTTGAATATTTATTTTACCAGATCCATATGCATAAGTCTTCTTATTATCAGCAAGTGATACCTGAATGGGCACAGGGAAATGTTTGTATGTGACAAAGTACTGTTTGTTTGCAGTCATGTGATGGGAGGCCCCAGAATCACAGACCCAACTATCTGGCTGAGTACTTTTTGCACTGGCAGTAAATGCACCTTTATTATTCTTTGAAAATGAGAATTTATCATTGGACCTTTTCATTGGTCAATCTTTACAGAGATGCGCACTCAATCCACATTTAAAACAATTCTTTTGTTTGAAATTACTCAATTTGGCATTATTTCTTGGCGTACTTTCAGGAAGTTTTTCGCCATCTTTCATAGCTTTTTGCTTAACAGGAACACGATCTGCAAATGCACCATAATCCACAGGAGCAGTAGATTTAATACGCTGTTCAATTGTACATAATTTTTCAACAAGATTTTTAGTAGTTCGTTTATCAGAATCTAAAGACTCCCATACATTGTTAAATTCTTGGAATTCTGGACCCACAGTAAGTAGTATTTTACCATGTAGTAAATCTTGTGGAATAGAAGCTGATCCTATATGGTTTAATTCATTATTCATATCCGTATAAATTCTTTCAACTTTAGCAGCATGTGTAGGAACATTATCACTGGGATCTTTACAGACTTGAAAAAATTGAGTCATCAATAAATTAAGTCTCTGAATACTGCTTTGTTCAAAAACACGAATTAATTTGTCCCAAATGTCCTTTGCATTTGAGTATGTCATCACTAAATCAGCAACAGAAGCGCTCAACGTACTTGCAATAAGGGCGGCTGCCTTGTCATTATCCATTCAGATACCTTCTTCGCCAACTCATTTGTATCGACTTCGGCATTTTCAGCGACCGGACAAATTTTAGTTCCATCAATTATAGATATTAAATCATATTGTTCAAAGTGCATTTTCATTTGCCACTTTCACTTACTCCAATCTTTAGCACCTTCTAGCTTATCGATTTGTACTTTCAGTTCAGCCATATCGTAATGTTTCGCTGTTAGAAATAACAAATTCTGTAGTTCACTTAGCTTTTCAAAAAATTTTCAGATAATTAATTTACACAGATTTAAAGCATCCTGGGCCCATAACCTATTAAGGTTATCATTAATTAATGATCTAAATAACAAAAAGCTAACATACAAATAAATAATTAGAAAGCGTTTTAAGAGTAAGCAATATAACCATTTTAATATCGCATACTACAGTCGGGTAATACAATTCCTTTTTTTTGAAACAGTGATAGAGTTGAGTTGTAGCTTGTCATTTACACGAGTTGATTTGTAACTTACCACAACAATGTGAACAAGAAAGTTGGCTATAAAATCTATCTGCCTTCTCAGAACAAAATCATAAAATCTCGTGATGTATATTTCAAACCTGAACGTTTATGTACCACTCCAGTAACAGTGGAGGTGAAGGAAGACTTAATTGAGAGATGTGAAGATATTCAGAGTAAAGAATCAAATCATTCAGAAGAGATACTACAAACTGTCAGAAAGTCTGAAAGAAACAAAAGCTTACCTGCATGGATGAGATCTGGAGAGTATCTTATTGCAAACACAGCTGCAGTAGAAGATTCCGAAAATAGTGAAAATCCCTCGACATACTCTGAAGCTCTTTCCTCGAATGAAAGTGATTTGTGGCTTAAAGCTATGAGAGAAGAAATAGATGCCCTGCATAAAAATGAAACTTGGGAATTAGTTGAAAGGCCTAAAGGTTCCAAAGTCATCAACTGCCGATGGGTGTTGAGAAAGAAATTTAATTCTGATGGTACCGTGGAGCGATACAAAGCTCATCTTGTAGCCAAGGGATATGCTCAGAAAGCAGATTTTGATTATGATGAAACGTTTAGTCCTGTTGCTAGATATGATACTGTGAGATCTGTTCTTGCAGTAACTGCAAAAGAAAAATTACACTTGCAACAATTTGACGTAAAGACTGCATTCTTATATGGAACACTTAAGGAGGAAGTCTTCATGATGCAACCAGAAGGCTTTGATGATAATAGTGGGAGAGTCTGTAGATTACATAAAAGTTTATATGGACTCAAACAAGAAACTCATTGTTGGAATCAGTGTTTTGTAAATTTTATGAAAGACCAGAAACTGGAAGTTAGTGCAGCTGATCCCTGTTTATTTATCAGACATTGAAATGGCAAGAAACTTTTTGTTGTTATCTACGTCGATTATGGCCTTGTTGTTGGGACTGATAAAGTTGAAGTGGAGGAATTCATGCATCAACTTAATCAGTCTTTTCAAATCACAAGAGGTTCTTTCAACCAGTTTTTAGGTATGAACATAAAAAGATTGGATGATGGTTCAATTTTTGTGAATCAGTGTGCCTATGCGAAAAAAATCCTCTCAAGTTTTCAAATGGATGGTGCTAATCCAGTATCAACTCCAAGTGACAAAAGCTATGTTTCTGATGATGTTGGAAATATATTAATAGGATATCATAGGATTAACTGCTTCCCTATCGTCAGGCAGTTGCAGCCTAATGTACCTTGCTACTGTTACGAGACCAGATCTAACATACGCTATCAGTATTGTTTCTGAAAATCTGGAAAATCCAAGGACGTCTGATTGGTGTGCAGTGAAACGAATTTTCAAGTATCTGAAAAAAACTGTAGATTTTGGTTTGCTATATCAATCTAAGAGCCATCCCAATGAGCTTGAAGTGTACAGTGATGCTGATTATGCGGGTGATTTAAAAACAAGACGCTCAAGAACTGGAATGATTTCAAGATTTGCAAGTGGAGCCATCTCATGGATGAGCCAAAAGCAAAAAAGTGTTGTGTTATCTACGACAGAAGCTGAGTATGTTGCTGCAAGTGAGAGTGCGAAGGAATTAATTTGGCTGAAACGCCTGTTCAGTGATTTAACATATGTTAAAACACCCTCTCTTCTGGTAGATAATGCAAGCGCTGTAAAACTTGCCAAAAACCCTGAATACCATAAACGCTCCAAACATATTGATGTCCGTTATCATTTTGTGCGAGAAAAGTTCATTGACGGCGAATTGCATATTAAACATGTTCCCGGAAATTTGCAGTTAGCAGACTTAATGACAAAACCTTTGCCTAGTGTTAGGTTTAAGGAACTGTGTACTCTTTTAGGACTATTTTCATTTAATAGTCTAGTTGGAAATCAAAATTAAATTCGTGTTAAGTAAGTTGTGGCTTGTGGAAGAAGTGTTGTGGTAAGTTACAAATCAACTCGTGTAAATGACAAGCTACAACTCAACTCTATCACTGTTTCAAAAAGAAAAGGAATTGTATTCCCCGTCTGTAGTATGCGATATTAAAATGGTTATATTGCTTACTCTTAAAACACTTTCTAATTATTTATTTGTATGTTAGCTTTTTGTTATTTAGATCATTAATTAATGATAACCTTAATACTTTCGAGTTATATGGTGGTTACAAGCCATCCCTAAATAATTTAAAACCTTTTGGTTCTGTAGCCTATGTTGGAGTTCCTCGTCAGTTAAGATCTAAACTTGATCCTAAAGCCCAAAAAGGTATAATGATAGGCTATGCATTTCGTACAAAAGGGTATAGGATTTTCTTTCCAGATACTGGTAAAGTTGTAGAAACAATAAATGTTAACTTTAATGAAGAACCATTTGATGAACCAACACGCAGTGGAGCATTGCTGGGTTACGAATCAGAGTCTAGTGGTCACGTCAGTGATACGAGTGTAGAGTCGACACATGACATATATGTTTCCTCCCCGTATTTCGCAGGTGATGACTCGGATGATGATTTACGTTTGATCCACGAAGCCCATGCTAGGAAAACCAGTGGTTCAACTCAAACTTCCCAATTAAAATCTGTGAAATGGGAACGTAGAACTAAAACCAGATCTGACAACTCACGTACGGACATATATTACTATGAAATGGGCTCAAAAACTAGGCTGAGATCTTTAAACGACATGGAAACATACTGTAAGACTAATAACATAAACTTTGACCCAACACTTTTTGATTTTTCAGGCAAAAATAAATATCAGGGAATTGTATCAGATCAAACACACACGGCCTCTACAAGCTTAACGACCTCACCTGTATGACTAGACATTCAAATTCCGAAAACTTATAATCAAGTTTTAAAATCCCCACAAAAGGACTTATGGCTAAACACAATGAACGAGGAGTTGAGTGTCATTGAACAACGTAAAGTCTGGGGTTTGTGTCCACTTCCTTCAAATCACACACCTGTTGGCTGTAGGTAGGTTTTTGCACTGAAATGTGACAAGAGAGGAGAAATCATAAGATACAAAGCACGTCTTGTTGCACAAGGCTTTAAACAAGTCAAAGGCATTTCGTATGACGAGACCTTTAGTCCGGTCATAAACTTTGGCCTTATTAGATTTTTCTTTTCCATCCTCGTAGCAAGCAAAAACTGGTCCCACTGCAAATGTGACGTAAAGGGTGCATATTTATATGCCCCTTTATTAAATGAAGTTTATACGACACAGCCTCCGGGTTTTGTTCAGAAGGGTAAAGAAAGTTTAGTCTGCAAGTTGAATAAAGCTTTGTACGGCCTCCATCAAAGTGGCCGTGAGTGGTTTTTTGAAATACATGGGGTATTAATAAATTTGGGATTTGTTAAATTAGAATGGTGTAATTGTGCATACACGTATAAGAAAACCTTAGTGCTTTTATTGTATGTTGATGACATGGTCTTGTTTGGTGTTGACAAATCAACCATTAATAAAGCAATTGGATTGTTAGAAAGGCATTTCGATTTAAAAGTTTTGGGTAGAACCCGTAGACTGTTAGGGGTTGAGTTCGAGGAAGGTGAAAATGAAATTGCTATCAGCCAACAGCTTTACATTAGTGAAGTTTGTAAACGCTTTGACGGATATCATTTTCCCATTACTTCTCTCCCTATCAGTAAGGGAAGTGTTTATTCTAAAGCCCAGTGTCCTCAGACAGATTAAGAAATTCATGAAATGTCAACTTATCCATATCGCAGTTTAGTAGGTTGTCTGTCTTTTCTAGCCGGTCGAACAAGACCAGATATAAGTTATGCCATCAACTTGTTTAGTCAATATCAGAGTAATCCAGGTAAAACACACTGGGAAGGATTATTAAGGTTGTTAGGGTATGTACAATATACACATGAATATAAACTAAAATTAAAATGTAATGTACCACAAATCTTTTCTTTTACTGAGGCAGATTTTGCAACTATTAAAGATGATAGAACATCTATGGGGGGGGGGGGGGGGGCAAATAATTTTTGTAGACAATGCACCAATAGCTTGGAGGTCATTTAAAGAATGGTGTGTTTATCTTTCCACCATGGAATCTGAATTTGTGGCATTAACTGAAACAACTAAAGAAACCCTGTGGTTTCATAGAGTTTTAGATGAATGTCATAAGAGGGGGATTTTGCTTGAAGGTAAACTTAAACCAGTAATATATGTTGATAATATGGCTTGTATTAATTTTGTAAAATCGCCAATTGAAAACCATAGGACAAAGCATATAGATGTGAAGCTTTTTTTTGTTAGGGATTTAATCAATAAGGATGTTTCCAATATAGAATATATTAAAAGTAAATTGAATCTTGCGGACCCTTTTACGAAGCCACAGACCAAATATGACCTTAAACAATTTTGTGATAAAATTTTTGTGATAAATTAAGTTTTTTTTTTTTTGCATTGGTTAAAATTAGTGTTACTACCAGTATGTTATATGTGTTTTTTTTTTTTTTTAAGTTTCAATTGAATTTTTTTTTTATATATATATTAAGAAAAGTAAAGTTTTCCTTGCCTATTGGGTATTAGTAAATATAAATTAAGTTTTCAGAATTAATTGTGAGAACATAAATATACACTAATTTGAATAGATTTAAATGTTTTTGCAAAACGTGATTTCACATGCGTAAAACGTGATTATACATAATCCTATATATCTCAAAAAAAAAAAAAAAATAGATATACGTAAATTCAGCCCTCAGGTGGGGCAGCAGGGGGAGGGGGGGGCTATGGAGCAAAAACAAATAGAAGGACAGTTAGGCCGTTCAAAATTGGTACAGATAGGTTTTAAAGGCCTGCAAGTCGAATGGGGATATTTTCGATTGTGTAAAGTTATTAGGGGGGCAAGAAGGGGGGGGGGGCAAAAAAATAAAAATAGTGTCAGATCGTTCAAAATTGGTACGTAGAGATTTTCGATACTTACAAATCGATTGCGGATATTTTTGAATTTGTAAAATTATTAGAAGGGGCGGGTAGGGGGTGGGACAGTAAGGGGGGGGCTATGGGGCAAAAACAAATAGAAATACAGTTAGGCCGTTCAAAATTGGTACAGATAGGTACAAGAGGCCTGCAAGTCGAATGGGGATATTTTCGAAAGTGTAAAATTATTAGGAGGGGCGAGAAGGGGGGAGGGGAGAGGGGGGGAGGTAAAAAAATAAAAATACAGTTAGATCGTTCAAAATTGGTATATAGAGGTTTTCGATACTTACAAATCGATTGGGGATATTTTTGAATTTGTAAAATTATTAGGAGGGGCGGGTAGGGGGGTGGGGCGGTAAGGGGGGGCTATGGGGCAAAAACAAATAGAAATACAGTTAGGCTGTTCAAAATTGTACAGATAGGTTCAAAAGGCCTGCAAGTCGAATGGGGATATTTTCGAAAGTGTAAAGTTATTAGGAGGGGCAAGAAGGGGGGGAGGGGGGGGCAAAGAAATAAAAATAGTGTCAGATCGTTCAAAATTGGTACATAGAGGTTTTTGATACTTACAAATCGATTGCGGATATTTTTGAATTTATAAAATTATTAGGAGGGGCGGGTAGGGGGTTGGGCGGTAAGGGGCAAAAACAAATAGAAATACAGTTAGGCCGTTAAAAATTGGTACAGATAGGTTTAAGAGGCCTGCAAGTCGAATGGGGAAATTTTCGAAAGTGTAAAGTTATTAGGAGGGGCGAGAAGGGGGGCAAAAAAATAAAAATACAGTTAGATCGTTCAAAATTGGTATATAGAGGTTTTCAATACTTACAAATCGATTGGGGATATTTTCGAATTCGTAAAATTATTAGGAGAGGTGGTTAGGGGAGCTATGGGCAAAAACAAATAGAAATACAGTTAGGCCGTTCAAAATTGGTACAGACAGGCTTTAAAGGCCTGCAAGTCGAATGGGGATATTTTCGAAAATATAAAGTTATTAGGAGGGGCAAGAAGGGGGAGGGGAGAGGGGGGGAGGCAAAAAAATAAAAATAGAGTTAGATCGTTCAAAATTGGTATATAGAGGTTTTAGATACTTACAAATCGATTGGGGATATTTTCGAATTTGTAAAATTATTAGGAGGGGCGGGAAGGGGGTGGGGTGGTAAGGGGTGGCTATGGGCAAAAACAAATAGAAATACAGTCAGGCCGTTCAAAATTGGTACAGATAGGTTTTAGAGGCCTGCAAGTCGAATGGGGATATTTTCGAAAGTGTAAAGTTATTAGAAGGGCCGGGAAGGGAGGGCGGAGGGGCAAAAAAAATAAAATAGAGTTAGATCGTTCAAAATTGGTACATCAAGGTTTTCGATACCTACAAATCGATTGCGGATATTTTTGATTTTTTTAAATTATTGGGAGGGTTGGGAAGGGGGGAGGGAGCGGAGGGGCAAAAAAATAAAAATAGAGATAGATCGTTCAAAACTGGTGCATAGAGGTTTTTGATACTTACAAATCGATTGTGGATATTTTCGAATTTGTAAAATTATTAGCGTGATCATATATATGCATTCTTGCTTGCGCATCGCGCACGGGTCTATGCTGCCGAAGGCAGTGGGGACCCGGTGCGGCATTTTTCCCGATTAGAGTTTTTTTTTTTTTTCACATGATAAAAATTAATGCAATTTTGAGAATTCGTTAATTATAATGATTCATTTAAAAATAGTGACCAGCGAAGCGGGCGTAGCCTGCTAGTTAGTAATATATTAAGAAACAAAATAGATTCTTTTTCAGATCTTTTGGAACAGATAAAATGAACTTTTTTTTTTCTAGAAGTTGGTGTTGATGAACTTTGGACTTTTTCGTGAATTAAATGGTATTAGATGGGCAAGTTTTTCTTGTATTGAAAGATTTTTTTTTTTTTTTTGTGTGTGTTATATTTGAAATTAACCTATTAACTATTGTTATGGATTATCTGGTGAACCAGTAGTAGTTTTTTTTTTATGTCAAGTGGGGGGGGGGGTACATGTTAGCTTTTGGCCCTCCTTAAATATAAAAAGTTGTACTTGACATCGTTTTTCTTTCAAATCCTTAATTTATCCGGAATCGAACCCGGGCACCTCCGCTTAACGCACGGAGCGGAGGTGCCCGGGTTCGATTCCCGGCTCTGGTATTTTTTCGCATAGTTGGTAATAAATAAAAATATCAACCTTTACACTCCAATTTGAATTAAATAAATATTCACGGTTGATGAATTCATAAATAAAAATTTCTAAAAAGAAAAAACATTTTTTAAAATACTGAATGAATAAATAAATAAGGAATTTTATTAAAATAAATTGAGCTGTACACATAATTTACAGTATTATGTACAATAGCTCTCAGAATATTTGCATACACATCAGATACGAATATGAAAGATAATTTCTTATATTATTGTTATAATGGCTTTTAATTTCTATGTAGGGTAAGTGCACCAGTGATTGACACTTTTAGAGCAATCTCTGATGCTTTTAATGTTCTAGTCATGCGAAAATATTTTTAGAAATCATAAGTTAGTACATATGGCATGAAAGACATTCAGAACCACATATATGTTAAAATACTATATACATTTGGTAACAATTATTTTTTTGTTATGAATTTTTATTTGACACCCACTAGTGTGCCAGTAATTGACACTGCCAATTTTTCATTTTATCAGTAATTGGCCCCCTATGTTCCAGTGTTTGACACTGCTATTTATTCATTTTACCATTTATTAGCACCCTATGCTCCAGTGTTTGACATAAAATGTTAAAATTCTTATATGTAAAATATGATTTTATTATTTTTCTTATTTATTAATTATTTCGGGATAGATGTCAATTACTGGAGCAATGCTAATCACTGTAGCACCTACCCTATTTTGTCTTGGGGGAAAAAAAAAGAAAAAGAAAAAAAATTAATTACAGGAGTGCAGTTCTTCATTTAAATTTTAAATATAATCAATCTTTTCTTTCTTTTTTTTTTTTTTTTTTTAAGAGAAAGCAAAAAGAAAGAAATGTTGGTAAATTGGTAGTTTTTTTATGGTGCTAGGTCCAAATTAGGACATAAAAAAAGAAAGAAAGAAAGAAAATAAAAATGAAGAAGAGAAAAAAAGACTGTAAACCGAAATTTTGAAATATCGTTTAGACAATCATGACATTCCTCATCGTATTAATAAGTAGTTATAATGTAACAAATATTTTTTAATGATCTAACGTATTGGAAAGCCCAAAAATTCTCCTAATTTGGAAATAAGTAAATAGGTAATAAACAGTATTTTGGCCAAAATGTCGCGAAACTCATAAAGATAGCAAACTTACCTCCCTTTTCACCCTCAACCAATTTCAAGGTAATAGAATCGTCGCAGCCTACGTTACGCTTGATTGACAGGGGCCAACTCGTGAAACTACCTGGGGGAAGGGGGTGGAGAGGGCTAGGACCAGATTGAAAGAAAATAATTGCTTTTATATCATTCTCTTACCGATTTTAATGAAAGTTTGTATAATCACGTACAGTTTGTGTAAAAATTACAGCAAGTGTCAAACATCTTTGGTGGGGGGGGGGCTAAGGGGGAGTCAGAAGAAAAGAAAAATGTTTTTTTTTCTTATATTACCATTTTACCAATTTTAATGATATATTCTATAACTATCACTTACTTTTTAAGAAGATCACAATGAGTGTATTATATACCTGGGGGGGGGGGGGGAGCGCAGATGGAAATAAGATATATTCTTCTTTAAACTACCCTAATATCGATTTTAAAAAACTTTGTGTATATACCACTTACTGTTTTAAAAAAATTACAGTGACTGTTACACACATCTGGGGGAGGTTAGTTGCTTAGGAAGGGGGGGGGGGGTAAAAAAGGGGTTGTTTTTATATCAACATGAAATGGTGATATAAAAACAATTTGCCAACAAATCGGTAAAAACAATTTGCCATACAAAATTGTATATGAAATTTTGTATGGCTTATCACTTATCTTTTATTAAAATAATAGTGAAAGTTACCTATAGTTGAAAAAGGGGGGGGGGGAGTGGGGGCAGATGAAAAATAAAATAATCTTTTTAAACAACATTTATAATAGATTTTTGCACGATAAGGTTATAGTCAATTTTCGCACATTACAGCTTTAAATCAAAATGTTAAAAATTTAAAGAATTTTTGAAAAATGAGAAACATTATAACAGTTGTAAATTTTCTAAACATGAAAACAGAATTTAATTAGCAATTTAAAAAATAAATTTTATCCGTAATTTTAAAAGAAAAAGAAAAGAAAGGAGATCAAAACAAACATATCATTTGTGTTACGTAGGTCTTAGCAGATATGTTATAAAAGAAGTTGTAATTATTAAAAATTACAGTGTAAGTCTCTGATAAACAATTTATATTGGCATGAGAAAAAGTAATAAATTTGCAGAATTTAGGTACTGTTATCCTGTCAACAAATAAACTAGCGATGATTTTAGTGAATTTGCTCTGAAGTTTATTTTTATTAATCATTACATTTTATTACTTGAATTCCGTTATTTTAATAAAGACAGTTAAATTTTAAATAATCTTTTTCAATTATCGGCATTTGGCCCCTGTTTTTGATTTGATGAATGTGGCTTGCTAGGATAATATGCAAGCAGCAAATTTAGAAATAGGTTCATTTGGAAATATTGATCACTAGGGGGCGTTTAATGGAAAATTTAAAAAATATCTCAATTTAGGATTGGATATCACCCAATTTTTTAGTGACAACTTTAACCTTCTTATTTGTACATATAGCTTTTTCATTGGTACTTTTACTTAAAGAAGAAAAACAAATATTTTTTTCTGTAAAGTCACTAGTATTTTAAGATAATTTATTTCAAGATGGGCATTTTCAGCTGATTTATGCTGCTTTTAAAAGTAAAACGCAAAATTTAAGGTGCATTTCTTAAATAATTTTACTAGGTAAACACTAGAGATTGAAAAGTTGTGTTATCATATTCAGTAAAAATAAATTTTTCTGTGAAGAAGACATGAGATTTCCCTTTTTTGGAGGGAAGGGGAACGCTTATGGTTACTAGCACGGGTGCCAAAATTCCATCTCTGTGATTATCCTGTCAAACTATATAAGATTTCTAGATGCCTGTGAATGCTGCCTCCATTGTAGAAAAACTTACTCATTTCTTTTTAAAGATTTGCCAATCAACCAGAGAGTTATCTAATAAAACTCCAATGAAGGTGCGATTATCTGGATTGGCTGCAAAATCAGTATTTGAATAAATAAATAACTAGGGCTTTTTACAATTTAATTTTAATTTATAAGACTGGGTTTTTTTTAGCATAGCCAAGGAGTCTTAATAAACTTTCCCAGTGAATTCTACCTGGGTTCTGTTGGAACTGACTAAAAATATTAATTGAGTAACTGTCATCTCGTCTAGTTCAGTTACATAAGAAAGATAAACATCCTAATAAGTTATGATAAGGTATCTGACATTTCACGAATTTTGCAATCCTTGGTCGAACAATTTGATTTTAGAAAAACTGTGCGCTTACTAATGGGCATTGATCAAGCAGGGATGTTACAATTTTTATATCTTTCATAAACATGATCTATGTATTGTATTAGATGTATTTCAAGACAATCACCCATTTAATCAAATTCTATGCCTAAAAACTTTTTAGTTTTTCCTAGAACTTTTAATTGAAAATGCTTACATAGTAAATCTAAAGCTTTGTTAATAATTTCAATATCTGACCAAAACAACGATATCATCCACATACACGTCCATTAATGTCCAAAAACTTTTCAACACAATTAATATGCCTTATGATGGCATCAACTTAATCTGACTTAACTTTAAGTGGGTAAAGGTTGACATGGTGTGAAAAGTCATCTATAATAAAAAGAAAGTAATTTTCTCCACATCTGCCTTTAACTTTACATAGACCCCACAACTCAGTATATATTAATTCTAATGGACGTTTGGATCAATTTGACCCAAGTGCTTATGTGAAATAGACTTAAATTGGTTTAACTGATAGGTTTCACAACTAAAGTCCTTTATTAAAACCCGAATAAACTACTACGTAAGAAACGCCAGAGAAAAATATTTGAGGTGCATACAGCTGTTTCGGTAGCCTAAAGCGTACCGTCTTCAGTGCAAAAAGAATTCAGAATCTGGAGAAGTCTAGAAAAGTGCAAGAAGAATTCAGAATGTGGACTACCGAAACAGCTGTATGCACCTCAAATATTTTTCTCTGGCGTTTCTTACGTAGTAGTTTATTCGGGTTTTAATATTCCAACATCAAGTCTCCCGTTATTATTAAAGTCCTTTATGTCTAAACTATCTAAACCTCTGTTTTTTCTTTAAAATTATGTTCAGATACACTTGGACTGATATGTTCAAACCATTTATACCATACGTATTACTTTTCTCTACTGAGGAGGATTCAAAAGTTACATGTTTAGATTTAGAGTTAACTAGTTTAGCAAAAACATGATAAACACCTTTCTTTAAATAGGCTTTGAACAAAAATAATTATTTCTGTATATTTTAATTCCACCATTGCCACCAATAAACTGGCATCCCTTTTTATCTATTGCTGGACCAGAAATCAGATTTCGATGTAATTTAGAAGAATACATTACGTTCTCAAATACAAAAATTCTTTGACCTCTTCTAAGTTTAACTTTTCCCATTCCCTCTACATTTACATTAACTTCTTTTACTGCAACAGACATTTTCTCATTAGATAACGATTTAAAATGAAAAAACATATTTCTATCATAACAAAAATGGTGTGAGGCCCCGGAATCGAAGATCCAGGAACCTCCACTATTAGACTCAGATAAACAAGATTGAGTTACAAATAAAAGATTTGAAAAGTTATGACCGGATTCCTTTGTCCACATTTGCTGTAATTTCTTCTGACATCTGGACTATGGTCATTTCTACATTGAAAACTTTGGTCTTCCTGAGAAAAGTCTCTCCATCCACTCAATCGGGAAATAGAAGGATTCTGGTGGCAATTCTGGTTCTTGGAACTTTAATTATGTTTAGTCCAATTAAATGACTGTCCCTTGGGGTTCCTTTCATGGTCTCAGCTCTTGTTTGTGGATCTTGTGTATTGGTCTTGATAAAAACTTTCCCGACTGTTTTGGTCACTATTATAATCTGCTCTGGTGGTATTAGCATGTAGCTTACTGCTATACTGTCTGTCTACATCTCTGAGACAGATTCTAAATCCTTCAGCAGAAAGCTTAGTAACAATTTCATTGAAATTGAACTTGTCCTTGGGCCAATACAATATTGCCTGAACAGTACTATCAAATTTACTCGGCAAATAGTGAAGTAATTGAAAACAAGTATATGTTGCATCCTCAAAATTTGGATTCAATGACTTGAGCTGGTTAGATAACCTAAGTAATCTAGCAGCATATAAAGCAATACTTTTATTTGACTTACTTTTACAATCTATAAGATCTGAAAAAATTTCCATGTGGAAGGACCTAGAATCTAGGCAATAACTAGTCCCATGCCTCAAATGGGATGTCACAGTTTTCAATTATTTTCCTATATTCAGGTTGGACATTTAAATAGAGTGTAGACAAGGCATTGTCTGATTAGGCTTTAATTTTTGCTACATCTGCCTCAGTTAATTTATCTGTCGAACACGCTTAAAGTAAATTACTTTTAACATGAACTGTTTCCACAATCCTCATCAAAATTGAAGATAAATTTCTGAGTTATTGATAACATGAACTACTGATAACACAAATTTTTTATTCCACTTGAGATTCATGTTAACAAGGTTTGACTGTACTGTATTTTCCTGCCTGGATTTAAATTTCTTACAACCAGAAAAAAGAAAGAAAGAAAGAATCTGTGGTGGCATATAATCCACAGTATGCTATTTTCAGCCCTCACGAAAAATTTTCATCAGATAATCCACACTGCGGTATAATCCATGGATACAAATTGTAATCAATATGGAAATTGGTGATAAACTGCTATGGTCTTTATTCATCATAGCTGTTTATTTAAAAGATAATTATAACCATAAATATAAAAATTACATCTTATAATAATAAAAATAATTGTCACTCTTCAGTTAAAAACAAAAAAAAATCAAATAATCTTTATACTTTCCAAAATAGTTAAAATAGGTTTTTTTTTTTCTAATTTTCATATATATATATATACATATATATATAATTTTAGATGATTTGGATTAATTACAGTTATGATTAACAACAATGGCATACCAATATTAGGCCATATTTAAAAATATAAATACATTAAATTATTATTATTTTTTTTTAAAGCACTTGCTTACATAAGCTTTCAACATTAATCTCCAATACTGACTAATCTTTGCACCATCTAGTGATCTGTTGATTAACTAAATTTTATAGTTCGTTTTTTAGCCAAATCCCTCATCTCGTTTTCATTCCTCTGTTTTTCCTTCCTGATATAATATACTGCCCGCCTCTGGATGCCACACTCCTCTTTTGCTCATCACGATTTCCTTCTCCATGACTTTTCATTCATTTTTTCTTAGGATTTCAGCATCTTATAAGACCTCATATGTGTCATAAGTGTATAGTAGACCTCACTCAAGTAAGAGTTTATTTGATTATTATCATTGTTGGTGTTTCATCAGAATTATCAGAACTATTAGAATCTGTATGTGATATGTCACATAAATATATTTTTTTTTTTTCCGGAAAAATCATAAATGTGTTTTTAATTATGTTCTTAAAATATTGTTTGATATCTTTTTTAAGTTTTTCCTCCATAGTGAATTTCTAGTTGAGAACCAACCTTTCTTTACCCATTTAGCTTCTTTTATTGATTGACTTATCTTGTAGGCATAGGCATTTGTGAAAGATTGTAGAATCTCCACTTCTCTGTATCTGAATAGCAGCATGGAGGGAAAAATCACTCCATGTTTCCACAGTCGTTCAAAACTAATTTGTTCTTTTTCCAAACAATAGATATATTTGATGATTTTATTTTCTATACAATGAAACACACACCTGAAAATGACTTCCATATCTTTTTTTTCTCCTTGTATTTTTTTCTTTTTCAATTGTCACTTTTATTTATAGTTTTCTTTCTTCCTACTCTTTCTAATTATTGTCAGTGAGCTTAGTTCCACTTTGTTTACTTCATGTATGCCTGACAAAGATTGTGCTATTGTTTTGAACCAAATCAGTTATTGTATGTAAACTACATACAAAGTTTTTTTACTTATAATCTATGGACTCTCTGAGAAAAAAGAACAAAGATCATCAAACATAATGTAATGACACAATTATAAATTTGTCAAATATCTGGAGTCTGTCAAACTTATTTTTATTAACAGCAAAAACTATTTGCCATTAAGATAAGTAATACTTTTGGATAGATAAGCTGTTTAATAAATAAATATTAGAAATTATTTATCTTTCTGAAGTTATTGGTCTATTATATGTATGTTATTTTATCAATGAGAAAATTAAAATTTTTCAGATGTGGTACTTCATTCTTTGCATTTATTTGTAAGAGGTTATCAAGATCATCAAAATGGTCATCAGAATTATCGCCTAGAAACAAAAAGAGCTGTTGTTGGAAGTGAAAAAGTATTCATTGAGGAGGTAATTAATAAGTTTTCTCAAATGGAGTCATTACTTTTTATTCTTATACTTATGTAATATGCCATTTTTTAACTGGAAACTCATTATTATTTTTTAAAGTGAATTCAGGCCTTATAAATTATACATTTCTGAATGAGAAGGGAAGGTGTATAGTAAATAGAACAGATATACTGAAACATTTTATTCTTCTTTTTAAATACTGATGCTTCAACATGATTTAGGGAAAATATTCTGAAATTATTTTAATTACTTGCACTTGTATTTTATTTTTTAAATTAAACTTCCATTAACATTAACCTTTTTTTTTCTCATTATAAAAATAATTGAAGAATTTAGATGCATCCTTTCTTCTCAAAATTCAAATGCAATTTGTATCAGCGTTTGTGCCATTTATTAAATATAATGCCTAGTACACCATCTACGAAATAAGTATTTGGGCACTTTCAAATTTAGACATTTTGTCAAATATCTAGAAAAGTTCTTTAGGAATCAACTTGAAACTTTGGTAGTGTAAAGAACATGTTATACCTATATAATTCAGCAAAAGTTGTGTTCTGAAGAGCAAAAGGGGGACCAGTAAAAAATTAAACAAAGGACAAAATGTTTTGGATCACCCTGTAAAAAGTAACTTTAAATCCGTTTTGGCTGTAGCATGTGATTAGGAGGATTTTTCTCATAATCTGTATAAATTTTTATGAGGCTACATGGAGATATGACAGTTTTTTTGGCCAGATTTTGATTTTTGATTTATTTATTTATTTATTTTCACATTTTAAATTTTGATTTAATAATTTATCTTGATTAAAAATTATTTTTATGCTTTTATTAAAAAAAAAAAAAGCTAAGTATTTAAATTTGATTATTTGATAAATATTTAACTTAAATGAGAACCATATGCAATAATTCTGATTGATGAGCAACCAGTTATCCAGAATAGTCTTGTAAAAACCATTCTGGATAATTGGTTCTCTACTGTATTATTTATTCTAAATGTGAAATATTTCCCCTAACATTGTACAGTGAAGCAGTTGATAATCAAGCATTGGTGGGAAATAGACATTGCTGAATTACATATTTTCCGAATTATAGATGTTCTGAAAATGTATTGGAATCATCGATCAATCACAGCATCCAAAGAAATATTTCTTAAAAAATAATTTCACAAAAAGTATACAAATCAATATTAAAAATGTAAATAAATAAAATAAAATTTGAAACAAGTTTAAAATTTTTAAATTAATACAGTAGAAGGTAAATTAATACAGTAGTAGTAAATTAATACAGTACAATATCATCGCACCAAAAGTGCTTAAACCTTCTCTTTGGTATTGACGAAAACACTGTATCATTATCTTGTCAACATGAGGATTAGCTGCCTTTTTCATACTTTTTTCAATTGCCATTCCTTTTTTTTTTTTGCTTTACTAGCAGCTTAGATTTGAAGAATATTAACTTTCTGCTTTTTTTATGTCATAAACAGCCAATGCCAAAATCAACATTTTGTCATGGTTTTGTGACGATGTTTAATATTACTGCTACTGCTAGCAGGATACATATTTTAGGGATAAAAGAAAACAATTTCAAATTTTACACAACACAATGAATATTCAAGATAAGGCAGAGTGACATGTGGGAAAACAGGGTACCAAGCGCTTATGGCAAGCTGTAGCTGATACACATGTTTTATGGCTACAACTTTTAATTACTCCTGTACTGCAGATTAAAAATACACTGTACCAAAAGAACATGATAATGCTATGCCTGCATATTTAGCATAGCAATGCCACTCACCACAAATTGCAGAACAAGGGTTGATGACAAGGTATTTATGAACGGTTCACATTCTTATGGGATTCAAGCAGCATTTAGTAGCACTCGTGTTTGTTTTGGCTTTTGGTATCATAAACAGGAACAATCTTTTTTTTTTTTTTTTTTTTCAAATAATTTTTGCACTTGTGAAAAATTATTGTTCTTTTTTGGAATTTTTGCTGCCATCTTGATTAATCTGTAAAAAGTTCTCATCAGTCTGTAAATTAGTAAAATTAAATGAAAATCTATAAACTTTACTGAAAATCCATAAAAGTTGACAAAATATGCTGTTCTAAGGTTATCTGCAAGTAACCTACAGACCAAAACATTTGATGGGCCGCATTGGAAATCTATTTTATTCATTCGGGCCACACTGTATGTACAGTTATAAAAAAAGTCCCCCTCCCTCCTTTCCTGACTAATTTCACTATAAATTAGTGTAGAGACATGCGACTGGTGCCGATCAATTAGTAATAAGGCCTAGTTTAGAATGGTTTAGTTAGATTTTGCTAAAGGGGTGTCTACATATTAAAACTGGCATCAACTTCATTTTTTTCAAAGGCAACCCCCAATTTCAACAAGCTTTTTGGATTATTTGGATCAAATCAGCCCAGAAAATGGTGTAATTTATGTTTCTCCCAATTTTTCACAGAGTTATAATTTATTAAAATGTGGAGATGCTAATGTTAAATGAATGTAATAAACATTAATTCATGTCTTCCCAAAAAATTAATATATTAAAATTTTTATTTTATTTTATTTTATTTTATTTTTTTTATTTATTTTTTTTTTAAGTAACAATATATCCCATGCATATTTTTGATTAAAAAAACATTTCTTGAATTAGGAAAGCTATTAATAAATTCATATTTCAAAAAATCATGAGTTATGACCTACATTAATTTTTGTACGAATAGAATGAGCATCATCAAAAATATAGGTTTCTAAATTTACTGTTCATTCCTATCATTATTTTTCGAATTTAGTGATATTTCAATTTTTATTAAGGGGTTGTCACTTGTTATCATTCGTGTCATATAATACTTTGTTGCGCATGATTTAAAATAGTTATTCAAGTAAGTTTAGATGTACACATCATTTCTTAATGAGCATTACTTTATTTTATATTTAAAATTGTTATACTTCTTTTCCAATTATTATCTGAATGGGTATAATACTTTTCTGTGTGGTATCTTAATTTAATTTTTTTAAATATAGAGATTTACCCCTGACAAATTTTTGCTTGTAACTCTATGAAGACTTTGATATAAAGAATATAACCGCCTCAACCTCAGAAATTCGAATATGTAGTCAAAATGGGTGTTACTGTTTAGGGAAAAAAAATGAAGTGTACAAGTTTTAATATGTAGATAACACCCTAAACAAAATTTAGCGATTGAATTAAAAACTAGATGTTATTACCAATCGTTAGGCATCAGCTGCTAGTTTCTATGATAATTTACGGAGAAATTAGTCGGGGAAGGAAATTATTATTATTATTTTATGACAGTACATATCCATATGTGCATATTTGTTTGTGAGTATATGATTCATGTATGTATATGTTACAGCTAAAGTGCAGAAATCAGTTAATCTGCAGATTAGCTAGGTAATCTGCACATTAACTAGGGCGATCCATTAAAGTGAGGAAAATTGTTTCATTTCTCAAATTACCTTGGTAATCTGCGAATTACCTAGATAATCTGCACATTACCTACTAGGCACTCGTTAAAGTGAAAATAAGATCTCTGGTGTTGTAATTTTACAGCATGCTGTGTTGTATTTGTTTTTTTCATTCGGGGGGGAAAAAATTAGTTTTCTTTCCTTTTCTTTCTTTTTTTACTTATTTTAATCTGTATGTGTTTTAATTTTTATGTCTTCTAAAGTTATATTTGTTTTAATTTTTTTACTTATTTCATCTTTTTTATTCTGTCAATATAAGTTTGAAGATGTTATGAATTTTTAATATGAAATATAATAACTTTAATAGCTTTCAATAAATTCTATTTTATAAATGAATGTTTGAATTGTTATACAATAACTATTTCTTTTCAAAATAAAAATATTTAACCATTTAAATAAAAAAAAAAAAAAAAAAAAAAAGTTTTATTAACAACTTACATTGCTATTACTTTTTTTTTTTTTTTTTTTTTTTTTTTTTAAGTTATGCACCAATTTTTAATTCGATAAAGAAATATTAAATTAGACAATTCAGAAGCATTATTTAAGAAGTACTTCAAATAATTAAAACTGCTTTAATAATTTTTAGACCGCAGGAAAATTAAAATGACTGTTTTCCAATGCTTTATTAAACTATATTATGCAGCATACATATTACAACAACAAGTACTTTACTTTTACATTAATTTTACAATTAAAAAAAAAAAAAAAAAAACTTTATTAACACATTTTATCTGATAAACTACAACGAAATTATCTGAAAAAGCGAACAAAATAAAAATGTAATCATGATATATAAAATATATAAAGGAAACTTGAAATTGAGAGAAATAACAACAAAATGTAATGAAATGCTAAATAATGCATAAAAATTTCATGTTAAGTATTTATTAAAGAAAGCCATAATATTGAATGCCATATTTTTCAGAGTTGAAAATTAAAACTTTTTTTTTTCAGTAAGTAATAGTAATTTAAATCAATTTTTAAATAAATTAGTTTTAAAAAGTTGTGTTTTAATAGTTTTATTTCGCGAGGAAATAATTACTGTGTTGTAAATTTTAATATTCATAATTCAAAATGAAGTTTCAGGAGATAGAGCGTTTAGATTAAGATTAGATTTCAATAATAAAATGCAGTGCAGACCCTTATCAAACTTATATTGACAGAATTAAAAAAGAGAAGAAATAAAATCAAAATTAAAACAATTATAACTTACTTGTTACTTTAAGTTTTGTGTTGGTCATGATAAGAAACCTATAATAACCATGTCTTTGATGCTCCAAGTTTTGCGTTTATCAATTATCATAGCGGAAGTGGAGCGGAAAGGATGAAAGTTTTGGTTTGTGTTTGAAGTTCATTCGCGTATCTGTATCACATGACTGTTTGACGTCATAGTGAATGTAAAAAAACTAAGGCTCGAAACAAACATTTGAACTTTAACGACACAGAAGCCGCTAATCTGCAGATTACCTAGTTAAAATGCAGAAAACTCTTGATTCCACACTTTAACGGGTCATTTTAGTTAATCTGCAGATTAGTTTCTTAATCTGCACATTAACGGATTTCGAGCTTTAATGGTAACATATATACTTTTTTCGGGGAAGTGTAGGGTGAAAATTTGGAGCAGAACATATTAACGTGTTGAGCACCATGTCAGCCATTCTAGATTCTAGACATTTTGTCATATATCTTTAAAAGTACTGAAGGAATCATCTTGAAAGTTTAGGAGTGTGCCGAACATGTTATACTTCAAACATTTCAGTGAAAGTTTTACCCCCAAAAGTAAAAGCAGTACCAATAAAATATTAACACATTGAGCGCCATGTCAGCCATTGGCATGGGTGTTGGCAGAATGGGGCAGGGGTAGAAAATTCTACTAAGCATTTTTTCTTTAAATTTAAAACTATGCTATCAGAATTTTATTTTAAAAATATATTTTTTCAGGTTGTGCCCCCCCCCCACCCCACCCCTGAAATTTTTTCTGGCGACGTCACTGCCCATCGGGGCTGACAGTGTCAAATATGATACAAAGCCACGTCAACCATTGGTGGTTGACAGTGTAAAATAGGATATAAAACTAAAAATATTACATGGTTTTAAGTAATTATTGAAAATTTGCTTAATTTTTATTTATTACAGGAGGAATTATTATGGAATTTTAATGGATTTTAAGAATTCGTGTGACGCTCAACGTGTTAATTTAAATTATTTTCATTCATAAATTAACAACAGAATCGTGAAAAATTTATAACTACATATTAAAACTATAATAGAAAGAATTTCATTACAACAGTTCTTTAGCTACCATAATCGTTGAAAGGTATTTTCACTTCGAAAAGTTAGAACACATTTATTAATTTTTGATCCGTTAACCAAAGTTGTCAAACTTTAAATAATTTTAGTCTCCTCGCGGGCCGCATGTTTGCCACCCCTGCTGTAGAGTACTATGATTTATAGGCAGAGAGAAAAAAAAAGGTGGGGGTTCAGATCTTCTTGCTCTATCACAGGTTTCCAGATTATTGATGCTTCACTGTATAAAACTAATAATTTTTACCTTGGAAAGTTCTTTGAAAATACTAGCATTTTCTGCAAGGTATTTAAAAGATCTGATGACTTAGCTGTTAACTTGACCAGGCAAAAGCACATTGTGTCTAGATTTCTTGTTGGTTTCACAATGTTACATTCATGCACATCGGCTAATATTTTAGTAGTTTTGAGGTTTATTGCATGTATTTTGTTTCAGTAGTTAGATAGTATTTTGTAATTGTTGAAAATAATATCTTTTTCTGATTTCCATTTTTTTTTTTTTTTTTTTTTTTTTATAGGATGGTAGTGATTTGGTCATTTATTTTATATCCTTAAAATAATAGGCACCGACTTTTCAAAGTTACATTGGGGAGGGGGGGGGCACAATCAATCTTTCATTGCTTCTGAGTGGCAATGTGCCCCCCACCCACCAACCCAAATGTACTTTTTCTCTAGAATCAGATTGTGAAAGATTGTTAGCATATCAAATAAGGTGGTTTCATAGCAATCATTTCACAATAATATTTATATTTTGTGTCCCAAAATGTTAGACAGGATAGTAATAATATCATCAGACAAAAATGCAGAATCACACAATTTTTTTTTTTTTTTTTTTTTTAGTCAAAATGATCAAGTGTGACTCCTCTTCATGTGATTAAAAAGTATGCATATGCAGCATGAAAGCTGCAATCTACTAGTGCATACATTATTTTGAAAATTCTGGTTTCAGTAAAGGTATAATGTATTTTCAAATTACAGTTACTCAAACATAGCTGTCAAATATCGCCTTTTTATATGTATATGTATAGCGATATTTTTTGATGGAAAATTTTATAAGCTTTTGTAGTTTTCTATGATTAAACAAATTACAAATTTGTATTTACTAAATCATAACCAAAAATCATAACACTTGGCAGCTATGCTCAAGTCAAACCTAAATGGAACAGGGAAAAAAGATATATTTCAAAAGTTTAATCTATGCGAGTGTTTCCTGGGACTCTATTAAGCCTCTAATTTAGTATTTAGGCAAACTACCTTGCCAATGGAGGCAACAGTACATAATTTGTAATTTATCATATTTATCCACCTATAAATCAATGTAATATTAATTTTAATTAATTGTACTCTCATATTATCTGAATTTAGAAAAAAAATAAATTACTATTGATAAACAACAGTTGTGACTAGGGTTCACACCAGTAATGAAAATTTAGTGATCCAAACACATGAAATGGTAGACAAATATATACAAATACACATTTTTTATTCATATTTTTATTGCATGAATGATGGTTTTAAGCAAAAATAGCACAAACACTTTCATTTTAAGCTAGGGGTGCACAACCTTTTTGGCTGGTGGGCCACTCGTGCTGTTGAGTGGGACATGAAGGGCCACAGACAAGATAATATAAAAGAATGAAACTGTACAGATGTATTTGCTGTATAATATATACATATACACCCACTGGCAGAAAGTTTTGAAGCTGTCCGTGACAGGCTTTTAAAATTTCATAATCTGTCTGTAAAATTTGCGTGTAATCAGGGGTGAAAATGGCTTACACTCAAAAAGCCTGGAGGCTGATGTGGGGGGGGGGGGACTTAACATCAATGGTGATCGTGTGCAACAATACACGAATACGATTTTACTACAAAACAATATAGTATAAACAATTGTTTTCATTCAATTCATCTCATTCAATTAAATATTTTATAGTAATGTTTGACAAAACCCAATATAAATAATTATAAATAATAAAAGTAATCGTTTTAGTTTTGATACAGAAATTTTATAAGTGAATTGTTATCCGAAAGTTACAGACAAATTTTTTTCTCAGTGCAGAAAAAAACTGTCCGCAAGCTGTTTTTGTTGGGTCAATTATAGATCCAACGATATACTAAACCAGCAGAGTGCTGAATTAGAGGAAGCTGTATTAAAACTTGTCTATGGAGAAGAAAAAAAAACTAATATGTGCATGTGTAAGAAACAAGAATGACTAAAGTTTTACATTTTAAACTTAACATTTATTGACTGTATATATAACAATAACAAACATAAACAGAAAACTTAATAAAAATAAGTAAATATAAATTTAATGTATATATATCGAAATTTAAATATTAATTAAATTAATTACTTTAGAATTATCAACTCACGTTTAAATAAACCATGCTCAAGTCGTCAAAAAAAAACAAACTCTTAAACATATCACATTGGCCATTGAAAACACTGATAACACAGCAAACATGAGGTCAAAACTTATTTTCGGAAATACATAGCTGTAGTATAATTTAACTATTGATAACACTATCCAAAAAAATAAAACATCAACCTGGCTGACAAAAATAACAACAGGCAGAAGGAAGCAAAAAGAAGCAACCTCTTCAGCTAAGAAACTGTATTTATATCACTCGCGAAATGAACGACGAGCTAACGCCCACTAGCACAACCAATCAGAGAACGGCACGTGTCGCGATCGCACAACGTTGACGGAAGAAGCGTCATATGACGTCACCGGAAGTACGATGCGCCGCCTGATGGTGAAAAACGAAGTTAGGTTAGTTGCAGACTTAGCTGTCCTATGAGAAGGTTGTAAAAATAAAGGATGAACAAAAGCTAAATAAACAAAAGATCATTTTATATTAATTTAAGTGAGTAGAGGTATTTAATTACTTTTATACTTTCAATTATTGTAGAAAAAACTAACATTACATAGAGTTTAACTAATTTTTATATTATATTTAGAAAGTTAATTTTAATTTAAGTTGAGAAAAATATTAAATATTGACTTGGCTAAAAAATGCCATGAAATTCTATAAATAGCACTTGTACCTAACAAGAGACCCCCCTCATGGCCATTTTTTATTAGAACAAGCACGAACATTCCCAAGAAAAACTGACCATACCTTAAACTTAAGGCCCAAAGAAAAAATTAAATGCTTGAGCATGTCTAACAAAGAACACATTTAACAACCCATATTAATCTCATTAGAATATTAAAGGTTATAACAAACAAATTTAAATTTTCTTTAGTAATTAACACAAAAACACCTATTTCAATATCACATTTTTTTTTTAACTTCAATAATGCACAACACCGCTACAGCAAGTATTTTGGTTTTCCATTTGACTACGATGTGAAGAGTCCAATCAAGATACAAGTTTTTCATCCAAAAAAAACCCCTGAAGAATGTCCAGTTCATTAAGTCCACAAAAAAAACTGCCAATATGCATTTTAAACAAAGAATGTCCATCCAATGCATCTAAAAAACATTGAAAAGACTAAGAAAAAGTCTAGAAAAAGTTTACACAATATATATATACTATTAACCAAAATTTATACAAAGTTACATTATGCAAAACAAGAAAATTTTAAAACAATGTGCATTTAAGAAAAATTTTAAGACAATGTGCTAAATCATTTGCATACAAAAATCTAAAACAATGTGCCGAAAATTTAAATGTCTAGTAATTCACACAAGACTGACAAACCCCCATATCACCACATTTAGTGGTATCAAAAAACTTAGTAACTTTAGTTACATAAGCAAAAAACATGTTCATACAAATGTAATGAACAGTTTAAGAAAAATTTATATTTATCAAAAAGTTAATTTTTAAATGGTAAGTATAATTAAATTTAATTTTGTTTACTAAATAGAGTACTTATAAAACTTATCCATTCTTGCTTAGTTAATGGTTTAGTAAAGATATCAGATAAATTATGTTCACTTTTTACAAATTTTAATTCAAATATATTATTTTTCACAAGGTCTCTAACAAAAAATAATTTTACATCAATATGTTTTGACCTGTGATTTTCTATAGGAGAATGAACAAAATCTATAGCAGCCTGATTATCCATATATAAAACTGATTTAGGTTTATTATTAATAAAATGAAAAATGCTACACTCAGTGATTATCCTATCAAACCATAAAAGATTTTTAGATGCTTCTGTCATGGCAATAAATTCTGCCTCCATTGTAGAAAGACTTACCGACTTCTCTTTAAAGGTTCGCCAATCAACCGGAGAGTTATCTAATAAAACTAGTTGTCCTCCCAAGGAGGTACGATCATCTCGGTTGGCTGCAAAGTCAGCGTCAGAATAAACAAATAATTGGGGCTTTTTACAATTAAATTTTAATTTATAAGATTGAGTATTTTTAACATAACCAAGAAGCTTTAATAAACCTTCCCAATGAATTCTACCTGGATTTTGTTGGAATTGACTATAGATATTAAGTGCATAACTAATGTCTGGTCGAGTTCGGTTACACAAAAAAAATATACATCCCAATAAGTTTAATAAACTTTAAATACCTTTAACAATCCTTCAACTTTAGCAGCTTTAATTATTATATATTTCGACTTGCACTCGCAGTCATCCTCAGATGTTGGCTTTGCTGCACTACTGATGCTGACTTTGCTACATCTGAGGATGACTGCGAGTGCAAGTCGAAATATATAATAATTAAAGCTGCTAAAGTTGAAGGATTGTTAAAGGTATTTAAAGTTTATTAAAGTTAATTCGTCCTTCTAAAGCTTTTCAACTATTTATCATCCCAATAAGTTACGATAAGGAATCTTTGACATTTCACGGACCTCGCAATCCTTGGTCGGGCAATTTGACTTAGAAAAAACAGTGCCTTTAGCAATGGGCAGTGATGAAACGGGAATATTAAAGTTTTTAAATCTCTCATAAACATCCTCTATATATTGCATTTGATGCATTTCAAGACAGTCACCAGTTTCATCGAACTCTACACCTAAAAGTTTTCTAGTTTTTCCTAGGACTTTTAGTTCAAAATGCTTACACAATAAATCTAAAGTTTTATTAAATGATTTCAATGTTCCGACCAAAGACTACGATGTCGTCCACATATAGTAATAAAACAATTTCATTATTAAGAATATATACACAATTACAAGATTCAAACTTTTTAAAACCAATAGAAACAAGAACTTTATGCATTTCATAGAACCATTCTCGACCAGACTGATGCAAGCCATATAAAGCCTTATCCAATTTACAAAAATATTCTTCTTTATCCTTTTCAATAAATCCCTGAGGTTGATTCATATAGATTGTTTCACTGAGTGGAGCATAAAGGTAAGCGCTAGCAACATCACATTGTATGTGGGTCCAGCCTAAATAAGAAACTAATAGGGAAAAAAAGAAACGAATTACAGCAAAATTAACTACTGGGCTGAATGTCTCTTCATAAGTTTCCCCTTTAATCTGCTTAAAGCCTTGCGTTACTAATCTGGCTTTGAATTTAGCTATCTGGCCTTTTTCGTCTCTTTTAATTGTAAAGACCCACCTATTGCCTACAGGCGTACAATTTGGAGGTAATTCTTCTAAGTGCCACACTTCACGCTCCCTCATAACTGCAATTTCTTTATTCATGGCTTCTCGCCAGTATTCACACTCAGGAGACTTTATGGCTTGATTGAAAGTATTAGGAATTCTTATGTTGTCTAGTCAAATTACTTTTCTGGCTGCAAAATGTGAAACTGGATTTAAAGTGGAACTAGTTGATGGATCAGGACTAAAAATTTTCCCACAGAATTTATTTTTGCCTCTAAAGTCAAAGTCCTCAGGATTAAAATAAATGTTATTTTTCTGGCAATAAACTTTTACGTCATTTAACGACCTTAAACGGTCACCTTTATTCTCAGGATAGTAATAAATGTCAGTTTTATTTCCCATGGGACGAGTAGAAGCATGTCTAATCCAGTAGCTACCTTGTGCATCTTGAGCCTTACTACAAGTTTCTTCATCTTCTTCACTTATGTCACTGAAAACTTCGCTATCCTTTTGGTTACTTAAGACAGGATTATAGCGGTCAGCGTCAAAAAGTGGTACAAGGTAAAACTCTTCGGGCTCTAGCACTGCTCCACTGTCGCTACCATTTGGATTGTAAAAAACTGACTCATTAAACTTTACATTAAGAGTTTCTATTATTTTATCCTTTTCAGGTAACCAAATTTTATAATCTCTTGTTCGGGATGCATATCCAACCATATATCCTTTAGTGGCTTTAGGGTCTAATTTATTCCTTCTCTGTCTCAGTGTGCCAACATAAGCAGTAACTCCGAAAGGCTTTAGGTGTTTAACGGATGGCATGAATCCAGTATAGAGCTCACAAGGAGTTTTAAGTAAGGTCTTAGGACAAATTCTATTCCATGTGTATACAAAATACATGGCAGCCTCAGGCCAAAAACTTTTACTCATTCCGCTTTCGCTAAGAATGGTTCTCATTCCGTCAGCCACAGTCTGATTAAATCGTTCGACAACTCCATTTTGTTGGGGGTGTATATATTTGTCAGTTCATGGTCTATGCCTTTACTTTCAAAGAATTCTTCAAGCTGACTATTTACAAACTCTTCCCCCGTTGTCAGAACGAAAAAACTTGACATTAACATCCAAAAACTTTTCAGCACGATTAATATGCCGTATAATGACATCTACTGCATCTGACTTAACTTTAAGTGGGTAAAGGTTGACATGGCGCGAGAAATCATCTATAATAGAAAGAAAGTAGTTTTCTTCGCGTCTGCCTTCAACTTTACATGGACCCCACAAGTCAGCATATATCAGTTCTAATGGACGTCTTGACCTTATTTGTCCCAAGTGCTTATGTGAAACAGACTTAAACTTATTTAACTGGCAGGTTTCACAATTAAAGTCCTTTATATTTAAACTATCCAAACCCTTAACTCTTTTTTCTTTAAAAGTATGTTCAAGTATACTTGGACTAATATGCCCAAATATTTTATGCCATACATTAACACTATTTTTCTCCACTATGGAGGTTTCAAAAGTTACATTTTTACGTTTAGAATTAACAGGCTTAGCAAAAACATGATAAATACCCTTCTTTAAATGGGCTTTAAACAAAAAGTAATTATTTCTATATATTTTAATTCCACCATTGCCACCAATAAACCGGCATCCTTTCTTATCTAATGCTGGACCCGAGATCAGATTTCGACGTAATTTAGGGGAATACATAACATTTTCAAAAGTCCAAATTCTGTGACCAATTCTAAGTTTAACTTTTCCTACTCCTTCTATATCAACATTTACATCTTTTACTGCAACAGACATTTTTTCATTAAATAAAAGTTTATAATAACAAAACAAATTTTTATCATAACAAAAATGTTGTGAGGCCCCGGAATCGAAAATCCAAGAACCCTCACTATTAGATTCAGATAAACAAGATTGAGTTACAAGTAAAAGATTTGAAAAGTTACAACCTGACTTAAAAGTTCTTTGTCCACGTCCACGTCTATTGAAATTCCTCCTGGCATCCGGACTCTGGTCTCTTCTACCTTGCCAATTCTGGTCTGACTGGAAAGAGTCTCTCCATCTGCTGGATCGGGAAGAGGAATGATTCTGACGACAACGCTGGCTCCGGAAGCGGTCATTCCCATGATACGATTGTCCCCTGGTGTTTCTTTCTTGATTTTGGCTCGTGTTTCTACAGCATCCCATTTCACGAAAACACTCTTTATTATTTCCAGCACTATTGTAGTCTAAACCGGTCATGTTTGCTTGCAATTTATTATAAACCTGTTTGTCTTCATCTCTTAAACATAATCTCGACTTTTCTGCAGACAACTCAGTTAATATTTCACTAAAGGTAAATTTATCATCTGGCCACCGCAAAATTGTTTGTACGATACTATCAAATTTACTAGGTAGATACCGAAGTAGCTGTAAACAGCTATATGTTGCATCATCAAAATTTTGATTTAACGACTTGAGCTGGTTTGATAATCTGAGTAATCGAGCAGCATATAAAGCTACACTTTCATTTGATTTAATTTTACAATCTAAAAAATCTGAAAAATTTTTCATATGGGAGGACCTGGAATCTGGACAATAACTAGCTTTTATCTTTTCCCATGCCTCAATAGGGCTGTCACAATTCTCTATTATTTTTCTATATTCAGGTTGTACATTTAAGTACAAGGTAGATAAGGCATTATCTGACCGGGCTTTAATTTTAGCGATATCAGCCTCAGTTATTGTATCTGTCACTTCCTTAGGAACAACAATTTTTTTGTTAATAATGTCCCATAATCCTCTATCAGTTAGTAAATATTTAATATCAGATGACCAACTATTGTAGTTATTTGCATTTAATTTCTCAATATTATATGTTACATATGCCATTTTTAAGAGGGAAAGAAAACCAAGTTGTAAATTTCTAATTTCTAATTTTCTCGACTTTTCTGCAGACAACTCAGTTAATATTTCACTAAAGGTAAATTTATCATCTGGCCACCGCAAAATTGTTTGTACGATACTATCAAATTTACTAGGTAGATACCGAAGTAGCTGTAAACAGCTATATGTTGCATCATCAAAATTTTGATTTAACGACTTGAGCTGGTTTGATAATCTGAGTAATCGAGCAGCATATAAAGCTACACTTTCATTTGATTTAATTTTACAATCTAAAAAATCTGAAAAATTTTTCATATGGGAGGACCTGGAATCTGGACAATAACTAGCTTTTATCTTTTCCCATGCCTCAATAGGGCTGTCACAATTCTCTATTATTTTTCTATATTCAGGTTGTACATTTAAGTACAAGGTAGATAAGGCATTATCTGACCGGGCTTTAATTTTAGCGATATCAGCCTCAGTTATTGTATCTGTCACTTCCTTAGGAACAACAATTTTTTTGTTAATAATGTCCCATAATCCTCTATCAGTTAGTAAATATTTAATATCAGATGACCAACTATTGTAGTTATTTGCATTTAATTTCTCAATATTATATGTTACATATGCCATTTTTAAGAGGGAAAGAAAACCAAGTTGTAAATTTCTAATTTTATATTTTTCAAAAAACTTCCTTAAACTCAAAAAAAATTTACTATAAATGGAAAAATTCACTATTCAGTTAAAAAACAGCGCCCCCCCCCCCCCCCCGACTTAAAAATCGGGTATATACAAAAAATTGAGCCAAAAACACAATGCACACAAGTTCTATTCAAGTTTTTTTCTCCATAAAACAAAAAAACCCTGGGCCCATAACCCTAATGTTGGGTCAATTATAGATCCAAAGATATACTAAACCAGCGGAGTGCTGAACTAGAGGAAGCTGTATTAAAACTTGTCTATGGAGAAGAAAAAAAAACTAATATGTGCATGTGTAAGAAACAAGAATGACTAAAGTTTTACATTTTAAACTTAACATTTATTGACTGTATATATAACAATAACAAACAGAAACAGAAAACTTAATAAAAATAAGTAAATATAAATTTAATGTATATATATCGAAATTTAAATATTAATTAAATTAATTACTTTAGAATTATCAACTCACGTTTAAATAAACCATGCTCAAGTCGTCAAAAAAACAAACTCTTAAACATATCACATTGGCCATTGAAAAACACTGATAACACAGCAAACATGAGGTCAAAACTTATTTCCGGAAATACATAGCTGTAGTATAATTTAACTATTGATAACACTATCCAAAAAAATAAAACATCGCCCGCGATGTAACGGACAGCGACAGCCGACCTGGCTGACAAAAATAACAACAGGCAGAAGGAAGCAAAAAGAAGCAACCTCTTCAGCTAAGAAACTGTATTTATATCACTCGCGAAATGAACGACGAGCTAACGCCCACTAGCACAACCAATCAGAGAACGGCACATGTCGCGATCGCACAACGTTGACGGAAGAAGCGTCATATGACGTCACCGGAAGTACGATGTGCCGCCTGATGGTGAAAAACGAAGTTAGGTCAGTTGCAGACTTAGCTGTCCTATGAGAAGGTTGTAAAAATAAAGGATGAACAAAAGCTAAATAAACAAAAGATCGTTTTATATTAATTTAAGTGAGTAGAGGTATTTAATTATTTTTATACTTTCAATTATTGTAGAAAAAACTAACATTACATAGAGTTTAACTAATTTTTATATTATATTTAGAAAGTTAATTTTAATTTAAGTTGGGAAAAATATTAAATATTGACTTGGCTAAAAAATGCCATGAAATTCTATAAATAGCACTTGTACCTAATAGCTTTTCTGTGTCCGCGACTATGTCGCGGTGTTTCTGCCACTGGGCATATATATATATATACACACACGTGTGTGTTTCTTAAAATATATATAAAATTTTTCTAAAAAATTTTTAATCAGCGAGTCAAGTGAATCTCAAAGTGTAATAATCATAAAGTTATTGAATAGTAAGCAAAAGAATTTAAAAAAATGTATTGCTTTGCAGAGAGAAGGGGGAAAAAGGTTATACTGGGATTTTCAAAAACACCTAGCACAAATGTAAAGGCAGATAGAGGGTACCAAAATAAGCAATTTTAGTGTAGGTAAATGGGTATGAAAATACCTCTTTGAGGTATTAGATGGCACTGACGAGATCTATAAGTGAAAAAGCTTCTCAGGGTTTTAATTGTCCTTTTCCGCATGAATTTCAAACTGCATTGCGTCACCTTACTGTTCTGCCGTAACAGAAAGAACATGGTCTGCAAAAGTCTTAATTTAATGAGGATTTGTTTACTAAACATTATGACAGCAACCAAGGGCATTGCCAAGGAAAGGGGCGCTTGTATTGTAGCTTAGCTATTTCTGAATTAAATAAATTTTTATTTTTGACCCTTTAAAACAAATTAGGAAATCAGCCTCAGCCTCCTACGTGCCTCTTGCTGATAATATCTGTAGTTACGTCTCTGTTAGCTATCAGATAAACTATCATAATAGTTACCATTGGCAATTGAATATACTGCTGAAAATATGTGATATATCTTATATTTTTTGCGAATATAACCCCAATACATGCACAACCACTGAAAATCTTGGTTTTATCTACACATTCTTTTAGCCGCTGCCCCATCTCTGTTTGCAACTTCATAAATCATAAATGATGGCTATCGTTATCGCGGTCGGTGTTTTTTTTCAGCTTTACAAAATAATAAGAACCCACCAGACTTGTATTTCTTTTTTATGTCGTTGGACAGAAATAAATTTGACTAACTGCACATTTGAAGCTTTTTAATAGAAATTAATTACTATTATAAATTTATGCTTCTTCCTCATTAATTTTAACCACATAAGGGAAAGATTTGAAAAAAAGGGGGTGGGAGCTTTTATTTACTGCTTGTTACATTTTTCAGTTTTTAATCTTCTCAGGTAGATAAAGATCACATACCAGTAGATTATTCCATGATTTTTCCAATAAAAAATGAAGGAACATACTGTGGGTTACATTATTAAGAAATAGAATGGAAAACTTAGCTCTCAAACAGAAACATGTATATAAACCAATAATTCCCCCCCCCTCTTGCCGCAAACAGCAGCAACAACAAAAAAGTTTTTGTAAATGCCAGTTTTGCAAATGCAATAAATAAAATTTTTTCTTTCTTTCTTTTATATATTTTTTTCTCATGCTGATGATTAATGCGAGCTAAAATGTCTGTCCTTCCGGGGACCGCAAAATGATGGTTAGTGGGCCGCATGTGGCCCCCAGGCTGCAGGTTGTGCACCTCTATTTTAAGCTATAAACACAAGTCCAGAGTAAATATTCTCAATAGAATAGAAAAGTGCCATCAATTTACAACCTTGAAAATAACCGATGACACCATGATATTCTAACTTACAGCAATTTACAGGTATTGAATAAACACTTTGGTGCAATCAGCATGTAATTCAACAGTAATTTGTTGATGTTTGTGATAAAGCATTGTAAATATTTAATTTAACATCTATTTATTACATCTAAAAAGTTTTTTTTTTTTTTGCCAGTATTTCATTAGTATAGTGGATATTAAAATATATTTTTAAAATATAGGTATATAAATTCCAGGAGGAGAACTAGGGAGCAGACCTACCCCCCTCCCCGCCAAAAAATTGACATTCACAAATTTTAAAATTAAAGGAAAACAATGTAAATTCACACTGGACTTCTTGAATAACATAAGTGAAGTCATTTTAAGTAATTATATGTCATATTTCAATAAACAGTAATAAAAGTACAGTGAAACTCTTCTCTAGGAGTCCACCTCTGTATAAGGATCACCTACTATATTGACCATTTTTTCCCACTCCTAAAATTTCCCTATCAAATTGAATACTGACTCACCTTCATTGAAGACCCATGTACAAATGCACGAGCAGGTAATATTGTTTGATTCTGGATGTCAAGTGACAGAACACTTTTCGTATCTAACTATTTTCAAAGAGCCACCTCATTACTCACCATTTCTGAAATTCTAGCACGTGTTTCCTTTGAATATGTTGGTAGAGAAAACAAGTGTTTACTAAAACCTTTATATATTTTTAATGTGCATATTATCAGTGAAATTGAGGCTGGAAAAAGTGAATTCTATATCCTACTAATATTCAGGTAATAAATGTAAGAGCTTCTAAAAGAGTAGTGTTGACTTTAAATAGCAAACTTAAAAACCTAGTTTCTATTAAAAATTCCAAACCTATTATATAAATATATACTTTGTAATAATGAATGAAGATCAGGTCTTTTTTAATTAGGAAGAAGGAGGGGAGAAGGGATGAAGTGATTTGCAATTGCAACATGATAATAAATTCGATTATGGTTTAATAATAATAATCACAGACATACTTTTAAAAATCTTCCAGTGCTAAATAGGGAATCCTTTATCAGTTAAGAAATAAAGGAAAAATAAATTGTTTTATTAAGTTTAAAAATTCTTTATTTTCCAAATACTTGTCAAAAGAACCAAGACCTACCACACTGTATCAAAATGAAAATCTCCCTTTATGTTGATATGGAAATCTCCTAGATCTGATATGGGAATCTCCTAGATTATGAGAGCCGAAATGAATAAACTTATTACTAAAATCAAAAGTGAAATTATTTGCTTTAAGGATAAAAAATCTGGTGTGAAACAACCACACGATTTCCATTACCCACTCTTACAAATATTATATGCATTGTTTGGAGATAATGTGATCAGAAGGTATAAGAGTGATAGTGATCTAAAGAAGTAGAAACCTACCATTTTTCTGGTAAGATAAACTTTATACACATGTAAAAACATATAAAACGAAGCTTACATATAGCAAGGTAAAAAATACGAAAAAAAAAATGGTAGAGTTATTTTTTGAAACACCAATTTTCGAGATCTACCTAAATTTCTGACCTACCTAAACAGGGAAGCTGTTAATTTTCCTCTCATAACTACGTGATACATAAGAAATAAATGGATTTATATAACAATTTTCAAGAAAATCGTTAGAGCCATTTTTGATATACCAGCTTTTACCAAAACTCAATTATTGACAGGAAAACAATAATTACATACAAAAGCATATTTAAAAGTGAGTTAATATGGCAAGTTTGAAAAAATCCATACAACCGCATACTTGCCAACTTTTCCGGTTTTCCCGGAAGACTTCCGGTTTTTTAACGTATCTTCCGGTCTTCCGGACAGATGATGAAATCTTCCGTTTTTAAAAAAGTTTCGGATATCGTTTGTTTTAAAAAGAAAACCCAAATGTTCTACGAAAACTCCTGATTCCCAATCTTTCTCCATTCATAACATAAATGTCAACATTCATTTCAAACTTGCTTTATGAGATTCTAGAACATGTAAAGAAATATAATTGTTAAATATTTCTTGCTGATGTAATTATTTTTTGCCCCCTCCCCCCTTTCATTTATCTCCAACTAGTGATCTGCAATCAAATGTTCTGCAGAAGTCTTTTGTTTCCTAATCTTTATCCATCAGCAACATAAATGATAATATTAATTTTAAACTTCTTTCATTAGATTCTAGAAGTAGAGTTGAAATAGTTTAATATTTCTTATTCTGTAATTATTTTTGTATCCCCCCCCCTTCCCCGGATTGTGATCAATCATCAATTCTAGAAACAATAAAGCAATGGAAGTGCTCAATATTTCTCACATATGTAATTATTTTTAGATCTTTATTGCTGAATTTAATGAATCTGTTTATTTTTCCTCGATTAAATTAAATATTTGTACGTCATATTTATGCCAAATGTGTAAACATGGGAAAAAAATGAAGAATAATTTTTCAGGTAGGAAAATGTTTTCCAAATCAATTTAAGAAAATTAATACTCAGTTGGTTTTATGCACGTTTGAAACTGATAATTAGCTACTGCTACTTTTTTTTATATGTATGATTAATGTACATACACAAAAATCATATTCTATTTATTAAAAAAATTAGTTATACTTTAACTTAACTAAATTTTTTGTCTATTGTTAAATAAATTTCTTACAGATTCTGTTTTGTAGATATTTATATGTTGAAGAGGAATAACTTCATTTAAAACTTTTATATATTTAGTATAATCAATCTATTGTAAAACGTTTTTATAGATAGCTTCTAAATATTAAAATTGTGAAACTGGATTGTTTATTACGTCAAAGAGAAAAAAAAAATCTTCCCTTTTTTTTATGAAATCTTCTGGTTTTTCAACAAAAATCTTCCCTTTTTTTATTAAAATTGATTGGCAAGTATGTAACCGTTTTTAAAGGAACGCCTTTGCGAGGCCTGAAATTGAGCTGTTTATACAGAACGCCTATCAATTTTCCTGAACTATCCAACTATATCATTCGAAAGAACATCTAATAGAGTGTTTATATAGCAAGTTTGAAGAAAATCGTTAGAGCCGTTTTTGAGATACGGACTTACGGTACCACTTCCGGTTTCCGATGTCCCACTTCTGTTTTTTCAATTTTCACCAAAATTTGGAAATTTCATCTGTACACCAGACGTATTTCAATTCTAAAGTTCCGTAGCTCTGTCTTTATTAGTTTCTGAGCTATAATAGCCAGAAGATTCTCCACATACATACATACATACATACATACACACACACACACTGACCAATTGCCAAAAACCACTGTTTTGGACTCAGGGGACCTTAAAACGTGTAAATCAGGTGAAATCTCGATATCGAATTTTCAGACCGAATACAATACTTCCATTACCTATGGTAGTAGGGTAATGGAAGTAAAAATGGATTGACTTCATTGAATCAGGATCGCAGTCACAGAAAATTTACCTGGGTCACATGAAATCTGTAAGGCACTCTGATTTATTAGAGGGGCCGCCAAAAATCTGTTGCCTATGGCCACCAAAAGTGTAGAGCGGATATTGTACAAATCACTTATTCATTCAGAAATGATGTTAGGTGGATCAATTTGTTCAGGATATAAATGAATTCTTAGAAAAAAAAATAATATTGCGAAAAAGCATTTAACATTCAAACTAATATTAATGACTATTACAAAGCAATATAGATAAATAATGTAAATTTGAATAATTTCATTCAACCAATTCAAATAATTTCATCATAATACCATTTCAGTCATCATATTTTTTGCTTGACTTAAGATTTTTTGAATGACTCCTATTAAAAGGCCACTTCTCGAAAAACCCATTTTTTTTTTACACATCATGGGTGGATTTTTTAAGAAGGTTTTACTGTATTTCTTTTTTTCCTCACTGCTGTTGTTGCTGTAATAATGTTTTTTTCTGATTCCTTATGAAAACTGTTAGTTTTATCATATAAAATACATACATTAGTTTTAATTGTTTTGCTTTCTTGATACAATGATATATATTTTTTGAAGATCTCCGTTCACAGTGTTACATTTAAAAAAAAATTGCTGAGGCATTTAAACATATTTTCATTTATAGTTAATGTAAATTATTTGAAATGAAATATATTCTGACTATATTGTTCTGGCATAACATGGCATAAATATCAAAATGTTCAAATATTAAAAAAGTGCTTTTTAACATTGGTGCACTATTTAAAATTAACTATCTGTCTATCCATCTGCTGAAATGGATATCAGTTTTTATTCGTGTACATGACACACAGGGGAAAAAAAAAAAAGATTCGTTACAATTTATTGGCAGGAAAATTTTGAAATTTAATTTAATAATGTAAGAGCATCAATTCCTATTAACGAAACTCATAACTTATCAAATTAAGCTACAAAATTTAGGTTTTGCTAATTACTGCGGGGCTGTAATAAGAGGGGTAGCAAGGGGGAAGGGCTGAGCCTCCTCTAACAACCTCTGATTTCCCCCCTCCCCCTAAATTTATATTCACTATTTTGTTGTAATAGGTTTTTGCTGATAAGTATTATTTAAGAATAATACTTTTTCCCAAAATATAAAGTCACTGAATGCTTAAATTATTCTGTGATGACAGATCATCCACCTTTGGTTAGGGTGTTAGGGGAGTGAGGGAGAGGTTATGGTTATATTTAAAAAAAAAAGCCATGACTAACTAGTTTGAGTTTTGGAAAGTGTCACAATGGGCCTCATCTTTTTAACAGAGGTAAAAGAATCAGACCAAAGCTTAAATTTTTACTTTTCTGCAGCGTGTCCTCCGTCCACAGTTGTTTAATTAATGTGATGGGGCAGGTGATGCTCGGACATCAGAAATAAGATATTTGTGTCACTGCCATCACATCCTTAGAGCATTCCTACTCAAAGGGGGCACCCATTGGCTTTTCTGGAATGCACCTGTCAGCCTGTTAGAAATTTGAGAAGTGACACTAACCGTCATATTTTATAAAGAGTTTCTCTTCACATTGCTCAACAGGTGACAGTTTAAGCCTTTTACAAATCCCGGCATTGATCTCGCCACACAATAGAGCCAGAACATTTTCGGTACCGATTTCATCTATTTTCCATTTTTGTTATGTAATCATTCCTGTTAAAAATAGCAGTTTTTGCGGTTTTATCAGTTAGTGCACAAGCTATGGTTTTATTTTCATTTAGTAGTTTGAATTCCTTAATGTTAGCTATATTTGTGTTTCAATCTTTAAATTCTTCCTGCGCAATAGTCCTTAGTTCATTTTTCTGTGTTATAGAAACAGTTAAAAGCGGCTTCAATTTTAGCTATACTATTATTGTTTATATTAAAAGGGGGTTTTAGAATGATTTTTTGTCCTAATTTTAGTATTGCATCTTGGTGTGAATTAAGTTTTATATCTGAAAGATTGATGTATGTACATTTTGTTTTATTTACGATTTCTTCACGATTTTTCTTCTCTAACCAGAATTTGAGTTTTTTGTTCTGCCTATTAGTATAGATATTGCACTTAATTTCCCCAATTCTGTTTCTCATCTCGAAAAATTAATTTTTTGTACAATATTGTTTTATTTATTGTTCAAGGTGATTTACCTTTTCTTTAAGTTTATAATAATTAGAAGTCTTTTTTCTTATACACTCCTGCTCAAAAGTTTAGCAAGATTTTATTATGATAAGTTTTTTTCAATTTAAAACTTCTCTTGATGAAATGTTTCAAATGTTGGGTATTTAAAGAACTGGGTCAACCTCATGTTTTTCGATGAAGATTAGTTTAAGACAACATTTAGGGGGCCGGTAACAAACTGAGCAAAATAAATGTTTGTGATCAAAATAAATACTTATATCTCCGTTATTTAACATTCTATCGTCACACAAATTTATTCACAATTTGAACTGGGTATATATTAACATATACCCAGTTACAGATCATTTCGTTCACTTAACGATACATGGTGAATTAAGGTATAATATGAGTATAATAAGGTGTATTTCACAAACATTATTGATTTTGCTTAATTTGTTACCGGCCCCCTAAATCTTGTCTTAAACCAATCTTTACTGAAAAACATTAGGTAGAGCCAGTTCTTTAAATACCCAATGTTTGAAAGCATTTCATCGAGGGATAAGTTTTGAAACTGAAAACTGATCATTTACAAATCTTTTGAGCAGGAGTGTAGTTTTATTTAGAATCAGATTAAATTGATTCAACAAAGAAACTTGAAAATCCGTTTGGCATAAAGGATTGCTGAAAATTAAAGTATGGTCAGATTCCCAACTATACTTAGAAATAGAAAATTTAGAAATTTCTTGTTTAGCAACATACTGAAAATGTTCATTCAAGATTTCTTTTAGTTTAACCTATGCAAGATATATTGTAATTAAACACCAAACTCATTTCCTGGAAAATTTAGCCATCTACCTTAATCGTGATAAAATTGTAAATGAAAAATCTGATTCCACTTTGCTGTCTACAGCTTGGGAAAATTTTTATTAAATAATTTCCTAGATTTTCTAAGAATAAATAATATATAAATTAAAATAAATAATGATAATTAAATAAATAAAATAAAGATAAATTAATAAAGATAAAAAAAATTAATATTTATTAATAAAAATAAAAAAAAATTAATATTAGGTATATACATAAAAATAAAATCAAAATATATAATCTAATTATTTTAAAACCCCTCTCTTTTTTGTGTGTGTTCTCTTATTTCCCGCTTTTTGTTGTGTTCTTCCTCTGTTTGGTTTTGTAGACTGCTTCCTATTGGTTGGCTGCATTGCTCCTCCTCCTTTGGGTTTTGCCCTGCTTTCAATCTTGCTTTTGCCTCCAAGGCAATAGCACGTATTTGCACCTGAGGAAGAAAGGCCATGACCTTTCGAAACCAGTAATGTTTTCATTAGTTTTATGGTGTGTGAAGAAGTTTTTAAGTTTGAATATTGATTGTACACCAGTTCTTTTATTTAGTATTGAATTTTAAATATCCGATGGGTACCAAGTATCAGCACTCTGGATATCTGAAGGAGGAAATTCAAGCTTAAACTCCCCTCAGATAAAAATATTGTGACTTTTTTTTTTTTTTTTTTTACATCAGTTGTAATTTGTAATGGTAAAAAATAAAAAAGTTGGCTTCTACGAAAGTCAAATTTGGACAAAAGTAGTAACTTCATATCTAAAAAATATAGAAGCCCTATTTTAATTTTGTGGAGTTAGCTAGTTTTTTTCAGAATGATCTATAACATTCCCCCTAATCTTCCCCAGGACAATAAAAAGAGTCATTGATTGTTGTTTCTGAACAAATGGTATTCATGCTCTGTGGTGCATATAACTCTCACTCATTAAACATAAGTCATGAAAACAAAGTTTTAGTAGATTGTTTCAAGAATGAGTTAAATCATGTGCCTATTTGTTTACAATCCACTTTTCCATATACAAGAAAGTTATTTTTGTGACTATTAACAAACCCTCTGGCATTGTCTACACCATCTACCCATTTGATTCTGCTGAGATGATAAAAAAAAAAAAAAAAAAAAAAAAAAAAAACTCCAATTTATATAAATTTGCACTTTTAAAGGAACATCTTGCTAACACACCTGAATTTAGAATTCCCTGTTGCCTTGCATAGATATATTATCAAAAATTAAAATTACTTAAAATAAAAGTACATATATAAATTTTTAGGAAGTCTGTACTTTTACTTTCAAATTTTTTCAATTATTTAAAGTTTTGGTTTTGTATGTTAGAAAAAGTAATACTTACTTTTGATTAAAAAATTTTAATTAATAACCTAACATTTTCTTTCCTATCTGTACAGAATACAAAGACATAAAGTAAGTAAAAAGTATACAAAGAAAAAATTATAAATTTGTGTTGAATTATTACTTTGTACTATATTAAATAGAAGGAAGTATTGGATTCGGATTGGAAGTATTGGATTTTAACGTTTTTTTTTTTAAATCTCCCTTATGTGAAACTGTTGGATATATACCATATATAATTATTTCTCCTTTCTTGTATATTCAATAAAATAAAGTATCAGATTCATAAAAATTTTTGATTTCCGGTTTTCGATGGATTATCACGGTTTGACAGGTCCAGAACAGAATTTAACCATTTTTAGAAAATGTGTGTCTGTGCGTTTGACAAAAATTTTATGGCAACTGTATTTCAGGAACTAGTGCACAGAATTTCATTTAAATTCATTTGCATCTTGACATAAATTAGTGTCTATCAACTTTTGGTGCAGATCTCTCAAGAGGTAGCGCTACTAGACTGCGATTTGTTCTGTTTAAGGGAAGGCTATATCTCAAGTTCTGTTGTGTATATAACCAAACAAAACACAGAATATGAGAGGGTCTTTATGAAACATTATTGTAAAATATATATATTTTAAGTGGGAGTAAAATGTAGATTATAGAAATTTAATCTGGAGATAAATATCTAAATAATGTATCTAACGTAGGATAATGAATTAAAATGTAAAATGTAAATTCATGTAATGTAAATATTAATTTTTAAAGTGGAGATAAGAATTTAAATAGCATTCTGTTATACAATTCCTTCTAAATATTTATGGTATATAGCGGTATTTAAATAGTACTTGCATGATCCGATAGACATAGGAAAACTTGAGCTGAAAAGAAATAATTAAAATAAAACTTACCAGACTGAAGAGATGTTGACAACTTGATTTTCAATAAAACAAGATACTATTTATTGAGTATAATAATTAGACACACATACATGTAGATACTGGCCAGTGATCCTTATATACTAAAAAATAAATGCTGACATTAATAATTTTCACATACATTATTTCTGAGACTTACGAAGTCTATTTCAATCATTTACAGATTTATTTTGATCGAATGAATTGGTGTGATTTCATTTCAATATATATGTATGATATAACATAGAATCACGCCCTCATGTATAAGCGTCGGTATTATTCCGTTATTACTAAGATAGTTTTCACTTGCGATTGTCTTTAATCATGATTTGCATTATTGATGAAATTTAATATCGATGAATTAATAAAAATGTCATTTGATGAAACTCATTTTAAATCATGATGATCTTTTCCATTGTATAAATATGGCTGCTTTCACTTACATTCGTATCAGCAATAAAAACTGTGCATGAACCTGAGTTAACTTTGTAACTGCGGTATTAAAATTAAATTGGCATTTCGTTGAATTCCATGTAGATGGTATTATAGGTATTACACATGGTCCTTCATCACTTTATTTTCTAACGAAGTATAGTATTCGTATCCCCTATTCCATGGCCGGGGGATAGAATTTTGTAGCCGTGCAGGTAAGAGACTGTACGCCATAATGTTGGATGAACACAATACAAAATGGCTCAATAGATGACTCAAAAAGAAAATGTCTCTGTGGTAAAAAGATGTTATAAATAGGTCTCAAATCCAGTTTTTGTAAATATTATCGAATTCCAAGTAAATTGCAACATTGAAGAATGTCATTGTTATCTTTCTAGCTTGACAAAAGTTCAAAATTATGGTATAACTCAAAACATGAAATGGCTGCATGAAAACGACGCCAATGCAGGCTCGGAGACCACGGCAAGAATGCCGGGTTCCTCACCTACGTCCGGTACCAGCTCGTTGCTATCTGGAACTGCTACAACCGATAATTTTTGCTGCTGATTTTAAAACCACGCGCCTCATTCAGCCAATCAGAGTACACGCCCGCTCCTCAAAACTACCAGAAGCTGAACACACCGTCACTTCCGAAGAAGCATCCGGATTTTTCTAGAACATTTTCCCCAACTGCATCCCCTTTTCGCCGCGCGGGAAAATGAAAAGATGCAATGGAAAAATGGCTGACATGGAAAATCGACAAAAAACACTAGCGCGCGTATTTAAATTCTGCAAAATCGTTGTTCTAAAACTTTGAAGTTGAATACCCCAATTCTTGACGTATTTTAATGAGGAAGATATCATTTTAAAGCTAATGACATATAGATTTGTGCTGTACTAATGTCATTCCCGAGATACTTATCGATAGTACTTTATTTTGATATTTAATAGGAAGAAAAACATAGCAAAAATGCTAAAAATTAATGAACGTTCATGTTTATAAGATCGTATAATTTACTTTCTGGAAGGTAGTAGTTTTTTGTCTATTGTTTCAATTAGTCTAAAATTTAGTTTATTAAGACTAATAAAATTGTATGTTAGATTTCTTTTTGTAAAATTGTTCTAACGTTGTTATCTGCACATTTTCAATTATACATAATGATGTATTTTGGCTATTTTAAATTTAGTAACGATGTTTTCGGTAGCTTAATTAAAAAATAAAAATGTTAATAAAGGCGACAGTGTAAGAATTATACTAAATGAATTTTGGTGCAAATCGGCTGATCTCAGATTTTATTGCATTGCATGTAATTGCACAAAACTTGGAGTATAAGAAACTTATTATGTAACAATCTGCTGGTTGTATTTGAGTGCATATCGATCGGTAGGTGACACTGATGTGCTGTAAATTACACTCTTGAATAGGAAGGCTAAATTATAACTTCTATCACATATAAATGCAGCAAACTTGGTATACATAATAATCATTATGAAAATGATTATGACAATTTGGGTGCATATCAGCCGATAGGTGGCAGTGCTATTACTGACCTTCTATGATTTTCCACATGACTACATCGCAGCATCTGTTGATTAAAAGCGCATAAGCCTGCATACTTAAAATAAATATTGTGAAAAGCTATGATTAAACTTTTATGCATGTCAAAGTGGTAAAAAGTTATTAAATGGCGCTCTTATGAAGTTTGTATTCATTTATACATGTTCCATATTATAGAAGTTTTACTGTATACATGCATGTGAAATAAAAAATTAGTATGTTGTGGCTACACAATACTTTCTTCTATATATTAACATAAGAATTCAAGCAGCACCAAAATATTTATGAAATTATTATTTATTAAAATTACTTTCCATGATGAATGCAGATGATTTACATATCAGAGAAGTATAACACTAAATTCCGAATGAAAGTCAACTTATGATGACATCAAAAGAAAAAAGATTTTTTTTCTAAAGTTTTTTTTTTCCCCCATTAAAAATGAAAAATACAATATTATTTGAAATTTTCACAGATATATAGTTCAATTGTTTGTTATAAAGGTGTTGTTAATTTCTTTTGAATGTTACCCATATTAAAAATTTACAACCCCTGGAGGGGGGAAGAGGAAATCCCTCCAGAGGAGAAGTGATGTTCCTACATGCATACAAACTTTTATCTAGTTTACAACTATTATCTACTGTCATCTTAAAAATTATAAGAAAACCATGTTTGATTAAATTTCGTTCATTGGTTCGGGAGATACAGCGTCCAAGAATTTTTTTATGTATACACATAGACAGACATTTCTAAAAACAGTAAAATCGTGTTCAGGAATCTTAAAATATGCAAATTCGTTGAAAACTGGAGTTAAAAAATTTCCCTGAATGCAATACTTTTTTCTTATACCTATAGAAGAAAGTAATACAGGAAAAATGTTTTTAAAAAATTAATGTTTTCTTACTTGTAATAACCAAAAATAGGTTTAAGATTGTTACTACTGACATTGCAGGACTCACTCTCCTTTATAACTGTGGACAGTTTAAATTTTTTTTACTAACCATCGATTCATCGTTTTCTTTGTAAGGAAATTTTCAATGAAAATTAACAAGAGAATTTAGTGTTATTGCGGTATTATCGTTCAACTAAAGAGTCGTTTCAGAGAGTTTTAATTTACTTCTCAATTGGTAGTAATATTTCCAACCTCAAAATTCAAAATAAGGAAATAGAAATTGAACACCCCCCTCCCTCCACACACACACATACACACCTTACTAATGAGCCTGACCACTAACACTTACTGAAGATCAAACCAGACTGTTTTCATTGTTTTAATTTGCTATTTTCAGTCTACAGAAACAAAAACACATTTTTGTAGGTGGGGCTAAACCTCATCATGCACAGTTATTTGCTTTTTGCTTACATGCTGTTTCAGCACCAAAAATTCTGTATATTTTCATCAGTGACTCTAAAGAATTGTAAAAATTGGAGATGTTTCTGTCATTAGACTAGAGGTGCCAACCTGGAACCCGGGGGCCACATCTGGCCCAGTAGCCATCAATTTGTGGCCCACAGAAGGACCAACATTATAGATCGCATAAATCATCAGCAGGAGCGAAAATATAAAAAAGAGATAAAATATTTTATTTTTTGCACTTGCAAAACTGGCATTTATAAAAACTTTCCTTTTTTTTGTGGGGGAGGGGGGGGGGTGAAAATGTTGGATTTTATACATATTTCTAAGTAATGTAAACCACAATAGGTTTCTTAAAATTTTAATGAAAGAATTACGGAATAATCTATTGGTGATTATATATCTTTATCTATCTGAGAAGATTAAAAACTGAAAAATGTAACGATCAGTAAATAAAAGCTCCTTCTCTATTTTTTTTTTTTTTTAATCTGTCTCCAAAACATAATTATATGTATTAAATTAATGATGAAATAATGTAAATGATGAAGTAATGATTTAATGTAAATTTATAGTAATAACTAATTTCCATTAAAAAATAAATAAATAATAATAAAAACTTCAAATGGGCAGTTAGTTGAATTTATTTCTGTCTGGTGACATAAAAAAGGAAAAAGACTGATTGATGCTTATTTATTTTGTAGAACTGATAAAAACACAGACCGCAATAATGATGGGGATCATTTATGATTTATGGGGTCGGAAACAGAAATGAAGCAGCAGCTAAAAGAATGTATAGGACACAATTTTATAGCAGGCATAGCTAACAAAGCATTCAAATGCTTTTATCTTAGTATTATAAATGTACAAATCATTCCGATTTGTAATTTTTTTTTTTTTTTTTTTTTTTTTTAATCTGTGCACAAATGTTTGAATTCTGACAAGAAGAAAAAAACATTTTGAAGTTTTAAAGAACTTTTTGTCTGAGTTAGTGACACATTTATGATCCTCAGACAAAGCAGCAATCAAAAGAATAGTGCTACAGAGATTCCTGCAGCTAAAGAAGTTCCACACTCAGAAATTGGACAAAGTTTTGGTGTCTATTACAACGATAGTGCACCTGATGATAGTGTGCCTCTATCTATCTATCTATCTATCTATCTGTCTATATTTATTTATTTATTACACAGCGAATATATCTGCATACTTTAATTCTTTTATATTATCTTGCGTGTGGCCCTTCATGTCTCAGTCAACAGCAAGAGTGGCCCTTCAGCCAAAAAGGTTGTGCACCCCTATAACAGACTAATAATTTTTTATTCTGTTGTCTGAAGTAGGAAAAAATACACCTTTTTAAATGTTTAAAAAAACATATGTTGTACAGCTATGAAACTAGAAAAAGGGGGGGGGGGGGTTGTCCCCAACCCCCCATATCTACGCCACTGTTCAATACACACATGGAAAAATATATTCTTCATCAAAGATGCTTACCAAGTACCCTTAGAACTATTTACTGACTTACTCTAAATAATTAACTTTGGGATTTTGTAATTGAAATTTACTAGGTATATAAAATGTCAATCAATACATTGTGAATATAGATTTTTGTGCAAAGATATGCCTAAAATTACATGTCTCACTAGGTTCCAGAAAAGTGCAGTTGATAGGAAACTTCAGTTTGAACCAGAAAATAAGTGATTTTAGTGGGGAAAAGTAACTATTATAAAATTTAGAATTATAACTAAAAACATTTTTTTAATCTAAAAAACAATAAATTAATAGTAAATGATTAAGACTGAGATTGCAGTGCCTTGTTTAAGATTATTCTAAGCATAAATTTTGTCTTAAGATGTAAACAAAACACAAGTCTTATTGCAGTGTCTCATTATCTTATGACCACTTCAGAGATATCTTACAACAAATCATAACTGGATGAGTGCACAATCACAACATAGCTTACTCTGCATCTCATATTGGCTGGCTCGTTTCTCCCGAGGAGACTTATGCTTGAGGCATTGTAATACCAAGTTAGGATAGTTCTTATACACGTCCATTCTTATGATGAATCTTAAAATACATATCAAACGTAAGACCGAGGCACCGTAATCCCAGCGTAATGAATTATGCATGATTTTATATGTTTGCCATTGATTAGCTAAATCTGCATGAATCAAATGTAAAAATGTTTTCTCCATGTTACATTTCACTTCTTTCAAATTCAGAAATGGTCTCAACCATAACATCCATTTCCCGCACAAGAATAAGTAAGATTATATATATATATATTATATCTAAGCACAAATCTAGAAAACATTCAAAACATTGAAAAGGTTGGATGTTGTTGTCTGTTGTTTCTGAAGACACAAATACCTCGATACTTTCTACTGCTAAGTGATGTTATTTGAGTGGGTTTATCGCAAGAGATTTATTTATGCAGTGCTCAATCAGTAATGACCAAGGATTCATCCCTAGGGATAAGTCGGAGACATCAGGGATGTCAAAATTGCAATGACCTTTTGTATAGAAATCGTTCCACCTTTGGAAATTATTAAACAGCAATAAGTATATTCTGCAAGAAGATTGGAAGAAGACCAAATCTATACATAAAAAAGCAATGTTCTTGTATAGCAGCGTTAAATGGGGTCCACAGGGAAAATATTTTTTCAGGGGACAGGAGTCCATAAAATGAGGACTGTCCCCAGAAATCTGGTACATTTGATGATCCTAATCTAAACAAAAGAGTGACTTTAATAAATGTACATTTTAACCATAAAGTACCATACCTGTATCGTATCTATTGCCACACTCTAATTAAGTGATTGATTCGGTGATTAATTTTAAAAGGGTGCTTTCAATTGTTTGCTCTTAGCAGATAGAAATTTAAAGATAAAACTAGCTGGAACCCATCGAATTCGACGGTTACTTTATTGACTGAAATGTTTAAAAAATTGTCGCATCACTATTTACGATATTTCACTTAAAAAAAGAAATTCGGAAAAATGCTTATAAATAGAAATGAACTTTAAATTTTGTATGATTTCATATCTTTAACTCCATTTTGCTTGAATTTCTATTTTTAAATAAAAGCATCGCAAAAAAAGTAATTAACTCTAACAAAAAAATTACCTCAAACTAAACAAAGGCACCGCATACGCCGGTCGCTAATAACATAAAAAAATTAACCTGGAACTGAACGAACCCGCTCGGTGTTACCCAGGCCCATGATACCTTAAATGAACCTTAAATTCATACGATTTTATATCTTTAACTCAATCTTGTTTGAATTTCTGTTTTTGAATGAAAGCATCACGAAAAAAATTACCTCGAACTGAATGAAACTCTGCCTTGTGACCCCGGTGCCTGCAGCAGCGCATACGCGGGCCGCTAATGTAAAAAAAATTTTAAAAATTAATCTGGAACCGAATAAACCCGCCCGGTGTTGCCCGGGCCCATGATAATAACCTTAAATTTGTAGGATTTTATATCTTTAACTCAATTTTGTTTGAATTTCTATTTTTAAATAAAAGCATCGCAAAAAAAATAATCAGCTGTAACAAAAAAATTACCTCAAACTAAACAAAACTCTGATTTGTGACCCTGAGGCCTGCGGCAGCGCATACGCCGACTGCTAATAACATAAAAAAAATTAACAAAAATTAACCTGGAACTGAACAAACCCGCTCGGTGTTACCCAGGCCCATGATACCTTAAATGAACCTTAAATTCATACGATTTTATATCTTTAACTCAATCTTGTTTGAATTTCTGTTTTTGAATGAAAGCATCACTAAAAAAATTACCTCGAACCGAATGAAACTCTGCCTTGTGACCCCGGTGCCTGCAGCAGCGCATATGCGGGACGCTAATGTAAAAAAATTCCTAAAAATTAATCTGGAACCGAATAAACCCACCCGGTGTTGCCCGGGCCCGTGATAATAACCTTAAATTTGTAGGATTTTATATCTTTAACTCGATTTTGTTTGAATTTCTATTTTTAAATAAAAGCATCACAAAAAATATAATCAGCTGTAACAAAAAAATTACCTCAAACCAAACGAAGCTCTACCCTGTGACAGCGCATACACGGACCGCTAATAACATGAAAAAATTCCAAAAAATTAACCTTGAACCAAACAAACGTGGCTTATGGTGATGGTGATAGGGTAATTTGTAAATATTGGGTTAGATTTTCACAATTTTCTAAAAACAGCAAGGTGTGTATTCATTATTATTATTTTTTTTTATTATCTTCTTTCTTTTACTTAGTTAAAGTTTATACTTTGAATTCTAGAGTATTGTAATAGTACTGAAAGATTTGTTCCTTTCCTGTTAACATTTGTATACGTTTATATGAAATGTTAGTGTTAAAATTTTACCCTTCTTACTACTTTGTATGCATTTATACGAAATATTACTATTAGCATTTTTTAAAGTTTTGTGTGCATATAGTATATTCAAAATGTTAGATTATTACAATTTTCGCGAAATTGCACCTGATGAAAATTGCATCGAGCTTTATCAATATTTCTGTATTGCACCGAAAATAAGTATTTTTATTTTTAGTTACTCCCATTATTTACTTCGTTTATTTTTGAAATCTTATTATAATAGTATGAATAAATTTAATCTAAAGTGATTATTTTATGTTTATATACTTGTAGCGTATGAATTTCTTTTTGCATTCTTGGACGCTCTCAACACCCCTGCTTAATGTAGATTATTTTTTGAAATAATGATAATGCACAAACCAATTTCCATCAGGTACAATCTCGCGATTATTGTAAGCATATATAATTTTTGAACTAAATAAAAGATAGCTGCAGTAGAAAATAAAATCTAAACAATAACATTTTAAATAAACACATAAAAAGCAGAAAAAAAGTAGAGTTTCCAGTGCTATATACACAATACTCTAGATCTCATACAAAGGCGTAAACTTTACACATAGAGGAATAAATAATGCATATAGGACACCTTATTGTGTTTGAAAACAAAAACAAAAAAAATAATTAAGTGGGATATTTGAAATTTCTTTTTAGAGAATTACAATTGCAAATTAAACAATTAAAAAAAAGTCAAATGTTAGTTTTCTTTCCCTTTTTTTGACTAAGGAGAGGTACTTCTTCAGTATTCAGGATCTAAATTTTCATAAGAAACACAGAAGGAATTGCTCATGTTATTACTTAATCTCTTTTAAAATTTATTTTCAATTTTATTTTGAGCATTCAAAAAGTGCAGTAACTGGAATAACTTAAATTATTTAATGTATAATCATCGCAATTTATAGCCTTCACACTTCGTAGTTGTTTGTTGTTATAATACACACTTCATATATCCTCTTAACAGATATTTATAATTGAGAAGTATTTTGAAATAATTACATAATATATCCTTATTTTTTTTTCCTTTTTTAATCAAGAAATTTTATAGAAGTTTTAAAAAAAAGATCACTACAGGCTTCAAAGCAATTAATATATTACCCAACTGAACTAAAAAATTGATGAAATACTCATAGAGCAATGTGAAAAAATTAGGGCGAAATCCCCCTTATGATATATTTTTGAGTGAGACTTTCCAAAATATTCAAAGATTCTTGCAATCACACCCTCTAATCTAATAGGAACCTTGAATTAACTGCGCTTATCTGTACATCGTTGAATGAAATACTTTGATTTAAATTAAATTCTGAAAAATAATTCAATGGAAAGTAAATCAAATGTGATAGATACTTACGTATATTAGCATAATTTGTGAACCAAAAATGGTTCGCAGCTTAAAGAGTTAGGTACCAAACATAAATATTGTAGAGAATTTTCCCATCTTTATTATATATTCAATCCAGGTTTATGAATATTTGAAGTACAACCATAATTTTAAAAACCTAAATTTACAGAAGTCATGTCAGTGAGTACAAAAGAAAGAGCGTTTGAATTATATTTTACAGAAATAAAAATATTAAACGTAAAATTAATGATAAATTTGGGATGTTGCATTATGACATACGCTGGTGTACCATTGAGTTATTTTGAGTTGTAAATTTTTTTTTAATACTACATTTGCCTTGAAAATGCTGTCATTTTTGGTTGAGCACCCTCCGCTCCTCTAAAAGTAATAAGTAAATACTTTTTACATTCACTAAAAACAGAACTTAAATTAGTACGACAGGACTATCCTTCCATATAAAGACATGCAGTCACTGTATCTCATTCTCTAGCATAGGTTACTTTATATATATATTATTATGCAAGCATAAAATTTGTGGTACACTTTTAACATATTAATTATGGAAGTAGAGGGTTGAAAATGGTATCATTCGAAAGGTATGGTTAGCCAGATGTGCAGAATAGAAAAATTATTTATCTGTTAAGAGGATATATGAAGTGTGTATTATAAGAACAAACAACTACGAAGTGTGAAGGCTAAAAATTGCAATGATTATGCATTAAATAATTTAAGTTATCCCAGTTACTGCACTTTTTGAATGCTCAAAATAAAATTGAAAATATAAAAAAAGCACTGGAAACTCTTTTTTTTTTTTTTCTGCTTTTTATGTGTTTATTTAAAATGTTATTGTTTACATTTTATTTTCTACTGCATCTATATTTTATTTAGTATATTCAAAAATTATATATGCTTACAATAATCGCGAGATTTTACCTGATGGAAATTTGTTTGTGCATTATCATTATTTCAAAAAATAATCTACATTAAGCAGTGGTGTTAAGATCGTCCAAGAATGCAAAAAGAAATTCATACGCTGAAACTTATAAACATAAAATAATCACTTTAGATTAAATTTATTCATACTATTACAATACGAATTCAAAAATAAACGAAGTAATAATGGGATTAACTAAAAATAAAATTACTTATTTTCGGTGCAATACAGAAATATTGATGAAGCTCGATGCAATTTTCATCAGGTGCAATTTCGCGAAAATGGTAATAATCTAACATTTTGAATATACTATATGCACACAAAACATTAACACATCTTTCAATACTATTACAATACTCTAGAATTCAAAGTATAAACTTTAACTAAGTAACAGAAATAAGATAATAACAAAAAAAAAAAATAATAATAATGCATAAATACCTTGCTGTTTTAAAAAAATCCATCACCGTAAGCAAGCCGCGAAAGTTAGTCACTTCATGACGACGCCATTAAAGTAAAACACGAACGAAAACGACGGTCTTTATGCTTAAGGAAAGGAATCGACCCTGCTTCAGTTGCTTCCTATTGGTTCAAAGTAAAACGTGTATGTTTCAGCTATTGGTCTCCGATTGCGTTTAAGGAAAGGAACAGCCTTCGCTCATGCTAAAATCGGGCGATTTTGGTCTTAAGGAAATAGCTCTGTGTTTTAATATATAAGATGGTAACATTGCAAATCCACAGCAACAACAACAGTGTAAAAAAAATACAATGAAATTTTCATAAGAAAGCCACTCATGATGCTCTAAAAAATGGCCCTTTAACTCTTTTGGTCCCACAAGTATGAAATTTTCATCTACCTCAGAATCCCAGACAAACAGCCGAGATTTTATCCCCCACAAAAGCACACAGCAGTTTCTATTTCTATTCATGCGCATGCCAGTTCACTTTGCCTTAAGATTAGCAGAAAAATGGATTATTGTTTGGTCAGGTTTCACTACAGAGTGCAGTAGGATGTGCAATATATTTTCCATGAAATGCCTGGTGCTATCACCAAAAAGAATACTTCTGCTTTCGAAACTTAATAAATATAAGAATTTCAATTCACATAGTATTTATGCAATGCCATAAAGCTGTTATTATATTGTCTATAATAATGACGATTAAAACTGAATGCATTTTATTTTGTTTATTTTAAGATAGGACATATACAGGGTTTCTAACAAGTTCATTTTATAAATTTCTTTTTCGCACAAAATTTTTTTTATATTTACAAAAAATAACAATTAGCTGAAGTGTAAAGAATTATTAAATTGCTGTGTTAAAAAGAAGGCATGCTTAATTTATAGCTATATTTATATTATCTTGATATATATATATATTTTTTTTTTTTAACAATTATTTTCTTTCTTTGATTTCTTTTTTATTCTTTACATGTAATGTTTTGAGTATATATATACACATATAGCAGCTAATACAAACGGAATTATGTAATTTAAAATATGTAAATATTCATTCAATATTCAATCTTAACAAGAAAAAGACTAACTGTAAATTTCTGAAAAATGAATAAAAAATAGTAAAACTAAAAATTCTTTCATAAATAGAATTTAATTAAGTAGCTGAGTCTTATTTTTGATTCAGACTGCTGCTCTTTGTGTAATTGTAAACACTACACACACACGCATATATATGTATATATGTACCTGTATATGTATATAATTTTAAATCATAGTAAAATTTAATATAAGAATAACATAATTAATGCCAATTTCATCCATTGTGTATATATATATATTTCTTGAATCATCTCCATTCTGTTAAATTTATCTTTTTTTTTTTTTTTTTTTTTTAAGTGAAACTTGCAAAACAATGCGTTAAAAATTAAGTACATTTTAAATATTTTTTTCTTTCCCTTTTTAATATATAAATTATCATTTTTTTTAACATTCTATGAAGCAATTCATTCAACCATAAAATTAATATTTTATATGTTTAAATAATTTGTTTAAATTTTAAATATTTGAAATTCAGCAGTAATTTTAATTTTTTAAATAAAAATTTAATTAACATTTTCATGCACAAATAATGCATGTATCACTGTATGAATAAATCTATTTTCTTAAACTGATAATAGTTTTTTTTAAGTCATTGCATAAGAATCGCTCTTTCTTATTTAATCTAATTATTTTTAACTATTTATTTTTTCAGAGCTAGGAAATCTTGATAAATGCAATGGAAAAATATATTTTATAATAATTTTTTAATTGTAATTTCAGACAATAGGCTCTAAAAGATGGATGTTCCAAAGTAATAAATAAAAATAATAAAGTAATATTAAAGTATCAAACACCCTAAAAAAAATTAAATTAAATAAAAACTTTTAGAAATTCTTTTGGCTAGAAACAATAATGCAAAACTTTACTAGTCAAACCAGACGAATATTACAGCATCAAAGCTGCCCTTGCATCTACATTTACAGATGATGAAGGGGTGTGCAATTATTTCTTGTGCAATTATAACGAAGGGCTGATAATTTGTATGAGAGAGGGGTATTACAATTTTTATTTATGATTTTGGTGTTAGCAGTAGGTTTTCGGTATATAGTAGTGTCAAAAGAATTATTAGGGTTTTTTATAATTTTTATGTCTAGAAAATTTAGATTGTTGTTGGTTTCTTTTTCTATGGTGAACTTAATATTGTTGTCAAGATTGTTAAGGTCGGTTAAAATGTTGTTAGGGTTTTCAGAGTTAGGGATTATGGCAAAAATGTCATCGACGTATCATGTCCAGAGTTTGCATTTGTTAATAATGTGGTTGGCAGAATTTTCGAGGAGGCGGAGTTTTAATTCGCCGATAATGCCGGAGATGGGGATCCCATAGGGACCCCTTGAGTTTGGTGGTAAAGGGGTCCCTATGGGATCCCCCATCTCCGGCATAAATAATGAAGCCTAAATTAGGCTTCATAAATATACTTCTAAAGATACACTTGTGTACAACATTTGTTAGATTTAGGTTACTCCTTTTTCGTATGAAAACATGATTAGAAACACTCTCACATGTAAACAACCTTATCTTGAGGTAGCCTTATATTGAGGTCTAGCTGTATTATAATGAAACGTGAAGGGCAGCGGAAATAGGATTTGCCCAGGGCAGCAGATGAGCCAGATCAGGCCCTGCTAAAAGGCAACATATTCAAAGAATAATAACCAAAAAACAGAATTCAAAAAACTTCATTTTTGAATGAAATATTCTTATAAAAATGAAACAACAAAAATCGAATAGGATAACATGGGAAAAGAGAAAGAGAGATATCTAACTGATGTATAGCCTTAAGGGAGTGCACTATCTATCCTCGCTTGCAATCAAATTCTATATTATTCTATAGGAAATTTCTTATGAGAATTATATATTACTTAATACATATTTTTAATATTACGCTTTCCCATTACATTCAGAAAAAGCACATCATAATTGTGTATGTGGCAACCTCTTTTTTTAGTGAAAAATTTATTTGCCTAAGGTTACACAGTTAGATATTGTTGCATACAAAGTTTGATAATTAATGAAAGATTTTTTTATTTTTTATTTTTTTTTAATAAGTTAAAACTTAAGGTTTGGATTTTCCCAAAAAGATGTTTGGAAACCACATGCATGTGTTTTTGACATCTTTGATGTTTAGAACTACTTCTGAAATGCTGCAATGGCTAACAATTTTCATTTGAATAAGATTTATTTTTCAGCCCCCACCCCCCTCTTCTCCTTTAAGAACCCCCTCTGGTATCACTGGCTGGTTACAACCCTGGATTATCATTTATTTACTCTGTCATACAAAAATAAAATCTATTTTTTATTGATTATTTATATTTGCAATGTGTTTAAAATTGCACTCTTTGAAACATAATTAAATAAGATTGTATTAAAGAGTTATAACTATAAAAGTATTCGTAATTATACCCATAAATAAATTCTAATTATTAATTTTCCTTTTTTGTAAACCCTTTTTTTTAATATAAATATTTGAAGATTCAGAATGAGAAGGTTGAAAGGAAAGATTGCAAAAAATGTCATATTATTAAATTGTATAATCATGTAGTCATAAAATATGTTCTGTCAACTTAGTTGCATTTTAATTTAATTTTTAATTGTCAGCATATTTTGGTGTTTCTTTAAAACATTACACATGCTAGAGGAATTGCATTTCCTCTTCAGAGGAATGCTTTAAGGTGTTGATTTTTTTTTTTTTTTTTTTTTTTTATGTTGTTGTAGAAGCAGCATTGATCTGCTATTATAAAAAGACAAACTTAAATTCCCATAATTAAATAATATATAGATGCATAATAATCATACATAGCATACATTAATAGTATATCGTTATCCCCCTATCCCATTCACATTACATAGAATTTCTATTTTCTTCCATTTCCATCTCCAACTTGTTTAATTATGAAAGCTTTTTTTATTGTTTAAAAGTATAAATAATAACTATGCTCAAATTTTTGAGTAATCATTGTTATATGTATATATTAAATGAGGTTGCCTTCTTTTTTTAAAAAAAAGTGATTGTCAACACCCCCTATAGACCCCTTAATTACATTTTATGTGTTGTAGTTGCTGTTCCTGCTAATGTATTACAGACACACATACGCGCACATGTATTATTCTAAGAATTTTTGTTAAATCTTTCAAAAATTTTCCATATAATAATTACAAATAAATTACTGCAACAATTCCATAATGCAGTCTAATATATTTACGGAATGCACACTAAAATTATGATTGCAAATATTTAAAAAATTTAAAATACCTTCTATTAAAATTCATTGAAATGCAGCATTTTCATAATATGTTTCGACACGCCATCGATCGCAGTCATCATCAGATGTTAGTAGTGCTGCTTTGACCATCTTCACTGGACCTTTCTTTCGCTTCTTCTTTCATTACGTCTTCTTTACGTTTTTTCTCGTACATCAGCTGTTGCCATTCATCAGGTATTGTACCATGCTTCCGGTCGTTGATAGCGGTGTTAGTATTTATATAATATATGAAATAATAACAACTAACACTACACCCCTGTCAATGACCAGGAGCATGGTACAATACCTGACGAATGGCAACAGTTGATGTACAAGAAAAAACGTAAAGGTGACGTAATGAAAGAAGAAGCAAAAGAAAGGTTCAGCGAAGGTGGTCGAAGCAGCACTATTAATATCTGATGATGACCACAATCAATGGCGTGTCGAAATATATTATGAAAATGCTGCTTGCAAAGGATCTTAATATAAGGTATTTTAAATGTTTAATTAGTCCTTTATTTATATTTTAAATATGATTGCAAATTTTGATCTAACATAACATCTTAAAAAATTTTAGCCCCTCCAAAAATTAAGTGCTAGGTCTGCCGCTGGTTATATAAAAATATTTTCAACAACAAATTTGTCGTCCATATGGGTGATTTGGGTGACATATGTTGGGAAACTCTGTGACATTTGTTGCTTTGTCACCATACTGTTGTGAACCCTTGCAATGACCTCAAAACAGTTACCCTAGATGCAAGTACTTTGAACAAAAATATAAATATAATAAAACTATATTAGACAGATCTCAAATTTAGTGCCAAATGTCTATAATTTTCATAATACGATCAGTACTTTTGCCAATATAGATGTATTTCATCGAAATGTTTATTTTCTGTTATGTGTTTAACCAGTTCAAAAAGTTGGCTACTATTGAGACCTAATTTTGCTTAAAATTTGCCAGATCAATATCTTACTCTCCAAAACCCTTTATCATTTATTTTTATTGCACATAAAGATAAAATTTGTAATATTTCATCGCAAGATTTGAAAATTCGGGGAAACATATTTTTTCTCTGCGTAAATTTCAGATTATAGGAAAAAATGCTCTAATGCAAAATGATACTGGTATGAATTATTTATGAATTAGAAAACAAATGAAAACATACTTAAGTAGAGTAATCAGGCATTATTTATTTTTGTTAAATGCAATTTAATTAGTTATAAGCTCCATTACTAATAAATATTGTAAATTAATAAATTTAAACTCATAATAAAAATTGTAAAGCTTTCACAATATACTTTGTAAAGTATATTAAGTATATAAAGTATATTGTGAACGTATATAGTGAGTAGTATAGTGTGAAAGTATATTGTGAGTTACTTTGTAAAATATATTTTATTTACAGACAATCTCAGTTTTTGATTCTTTGTTAGAGACCATTAAGTCCCCCCCCCCTCTTCCCTGATCAGAGCTTGTGGGTCCTTTATCACTGTCAGTTTTCTGTAGTGAACTTCATGGCATATTATAATTATGGCAATTCAAGCTTACTCAGAGTTGCCAATACTCATACATTTTTCAGCCACTATTTATAAGTAGCCATCTTTTGTGATTTGTTTATGAGATTGCAAAAGGCAACATTTCTATGAAAAAGTGGTGGCGGAAAAAATGTGGACTTCGGCAACTCTGCACATTTGCAAAGAAAGTATGAGTGAAGACAGACAAATGGACTTTATGCATCACACGTCACTGCGGGTATATAAAAGTCTCTACGCCAATCACTGAGCTGGAAATTTTTGTTTACTGTTGCATTAGCCAATACCAGTCGCTGAGAAATGTAAATACCCGCAGCCGTTGCCACTCGTGCATAAAGTCCATTGAACTGATAAATATCTTTTAGTTGCATTGGAAAGTGTAAAAAATAAACTTTCATTCAATACAGCATTGAATTATATATACACAGAAAAAATAAGAGGAATTTTGGAGAGGACGATGCCTCTCCAAAATTCCTCCTATTTTTTCTGTTGCAAATCTTTTTTTTTTTCCTCTCCTTTTAATTTCTCCTATTTTTTTTTTTTTTTTGCATGGTAACCCCTCTGAAAATTTTCAGAGGGGTTACAAGCCCTAATGCTCCCCCACAGTCAGCACCTATTCGTGCTCTTTAATTAATTTATTATCATTCTTCTTTTTTTCTTTTGTCATTCTTATATAACTTCCTGTTTCTTTCTTTTCTTTTCTTTTTTTTTTTTAAGAAATAAATAAGGTAGCCTATGGATGCTTGAAGTTTCTAATGGATTTACTAGTTGGATACTAATAATTTCAGATTCTTTGGAAAGTGTTTTGCTTTCATTTGGATGTTGATACTAATTTACTTAACCTTTATTTTAAGGGATTTCTGTTGTGAATTTTTGCTTACTTTTTTGTTCACCTATTTTATTAAGTTTGTGACTTAAAAAACAGAAAATGGACAAAAAAGGAAATCAAACTTCACAACAGTAATCCCCTATTAATAAAGGCAGTTCTCATAAAATCAAATAAAAAGCACTAAATTAGGTATCAGTATCCCATTAAAACCAAAATATTTCCCAAAGAAACTAAAATGGATCCAGTGAGTACACTAAAATAGAAACTAAGATCCAGTAAATACATTAGAAATTGTGGGCAAAAAGATAAATAAGTAAAATAAAGAAACAGGAACATTTATATTAATGACAAAATGAAAAATTAATACACAAATTAAAAAGCACTATAATAATATAAAATTAGGTCAAATTATTACCACTAACAAAAAACAATAGAGATCAGAAATTAGATATTAATTTCAATAATTGTAAAAAACCAACCACCAAAACAAAACATATGCAATAAACTGTGAAACTGTCGAAATCTTAACCAATGTACGTGCATATAATGATGTGGAACCAACAAGAAATCTAGACATAAGGTAGCTCAAATCAAGTAAACAACAATGAAGCCAAGTCATCAAAACACCTGAAGATAGCTAGGCACACAGCAGAAACGTTTAGCTTCCTAAGAACTGTTTCAAGGTAAAACTTAGTTTTTATACACTGCTCAAAACAAAAGGATATTGAAAGTGTTATACAAAATAATGGTATAAACAAAATTATTTCTGCAGAAAATGAAAGAAGAAAGTTCAACTTAATGAAAAACAAAGCAGAAGAGGATGAATGACATTCAATAAGTACTGCATTGTGTAGATCAGTGCAATGTCTCATCAGAGTCATTTAAGTGATTTGGAAGTTTCAAGAGTTGTTGATCATTTAGAGGGGGTCAAACAGCAGAATCCACAGGAATTTCACAAAGTGGGATTTTTAGGATCTGGAACTGTTTTTTCTTTGGAAACTGGAATTGCAAGTCAAAGACTAGGGCAAGGTTGTAGATGTGCAACAACATCCAATGAAGATCGATTTTTAATGCTAATGACTCGTAGATGCCGAAATATGAATGCCATATTCAATATAAATTCAATACCTTTATTTTTCTTCGTTCATGGCAGAAAGTTTTTTCGCGCGGGGATACCCTGCGTCAACTGTGCCTACTGCTTGTCGTGGATGGCGGCTGTTGATGTCTTGATCATCACTTTTATTTATGAACAGGTGATGCCACACTTTGTCAATCTCTACCGATTTGTGGTCATTAATGACATTTTTATTTTGCGCGATTTCGATGCTCTCTCTAAAAAATGCGTAGTTTTGGTTATTGTAGTTTGCGATTTTTTTTAACTCTATTGAAATCTATATCTATATTGTTTTCTTGATAGCATCTAGCTAATGCGGTGCTATTTCGATTAAATTTGATGTCATTTTGGTGTTCTTTAATTCTTGTTTTGATTTTCCTTTTAGTAACTCCTATATAGTGGTATTCTTCATTTTCATGATTTTTAAGTGGGATCTTATATATGCCTGCAGTTTCAATGGGGGAAATTTGGTCCTTGTCGCTTCTTATTAATTGAAAAATATTGGGATTGGGTTTGATTGGAATATTTAGATTGAGTTTACTAGCGGCGTTACTTATTTTATTTGAAGTACCTTGGTTATAGGGTATAGAAAAAGTAAATTTGGTGGGGGGGAGGGTTGTCCACTAGGAATTTTATTTAGCTGTTTAATTCGTTTTTTATAAAGTTGATCTACTACTTTTTTGGGGTATCCTGCTTCCGTGGTCAATTTACTTATGAAATTTAATTTTTTGTTTAAGTCAGACTTTACAGAACATATTAAGATAGCACAGTTGATGTAACTACGTATTGCGTTAATTTTATAGCGATATGGTGTTCTACTTCTATTGTTTATGATTTCATTACTAGCGGTGGGTTTTCGATAGTTTTAAAGTGGTTATTGATTCTCTTAATTTAAACATCAAGATAGTTGGTTTCATTATTGTTTTCTTCTACAGAAGTGAATTTTATATTGTCATCTAGCAGATTGAGTTGATGAAGAACTTCTTTCGTGTCATAATTATCTTTAATTCCGGCAAAAATGTCGTCCACATAGTGGACCCAAAATTTAATTTTATTTTTCACTAGCAGGCTACGCCCGCTTTGCTGGTCACTATTTTTAAATGAATCATTATAATTAATGAATTCTCAAAATTGCATTAATTTTTATCATGTGAAACAAAAAAAGAAAAAAAAAACTCTGATCGGGAAAAATGTCGCGCCGGGTTCCCACTGCCTTCGGCAGCGTAGACCCGTGCATGATGCACACGCAGGAATGCATATATATGAGTGCTGCGCGCGAATATTCCTTCATCACCCTTTTGAATTCTCAAAATTCCATATTATTACTCATAAACTTCTATTCTTAAGAAAAGGAATAAAAATAAAAATAAATCATTTCTGATTGGGTAAAAACTCACACAGTGTCCCCTCTGCCTTCGTCAGCGTAGACCCGTGTGCGTGCAGTGCTCACGAATTCATATATACGCAAGCTGCACGCGCGTATTCCTTCACCACCCTTCCTGTCCCTCCTTAATTTTACACTTTCGAAAATATCCTCATTCAACTCGTAGGCACCTAAAACCTATATATACCAATTTTGAACGGTCTAACTCAATTTCTAATTTTTTGGCCCCCTTGAGGACATCTTAAAACATATAAATCAGGTGAAATCTCGAATAATTGCCATTAGCGCCTTCTATTGGATAAATTTAATGTAGGTTATTCGATAATATAAAAGTACTTTAAAATAACTTTCGAATGATGTATTAAAAATAATTTAATCATATTTAGAATTCAAAATATTGAAATTTTAAAATATTGTAGCGCCATCTGGCTGTAGAAATTTCTGTAATCTACTGTTCAATTCCAAATCAACAAAGCTTTCAAATGATGTATTACTTATGAAATTATTTTAATTAGTAGCTGAGATATAAAAGAAAACCTAATCAGGACACCTTAAAACGTGCAAATCTGGTGAAATCTCGAATTCCACTTCCGATAATATAAAAGCTCTTTAAAATATCTTTCGAATGATGTATTAAAAATAATTTAATCATATTCAGAATTTGAAATATTGAAATTTTAAAATATTACAGTGCCATCTGGCAGTAGAAAATTCTGTAATCTACTGTTCAATTCCAAATCAACAAAGCTTTCAAATAATGTATTACTTATAAAATTATTTTAATTAGTAGTTGAGATACAAAAAAAAAAAAAAAAAAAAAAAAAAACTAATCAGGACACCTTAAAACGTGTAAATCACCTGAAATCTCTAATTCCATTACTTATGGAAGTCGGTTAATGGAAGACGACAAAAATTTGTGGCGTCTACTCTTGAAATTCAATTCAAATAAGTTTCAAAATGACATATTACTTTTGAAATTATGCTAATTAGAAGCTGAGATACAAAAATGATATAAACACTATTATAAAACAACTTATGTCTGATTTTTTCATGGTTTTCTCCTAAACTTGCGTAATTCTGGGCTAAATACTGTTAGAAATCAATAGTATGAAATGTGAAAGAAGTATCAAAATTTGAAACTCTGCAAAATATAAAAGAATAAAGGAGTTCTGGGTTTTCCGTTGTTTTCTCCGAAACAACTGTTCCTTTTCTCCGTTTTTGCCCCTTCCCCCCACCCCCCCATCCTTTCTGTCCCTTCTAATAATTTTACACTTGAAAATATTCGCAATCAATGTATCTTTCCTTGGAACCTAATAATACCAATTTCAAACACTGTAACCCTTTTTTTTTTTTTTCCCCTTCGCCCCCCCCCTCCCCTTTCCCCTCAAGCCCTTCCTAATAATTCTACACTTTCAAAAATATTCATTATCGAATTATCGGGCGTTAAAACCAAATATTACGAAATTTCAACGGCATATCTCAATTTAAAATAAATAACTGCAAAATATAAAACAAAATTTAATCTAATTTTTTTGTTTATCTGGATATTTTCATGAAAATTGAACAGTAGCTTTATAATATGCTGTCTAAGCCGAATATTAATTCAAATGTAACGTGAATGAAAATTTGAAAAAAGTTTGAAAATTGCAATTTTTATCCCCACTGTAAAACACGTGGCATCTTGATCGGTTACTATCATTTCCTTTTTCATGGCAGACGGTGGTCTGGCATTTGAAATGTTGCCACAAAAAATTCATACTTTAGTTAATTTTAAAAAATCTAATTGTTGTACCGATACGCCGCTTGCACACTTAAATTCAGAAAAAATTCCCCTTTCATTTGGTACCAAAATCGTAACGATCAGACAAATATTTCTAATTTATTTTCCACTTTTTTTAATTTTAACTCCGTTAAAATATCTTTTTTTATGCAATGGCGGTGAATTCTCAGTCATTGAGATCGCTTTCTGAGTAGATATTAGTCGACATTTTAATTAAATTCTCCACAACTAATTAAAATTTTTTAATTCTAAGTTGTTAAATTCTAATTGAGTTATAATTTTGCTTCTTGTTTTACGAATTCTTTAATTTTTTTTAAATTCTGTTTCGAGGAGGCCTCGGAAAGGCTCCAGAGCATCCGTATGTCTTGTACTTCTGCGTTCAATAGGGGCTGAACGTATAAAAGAACAGACAGACAGACAGACAAACCTTTCCATTTATTATTATAGATTATATCAATAATTTTATTTTCCATTAATCTTAATTTAAACTCAGCTACGATCCCCGATATGGGGGAGCCCATAGGGACACCCATATTTTGTTTATATATTACATTTTTGAACTTGAAATATCTTTCATGTAAGATTAAATTGCTGGTAGCTATTAGGGTATTGGCAATTGAGGTTTCATATTTTTCTTTAATAGCTGTATTAATTATTTCGGATATTTTGTTAATTTCAATGGAGGGGTACAAGTTAATAACATCAAAACTAACTAAACGATCATTTTTATTTATTTCTAATTCTCTTAATTGTTTGATAAAGTCTTCGGTGGAATTTAAACTGATAGTTGACAGTAGTAAAAGTTCGCGATAAATTTCAGTCATGTATTTTTCTAACAGATAGGTTGGCACTTCTTTTTTATTAACTATTGGTCTGAATTTTGGAGGGTTTTTATGATCTTTGTGACGGCCAAATTGACGCCTAAAAAATAATGTAAAATATGTAATATAAATAAATATTTTGTTATTTATTATAGTATTTGATTGTCTCTGTATTTTATATTGTAAAAATTTTGTTTTAAGGGGGCGCCATTAAAACATGTTGCTTAAGGCGCCAAATTTGCTCGGGCCGGTGCTGAACCTAAAACCATCAAATAAGAAAAGTGCATAATAAATAACATATTTACAAAAAAGGACATGAAAAAATTGCATTGTTCTAATGAATTATATGAAAATACAGACTCCCTAAAGCTGGTAAGAAGTACTTAAAATCAGACTAGTAAAAAAATTTTTACCTTGCCCCTCCACATGACTTTTTTTAGCATTAAAAACTGGATTTTTTAGAAAATGTGCAACTTCGGGGGGTCATATCTTGTGAAGGGGGCAGAGTAACAAGCCAATTTTTTTTTATGCAATAAGTAACCATACATATAGAAGAAAAAAAAGAGGTCTTGTTATTCCAAGCCCTTCATGAGTTTTTAAATTTTCAAAAGTGGTAAAAAATCAATTTTGCATCACACATTTTGACCTTAAAAAGGTGAAATTTTTTTTTAATCTAAAACTTATTGATACCATATGAAAAATGCCCATGATGTTAGCTTTCGAATGAGCTATGGTTGAGCTCCATAGCTTTGATAGAAAAAAAGTTACAGTTCATAAGGCAACAATTTTCGCTTTTGCCAACAACAAAATAGTTTATGTAACACATAATAATTTTTTTTTTTAAATAAAACACATACATTTTTGACGTCTAGGAAGCATGAGGAATGCACATGCAATTTTTCATCAAAATCAAAAATGGTGATGCAACAACTTTTTTGAAAATTTGCTGATTTAAAATGGAATGACCCCAATATAAAATTCGCCTCTGAAGAAGAAAACAATAATGAAATCAACTATCTCGATGTTAAAATTAAGAGAATCAATAACCACTCTAAAACTACCGTATATCGAAAATCCACCGCTAGTAACGAAATTATAAACAATAGAAGTAGAACACCATATCGCTATAAAATTAACGCAATACGTAGTTACATCAACCGTGCTATCTTAATATGTTCTGAAAAGTCTGATTTAAACAAAGAATTAAATTTCATAAGTAAATTGACCACAGAAGCCGGATACCCCAAAAAACTAGTAGATCAACTTTATAAAAAACGAATTAAACAGCTAAATAAAATTCCTAGTGGACAACCCCTTCCCCCCCCCCCAAAAAAAAAAAAAAAAAAAAAAAAAATTTACTTTTTCCCATACCCTATAACCAAGGTTGCTTCAATTAAAATAAGAAACACCGCTAGTAAACTCAATCTGAATATTCCAATCAAACCCAATCCCACTATTTTTCAATTAATAAGAAGCGACAAGGACCAAATTTCCCCCATTGAAACTGCAGGCATATATAAGATCCCACTTAAAAATCATGAAAATGAAGAATACCACTATATAGGAGTTACTAAAAGGAAAATCAAGAATTAAAGAACACCAAAATGACATCAAATTTAATCGAAATACCACCGCATTAGCTAGATGCTATCAAGAAAACAATATAGATATAGATTTCAATAGAGTTACAAAAATCGCAAACTACAATAACCAAAACTACGCATTTTTTAGAGAGAGCATCGAAATTGCGCATAATAAAAACGTCATTAACGACCACAAATCGGCAGAGATTGACAAAATGTGGCATCATCTGTTTGTAAATAAAAGTGAAGATCAAGACATCAACAGCTGCCATCCACGACAAGCAGTAGGGATAGTTGACACAGGGGATCCCCTCGCGAAAAAGCTTTCTGCCAACCCAAACTGTCCGAAGCTAGTTCGATGCTGTAGCAATAGCTCTGAGGATCTCATCCCTATATCGGAGCTCCATTTCCATATGATCAGAACTCCATTTCGAATAATGTGGGAATTGGTGTGCTCATTAATAGAGATGTCAGTTTAGAGCATCACCCCATCGCAAAACCTGACTCTTAGATGCAGAAACACAGGATTGTTTTTAGTGCCATGTTCCCCCCAGATGAGTCATTTTTTACATCAAACTTAAAATTTGCATACTCCGAACTTTGAAAATGAGAAAAATTTGCATTTATGACTCTCTTCTTTGATTTTCTGCAAAAAAAAATTCATTTATAATGTTATTTTATATAAAACTTACAATATTCTTTAGTTGTTTTGAGCAGTGTATAATGTAATTAAAGTTCTTTCAACAAAAGTTTTAAAAAATTTCACCTTATCTATAAATAATAATCAGTATGTTCACATGGTTTTTAATTATTTTTAGATTCAACCTCGTGATGAATATTCACATGAATTTGGATTCGTATTTTTTCATTCTGGAGTATATAAGTTAGACATACTTTGTAGTCACAAAGATCAAGGATTGTGGCCGCAGAGTTTGTCAGATACTGACTCTTTTATCTCTGATAAAAGCAATACTTCGTTTCTTTCATCATGGAACAGTGACGTTTCTGGCCAAATGCAAAAATGTGCCCCTTCCATTGATATTACAATTATAGAAGATTAATTTTTGTTAGATTTATTTGATACTTGTTTTGTTGATTTTAACTTTTAAAAAAAAGTGCTTGCTTAAAAGCAAAAATATTTTGTTTTCATGAAATCTAAAATATACTTGTATGACATAGCTATAAAAGGAAAATATTTTTGTATTTATTTTTATCAAAAGTTTGAATAGTATATGGCTTATCCCTTTAAACTTATTTATAGCTTTTTCTACAGCATTTTCTTTACTTTCCTTCTGTACCATATATTTTAAAATAAAATTAGTTTTGCTTTTGTTTATTTGTTTTACCTATTGAAATGTATAATGAATCAGTAAAATTGCTTAAGTATTTTATTAGTAATTCAGAAATATCTTCAAAACATCTTTTGTTTATTTTCTGATACTTAATCTGTCACTCTGATATTTAAGAAATCTGACATTTTCTTGCTTATTGATTCTTTTAAGTTTTGTTAAATATAATTTTTATGGAAAAAAAAAGAGAATTATGACAATTTGGGTGATTTTGTTTATTCAGTTTTATTTATTTTTAACCTCTCTAGAAAGTTTACTGTTGTATGTTTTGTGGGAGAAATTTGTATGAAATATTTCTTGTTTGCTTTATAAAAATGATCATCAGTATTTATGTATAAGCCTGTGGACCTTTTCTGGCCAATAGAAAATCACCAGCCAGTGAGAGAAAAACATACAAAGATTTTGTGCCAATGTTTATTTCCATGCATTTTCTTGTTCATGCTCGATGAATTAGCTGCATCCAATGATGTTTGTTTTTGTTTTGTTTTCTTGCATGCCAATTCATGCACAGTAAAGTAACTCAATTTTCTATTATAATTTTAAATGTTTGTTTTGTTAATCTTAAAAATAAGTTTAATTTTGTCATTATGCACTTAGCAATGATTTTTTATTTTGCGGAAATTGTTCATGAAATGTTACAGAAAATGAAAGTACCTTATTTCTCATTTCTTTTTACCCATCTATGTATTTTCAATGACTATGTTATAACAATAGTTATTTTATTGAAAGTCCTTTTATTTTTCTCTACAAGAGTTATCTAATATTAAAGCTTAGTAAATCAAAATGAGAACTCTTCAAACATGTCATTTTTTTTATCTTAGTCAGAATTTAAAAAATATTTAATTTTTTTATTCAATTAAGTAATTTGGGCTTTAAATTAATAAATATATTTTTATGAACAATTTCTTACTAAGGTAAAAGGCAACATATTCCAAAAACTCTACTTTTCTATGAGATATCCTTAACCCTTCAATGCATGATTTTTTATATTTTTGCCAAACATTTTTTTCTTCGTGGTCATGGCTTAAATAAATATGGAAAAATATTTAAAAAAAAAATTATTTAACATCTTTTATTGATTATTTTTTAATTTTTAAGTTTAATGATATACATCAAGCCTAAAAATTCAAAATAATTTAAAGGTTCTATGGTTAAATCTTAACACAGATATTAAAATTATATAGCTTCAGTTATATAGAGTAAAAATTTTAAGTTTTTAATACTGAATTTATGAGTTACACAAAACTAGCTTGGCCACTGAAAAAAACAGAAATGAATTCTGTACTGGGGAAAAGAACAGTCAAACATTTTTATTGCTATATTAAGATAAAAATCAATTATCTGTAATGCTGAATTCAGTAAAAATTGGTATGATTTATAAAATGAAAATCCATTAGGAGTGCAAACTTCTATATATGAAATGAAGCTTGAAACTAAGCTGTATTTATAATTGTTTATTTGAGATCATGAATTAAATGAAATTTCTGGATTATTATTTTCATTTGGAGGCATATAAAAGTTCAACTTTTTCTTCTTTCCTAGTTTTATAGAGCTAATGTATAATTACTGAAATCAGGAGTGATGTTCAAAGTTAGTCTTTGGCTTTCTTTTATAAATTTATATGCTCAATACTAGTTTTAAAGGAAAATGACTGTTACATTCATTTTTATATTTATTGCTGATTTGCAATACATTCGAACCTTGTTCATGTGAATCTCAAGGGGAATAAAAAATTTGTTCATGTTATCAGCAGTTCACTCTATCAGTATCTAATCTTCATATAACTAAACTGATCTTCATTTTGATAGGGATTATGGAAACAGTTCATTTTAAAAGTAATTCACATTAACAGTGTTCAAGTTAATGAGGTTCGGCTGTATTTCAATATAGAGTTCCATAAAATTAAACTACAGTCGAACCTTGTTAACGTGAATCTCAAGGGGAATTAAAATTATGTTCATGTAAACAGTAACTCAAAATCCCTTAAAAACACTGAGGAAAAGACATATATAGCAAACATACCCTATTTGTTTAAAATTATATTATGAATAGTTAGTTCTGTTCAATCTGCTAAAACTGAATAACAATAACTAATGCCAAAAAGAAAAAAATTACTCTTTTAAATTAAATTCCTCTTTGATATCTTAAAAAAAATCTGTTATCTGTGATTATTTTCTTTTCACGTCTTTCTCAAATTATGTTTTCTAATTTATATGTGACATCAAATGATTAACTAGAATTTCTGCCTGTATCACAAATAAATTTAAGTTTTTAGAACATTAACCATTTCATTTGATATTGATTTTATTAGCATTAATGTACTGTTCTATTCTTCTTTCTCTGTTTTTGATGAATAGTAAAAATCATCTACCGAATTGGTATGTTACTTACATTTAATTTTATTATAACCATTTCATCATCCATAATTACATGAGTTAATTTAATATTGCACTGTAGCTATGCAACATTGGTGATGGCTTGGGACTCACCTACAAAAGTGGTCCTTATCATCCGTAAAGAAAGCTGATGTTATTTCATATTTTATAAAAATATATTCCTCAAAAGCAACATATTTTGGAAAGGTACACGTATCTATTTCTGAAGAATCAAAAGCTATCTGTTTTGCTTTAGTGTATGCTTCTAAATAAAATTCCACTAAAAAAAAAATCCAGCTTATCCAAAGCTATTTTCAATTGTACTGTAGGATACTTCATTCCTTACAGATTGTTAAATGTATTCCTATTAATGGAAATGACGCGTCTTTAAACTACTTGAACAGGTGATTTCTCTTCATTTATAATAGCTGTTTATAGAATTTTCCAATGCTTAGTTGTACTTTTAATTTGATGTTTCATTCTGAACACTCTGGAGTATCTCTGGTGAAAAGGATAATCAGGATTGGCAGTAGAAGTTTGTTTCTTGAAGCTTTCAGCATTGACTTTTCAAATATTTGAATTAAGAATTTTTTTTTCTATTAAGCATATCTGCCAACATTCTAATTAAGATTCAGTAGTACTGTTAGCAAGGCCGTAGCCAGGATTTTTTTTCCGGAGGGGCCCCATCACATTTCTAATACAAGATCATTGAATATGCTATAATAATACGCATACCCAATGAAAAAAAATACGCACACGCAATCAAGGGCCTGATTAACACAGGGGCACATGGTGCCCCGAGCCCTGAGTAGCAAAGAGCCCTAAAACTGGCCCTGAAAATGCCCTTTTGCCTCTAAAAATAACAAAAGTTGTATCATAAAATGTAAAATTTTGTTATTTTAGTTTCATATACAGGTATATATATGTACTTCTGTTGATTCCTGCACAGTACGAATGGTGGGGGTGGAGCCCACAAAAGTGTGTTTACCCCGGGCCTCACAGGAAGTTAATCAGACCCTACACAAAAAGACCCTGATTAACTTCATGCGAGACCTGGGGCACACATAGTTTTGTGAGCCCGCCTCCTCCTCACATTGTGTTAGTATCTGCCCTTTTTTTTCACACCTGTCTATTTTTAGAATTTTATTCTTTTTATTTTATCATAATTACATTTGAAGAAAATTACTCTAAAAATAAAGTGGTGTACAAAAAGGGGTGGTTCTTACAATGCTATGGAATGTTAATTAGAATGCTGGCACATATGTGTTAAGATAAAAGAAATTATTTGAGGAACTTATTCTTTCAAAAGTCTGTAGTAAAACTGTTGCTCCATAGAACCACAGTAAAGCTCAACTAAATTTAAACCCTGGAAAGCCACAGCCGTTGTACAACAAGTGTCTCCATGGTGACCCAGCAAAGCTCGGCTATAATTTAGAATTTACGTTTATAGACTGCTTCATCTATATTAACTGTAACTGTAATATGTTTTATTAATATATATAATTCAACTCTTACTGCACTTGTAACTAAAAATGACTTGAGTTTGTCCTGATGATGCCCTGATAGGCAGGATGAAAAGCTTTGACAAAATGAAAAATATTTTGTATAATTTTTAATGATTTTAATTAAATTTATTTTTTTATACGTGTTTTAAAGTGGTTTATTTATTTATTTATTTTTTAAATCAAATTTCTGGTTCATTAGAATTTCTCTTGGCGATGTCTGAAAAAGATCATCTTAACCGAAATTTCTCATTTTACAGTTCATATTCGATTTGATAGGGAAAAGGGAAACAGTTCATGTTAAAAGTAATTCATGTTAAGCATGTTCACATTAAGAGTCTGCTGTATTTTAAAAAGTAACTTTAAACATTTCAATAAACCTTACTTTTAAGAAGCTTTCAAGAGAGGCTCCTGATTTCCTCAGCAGCTACTAGGTGAGGGTCATTGCTTTCCATTATTTGGCTTCCTCCTCAGCAGGTGGCACTATATTCAATCTAAGTTTCCTACTAGTTCATTCCTGTTGATTAGAAAGAATCTGAATGATCTCTCGGTTAACAGCATACTGTTGTTTTTCATAATTTGTCATTTTCTTTATGTTTTCAAAATCAATTTTTAAATTTATTGGTTGGTCAAACTTTAGTCAAAGTGATAGTATTTCTTTGATTTTGGGAATATGCTATTTATTGCAATTTTCAATTTTACGTTTTATCATGCCTATATAACATAATGTTCTCTTATCTGTAATATATCTATCATTTTATAAATGACTAGAGTCTTTACCATTCCAGATGTGTTGATATATATTGAGATTCAGCTTAATAATATAGTTAATTTTTGAATCTTCATTAATAATTTTATTGGAGAATCGCCAGATGTAGGGTATGGGAGCAATGAATTTTGGTTTTGTTTTCTCGTGATTCTCTATTAGATCTAATTTCTAGATTTTCTTATGATATAATTTATAGACAAGGTCTTTCTTATCACCAGCATTAACAGTGATTCTCTTCTTTTAATAGGGTTTTGTCTGAACAAATTATGATTACACAGTTGATATAGTCTTGAATTGTATTAATTTCAAGGCCGTAGGCAAGGGGGGGGCGGACAGGCCAAAGCCCCCCCCCCCCCCCCCCCCCCCCCGAAATAAATGATGAAAGACTGATTTCGTGTAGTATGTATCAGGCAAACATTGCTGTCTTAAAAAAAAAAAAAAAAAGTATTTAAAAATAATTTAATAAAACCTATTAATTTAATTAAATTTCCCATTACATTCTTTCTTTTCTATATTTAAGCTCTAGAGCGCCATAAAACCCATTCAACCTTAATCTCACTACATTTATTTGCTTAATTTCATCCACCTTCTTGTCAAAGCTATAATGGCCTGTCCTACGTCATGAATTCAATCTTTTTACTTTCTTCTGTATTCAATAGAAGTATTGGATTCGAAAAAAAATTTTGATTTCCGGTTTTCGATGGATTTACATATTTTGAGATATTCAGAGCACGGTTTGACCATTTTTAGAAAATGTCTGTCTGTGTGTGACAAATATTTTGTTCCAATTGTATCTCAGGAACTACTGCACTGCACAGAATTACGTATACATTTATATGCAGCCGCACCATGACATAAATTAGTGCCTAACACTTTTTGGTGAAAATCGTCCAACAGGTGGCGCTGCCGTCTGAATTTTTCTCAGTTTTTAACTTGGCGGTTTCGTACAAAATTTCTTATAAATGTACACAATAAGAATTGTATTTATCATAGTAATAATCAAGTAGGCAAAAAATTTTGGACACATAGGAGCAACACTTCTCCCTAGGGGTGAAGTTCTCCCCCTCCCCCCCGGAGGGGGACAGTTATTCGATATGGGTATCTTTTAAAAGAACTCATCAATATCTTTAAGACTAACAGTTTAACTATTAATGTATGTTAATTTGAATGTAAGTCTATTTGCATCTATGTTTTCCTTTTTTTTTTTTTTTTTTTCATTTTTAACAAAACGAAAAAGGGCAAAAAACATTTTTAAAGATATTGTTAGTGAACATAAAATTGGCTTTCTTTGGACATTAAATGTTACATTTCTATTAGAAACAAATCATCTGCATTCATCATGGAAATTAATTTTAATAAATAAAAGTTTTAATAAAATGATTGGTATTGAGTGAATTTGTATAGGAAAATATAGACGAAAGATTTGTGTGCAAAGCCTGATTAAAGCAGGGGCATGTAAGACATGTGACCTGAATAGCAGGGGCCATATAATTCACCCTGAAAATGCCATTTAGCCTTTTATGCCCTAAAAATGGTATCATATAGTGCAAATTCTGACATATTACTCCCATAAACAGGTATATATGTACCTGTGTTTACTGGTGCCCAATACGAGGAGGAGGCGGGCTCACGAAACAATGTGTGCCCCAGGTCTCGCATGAAGTTAATCAGGGTCTTTTTGTGTAGGGTCTGATTAACTTCCTGTGAGGCCCGGAGTAAACACACTTTTGTGGGTTCCACCCCCACCATTCGTACTGTGCAGGAATCAGCAAAAGTACATATATATAAATGTAAAATTTAAATAACCAAATTCTACATTTTATGGTACAATTTTTGTCGTTTTTAGAGGCAAAGGGGCTTTTTCAGGGCCAGTTTTAGGGCTCTTTGCTACTCAGGGTCCGGGGCACCATGTGCCCCTGTGTTAACCAGGCTCTTGATTGTGTGTGTGTATGTTTTTTTCATTGGGTATGCGTATTATTATAGCATATTCGATGACCTTGTATTAGAAATGTGATGGAGCCCCTCCCGAAAAAAAATCCTGGCTATAGCCTTGATTAATTTTATATTTATATGGTGTTTTGCTTATGTTAGTTATAATCTCTGTACTACTATTAGGTTTTTGGTACATGGGTGTTTTTAATTCGTTATTTTTAGTCCTTTTTACAGTAATTTCCAAATAATTAGTTTTATTATTGTTATTGATTAACAAGTAAACTTTATGTTAGAGTAGAGGTTATTTATTTTATCAAGAATTTCTGAAAATATATTTATGCACGATTGAGGAAATGCCATCAACATACTGTTACCAATAGTAGAACTCTTTATTAACTTTTTATACACCAATGTTCCATAAATGGAACATGGAATTAAATATTCATTTAAAAATGAAATATCATGAATACTGACTTGTAAAAATTATCAGGTATAATAGAAAGATGACCTCCTAAGTTTTTGAAATAGAAATTACAGTTCAATCATAAAAAGGGAAATGTACAGAAAATTATAAAAATGGCCTTTTTCACCTATAATATTATGGCCTATAATAATATTAAGCTAATAATATTAAATATAATAAGCTTAAATTCTATTAAAAAAAATTTTTTTACACATTGTAATGATAGAGTTCTTTAAACTAAAGCATTAGAAGGCAAAATAAGTAAAAAAACTAATTTAAATTACACCTGGATCTGAATGTGGTGTGTAAAAGGTTAAAGGTATGGAAAATCTTTTCTTTAAGTAAACATAGTTTGATTTCTGCTCCAAAACCTAAGACTGGGCATCTCATAGGGTCCTTCTTATTTTGTTTGTAAAATTAGTTATTGAAATGATAGTGTAATTTTTATTAAGTATTAGATTATTAGCCACAATTAGAATAGTGGAAATTTCGTTAGACCCATATTTTTCTTCAATTTTACTATTTATAATTTTGGTTATTTCTTTTATGTGCATGGATGGAAACAGATTAGATAATGAAAACAATTTCCATTAAAACCATTTTGAAGTCACCTTCACTTGCACTTTCAGCTGGTGCTGTAGCTGTCTTCAGGCACACTTGTGTGAAATGAATGTGGTCTGACTTTCTCTGATTTTGTCTATTTTAATAGGTTCTGAGAAATTACATGAGTCGCAATTTGCCAAAATTTCAACAGCCTCTCTTTTAATCGCATATTGATGATAATTATAGTGAGCTACTTTTTAGAATTTTTTTAAATCTGTTTTTATATTTTCTTTCTAATTTACTTTGGTTAAGGCAGTTTTCTTTTTTTTTTTTTTATATCTCTCTCTTTTTTTTTTTTTTATGCATATTTTAATTTTTCATTTGGTTGTGACAATGTAACATCTGTTTTTTTACTTTCTCTTATCCATAAGGTAGAGAAAGTATTGTTTTTGGGTCACATTTTCGAACGTGAGGTTTTGTTATATTTACATGTTCTGAGGTCCTCTGAATACGAAAATCATGTTTTTAGCAAATGGTCTGTGTCTATGTCTGTGTGTCTGTCTGTTATCAGCATATCTCAAGAACAACTAGTAGCAGACATTCCAAAATTGGTATTCTAAATGTGTATCATATATAGATGCTACAGTAAGCTTTTCGTTAAGATCAAGCAAATGGTTCGTGTACAGGGACAATCAAGAGAATTCTAATACATTACGTCTATGGGGGAAATTGCAGGTAAGTAGAGTTTAACATCTATAGACTGCACTAAATCAAATGAAACGAATATATGTATCTTTTGTAATAGAGATAGTCAACAGGGAAAAAAAATTGTGTATGTAGGAGCCATGCCTCCCCTTCTGGGGGGGGGGGGGAGTCCCACCTCGAGGGAAGTAAATTTCTATGATGGGTATCTTTCAAAAGAGCTCGCCAATACCTTCAAAACGAATGGTTGAACCATCGATCTGCGATAATTTAAAACAAAGTTATCGACTTTTTTTACTTTTAATGAAAAAAAACTTAGAAAAAAAATCGTATTATTATTATTATTTTTTTTAAATATTGAGATATTTTTATTTCAGATTTTATTTTTAAGGGCAGTTGCGATTTTACTTTTTACAATTAACATAGCTATTATCTTACACATTGTACTCCAAACAATTTTAAAGCTGATGAGATATAAAGTGAAATTCCTGAAAGATTGCTTTTGTTGAACCCTCAAGGATTAATCATGTCAGTCAAAAAAAAAAAAATTTTGAAGTGTGCTGCATAGGAGTAAAAGGGGGGGGGGGGAGGGGAGTTACCTTAACATTGATAGAATGAAACACCATATCTCTTTATTTCTATATGATTTATCAATTGTGTTTCCTGCAAAATCTCTTTATTGTTTGAAATGATTGCCTTCTCGAAATTTACATTGAAAGTATTTTATACAATAAAATGATAGGAAAAAAAGATGAGGATAATATTCCTTGCTAAAAAATAAGATTGCATTCAAATGTAGAGAGTAACAGAAGAATTACTTGATCAAAAGAAATTTGTCTTGTTCCATATAAATGGTTGTATTTTTTTGTACTCACAAACTGACAATATATAAGATACTGAATTGATAAACACATTCAAACACACACACATATATATATATATTCTATGCGTTTGCATTCTATGTTGAATAATAATTGTAAACAAGACATATATATATAAAAATAATAATAATATTACTAAATAAAAAACAGTAATTTAAGTATGATTTGGGAAAAAAAGAAGGGGGGAGGGGGTGAGATTCCCATGAAATAAGGTAAAATAAGGTTGTCGTAAAGTAAGTAAAATATCATTTCCTTTGTTCATTTAATACGGCTTTATTTACAGGATGCTAGTGATGCACATTTTTAGTTTTAGAAATAATTTGAATCCATGTTTTTTTTTTTTTTTTTAATGAAAAGAAATAAAGAAAATCTTAATTGTTGGCTGAAATAGATATATCGCTTGTCGTCATGAAATTTAAATTTGAAGGTTTTATTTTTGATATTCTAAGCAAAAATATTACTAATAACTTAATTATTAATATGGCACAATAACTTGAAAAAAAAAGCTAATGTTTTATTTATTGAATTTTTTTTAACTATTTGTCTGAAAGAAATTCTAATTAAAAGTAAAATTTTATTTTCTTTAAATATTAATTCATTTATTGATTAAATATACTTTTAAAGCCATTTTGTTTTAAAAACAATTTCTTAACAATATTTATCAATTAAGTTTTAATAAGTTTGATTTTATTTTCTTCACATTCTTGGAAAAAGAAATTTTTTTAATAAAATTCACCCATTGCTTTTTTACATTCACTATGAGTAAGAAATCATGATATATACATACACACACACACACATATATATAATATATATATATATATATATATATATATATATAATTATGTAAAAAATGTATTTTGAATCAGAATAATTCAAAATGATGAAATCACACTAGGTAAATAGTAAAATAAATAAAGATTAAAAATGACAATAGCTCAGGAAAAGAAAACGCGATAGAAACAAATTTTTCAATTTTCCCTTTTAAAGTTCTTTAAAAAATCCCTTTTTTGAGAAGAAGCTAACAAAGAGAGGATTATCTTTCAGACACACTCTTTGACAACCGTTTTGACAGGTATACTAAAGAGAAAAATGGTGATTATGAATACATCCAGTTGCTCTCGGGTGCTTTCAGTCATCTGAATATAGAGAAGTTTGGGTACGCTCCTTTAAGGAAAGAGTTAAAAAAGAAAAATAAATAAATAAACAGGGAAGGAATTGACAGAATTTATTCATTCAGTTCATTTTAAAGTACTGTTTGTTATTTTACAGAATAGATTTTTTTATTTCTTAAAAAAAAAGTGCCAATAAGTAGTTTTATGGTTAATATACAGAATTTTAGGTAACAATCATTACACTCCTTATTAAAAGTATGTTATAATTTTAATACTTATTGCAGGGATCATTCTAGAACATCAAAAAGTACAGGGTGCGCATTATAGAATAAGGACACTTTTGTCTGGAAAGGCAAATTATTTTTATAAAGGGCTTATTCATAATATACTTCGATGTTATTAAAAAAAAATGCATTGAAATACCTTATTTTATGCAAAGTTTAATGTTTGTTTCCAAATACAATGTTTTCTACTCTTTTTTTTTTTTTTTTTTTGGGGGGGGGGGGACTATTTACTTGGCAGTACTTGATACAGTTCCAAAATAATAATGTATCAGAATTTGAAAAAGAAAAGTGAAATCTTAAATGTTATTGGATCAAAGATAGGGAGTACCATAAAATCCTGATTATAAGTCCCCCGTTTTTCAAATGGAAATAAGAAAAAATAAGGGAGGGGGCTTATATTTGAGATTATTAGAAATTTCTTTTTAAAAAATTTGTGGTGGTGCCATCTATCACCACAGAATGAAATTAATGTTATCAAATCCAGAATTAAATGTAAGTTATAAAAATAAATTTTAAATTATCAATTCAAAATCTATTTTATTATTAATTTAATTTTTTCATATGATTAACCTGTTAGTAGTCGAGGTAGACAGTGCTACCTAGTACAGATTACATACTTTTTTATTCAACTGTCACCAATAATTTTAAGAAGTGATGTATGATATATATAATCGATGTTTCTTCGATTCTATTCGCCTTTTATATATATATCAAATGCCACTTCTAAAAATTTTTGGTGGCTGTTGAATAAAAAAATCTGGCAACATTGAAGGAGTGAACGGCAAATCGACCAACTAGCGACTACTAATGGGTTAATATGTAAGATGAATTAAAAAAAAAAAAAAAAAAAAAAAATTAAAGACTGGTTTTTCTAAGGTAAACTTCAAGCTTATCAAACATACATTAATTTGAAGTATATAAATAAATAAGTGTATATATTTAGGTAAATATGAAATGCATAAAACTTATTTTATATATTGTTGTTAAACATAAAATATTACAAAAGTACAATTTTTAATTTATTTACTAGTCGCCTTCGGCGACCAGCTGGTTCATGATCCTAAAAAAATCCTCCTGCTTGGCGGCACCCTTTTTCCCATTTTAAGTCCTACAACAGCTTATTGACATATAGTGAAAATAGCTTTATTGAAAAATTTAATAGCAATAAATTCCCGTTCGGTAGTGCCTGCTGTGCCCTCTTCCAGTTTCAATATCTGAAACAGCCTGTACACTCACCGTGTTATGATATTTCAAAATTCTGACTTTAGCAAAGTCCTGCTCAGTGGCACCTGCGGCACGTTATCCCCGCTTTAGAACTTGCAACAGCTCCCTTGCTCATACCACAAAAAACTGTGAAAATTTTAACTGTAGCAAATTTCCACTCTGTGGCAACTAACGTGCCGCTTTACGTTTCATGATTTAAAGCAGCCTGTTCACTCACCATGTAAAAAGGACCTTTGAAAATTCTGACCGTGGCAAATCCGCAACCTGGTGGGATCTACGGTCTCCCAATCTTATCTCTATAAGTAATTTACTCATAATCACAGTTGGAGATACTGAATTATTAAAATGTCAAAGCGCCCTTTAGTGACAGAGATTTGCAATATGTACTCTTCAGTTTCAATTTAAATGACTTTTAAAATTATATTTTACCTTTGAAATTATGTTAATTAGAAGCTGAGATACAAAGGTAATATAAGCATTATTTTTAAAAAAATTGTGTCTGATTTTTTCGTGGTTTTTCTCTGAAACTTTCATAACTGCAGGCTATATAGTGTTAAAAATCCTTAATACGAAATGTGAGCGGAGTGTCAAAATTTGAAAGCCTCCATCATAATTAGAATTGCACCCTCTGGCGACAGAGATTTGCAACATATACTCTTCAATTCCAATTCAAATAACTTTTATAATGATATATTACTGATGAAATTATGTTAATTAGGAGCTGAGATACAAAGGTAATATAAACATTTTTATAAAAATATTTATGTCTGACTTATCCATGGTTTTCTCTGAAACTTGCGTAATTCTGAGCTATATAACGTTAAAAATCTTTAGCACAAAATGTGAGCGGAAATTGGAATTCGAAACTCTGTAAAATATAATATAATAAAGGTGTTTTGGGTTTTCCGTCCTTTTCTATGAAACTCCCGCTTCTTTTCTACATTTTGGCCCCTTTGCCCTTCCCTTTTCTGTCCATCTTAATAATTTTCCACTCGAAAATATCCACAATCGATTTATCTTGCTGTAAAACCTAATAATACCAATTTCAAATGCTGTAACTTTTTTTTGTCCCTTCCCCTCCCCCTTAAGCCCTTCCTAATAATTCCATGCTTTAAAAAATATTCACAATCAAATTAGGGGACATTAAAACCAAATACTACGAACTTTCAATGGCATATCTCAATTTAAAATACTGCAAATTATATAAGAAAACTTAATCTTACATTGTCTTTTGGTCACGTAAGTCGTCATAAATATAATTCCCAATAAAAATGTAATTTTTTTGTTTATTCACATAGTTTCATGAAAATTGAACTGTAGCTTTATAATATGCTGTCTAGGCCGAATGTTAATTTAAATGTAACATGAATGAAAATTCGAAAAAGTTTGAAAATTGTAATTTTTCTCCCTTCTGTAGAACACGTGACATCTTAATTGGTTACAATTATTTCCTTTTTCATCACAGACAGTCATTTGGCAGTTGAAATGATGTTGCCACCTAAGTTTCATGATTTAGTTAATTTTAAAAAATCTAATTGTTATATCAATAAGCCACTTGCACTCTTAGATTCGGAAAAACCTGTCCCTTTCATTCGGTACCGAATTCGTAATGATCGGACTAATATTTCTAATTTATTTTCCACATTTAACTCTGTTAAAATACCTATTTTTATACAATCACGGTGAATTCTCAGTCACTTTTCTTCTCACTTTTTGATTAGACATAGGTCGACATTTTAATTAATATCTCCACAACTAATTAAAATTTTTAAATTCTTTTTTCACTATCCCCTTGGGAAGGCTTCTGAGCACCTGTATGTCAAATTTTGTACTTCTATGTTCAGTAGGGCTGAACGTATAGATGCTCAGACAGACAGACATCTACTTTTATTATTATAGATTTTAAATTAAATGACAAATTGCATGTTGGCACCATCTGTTGATACAAGAAGTTATTTAATTAGGAAATCCAGATAATAATAAAACATGCACATTGCAAATTAATAATTGTAATAAATCATTACATCAATGCAATAATTAATTTAAAATACAGTAAACTCCCGATTATCCGCGGTGAACGGGGAATAGACAACCGCGGGTAATTGAATCAGCAGATAATCTGCAAAATGGTCAAAAAGGGGATATAAATCAACACATAAAGCCTTTTGAGCAATACTATTTAATTAACAGTTAAGCATGGCCTACATATACAAAAGCATTTTTTTTTTTTTTTTTTTTTTTTTTGTAATAAAACACTTTTTCTTAATTTGCGATTGCAGTTTCTTTATCAGCATTTTGGCACAAAGTGATACATCGTCCTGTTCCTCGAGATAGTTTATAAGTCCATCTGCATGTGCTAGGGCTGCGTCGTGGCTCATCCTCTGCTGAGCTTTATCTCCTTCTTCCTCTTCTTCTTCACTATCTTCTGAAACTGGGTCTAATGCTTGACCCTTGTTCATCTGTAAGGTGTTCAATACCTGGATCATTGGCGTCACAATTAATCTACTCTTCAGTGTTTCCTTCGTTGACTTTTTCTTTTCCAGTAACAGATTTAGCTAAATTTGCCAAATCGTGAGCAGAAATTTCTTCCTCCTCTATAAACTCTACCAAAGTATTTTCCACATTTGGTAAAATTTTTCTCCAAGACATTACCAATGCAGACTGCTTAACTGTCTCCCAAGCAGTGTGTATGCCATAAATGCTGTCAAGAATCCAGGGCCTGATTATCGCACAGGCCAACTAGGCCTCGGCCTAAGGCACCTCTATCTAGAGGCACCAAAATAATTTTTAAATTTAAAAAATGCTATTTTTGGAAAAGATTTCCTTAAAAAAAATTAACCAAAAGTTAGCTAACGATAATAATCTTTAGTTGAAAGTAGGGATTTTTTAATATCTTTTAACCAATTATCTGATTAAATTAAAAAATACACATTAGCTAGATTATGAAATATACCAGTTTTCGTGGAGATCAGTCGAATGATATAACATTTTACAGCGGACCAAAGAATCCAGATAAATTTTCACTTGCAGACTTACAGTTATATAATACAAATTAAAGAACTTTGTATCCTCCTAATGGAAAATATCTTTACATTTTCAGCAGTATTTAGTCATGTGCTCATATTTACATACCCGCTGACTTCGTATGGTACGAATGAGGTAGATTAGGATTAAAAAAGAAAACAGTATTATAAAGAATATCTTGTAAAAAATTACATTTCTGTGCAAGTGGATTCTAACAGTTATAGGAGAAAGATTACCCCTGCACCAATAATAATAATTTGAGATCTCGTTGCAAAAGAAGTTAAAACTTTCTCATGAAGGTGATACTTTAACTTTTTTACCAGCAGTCAAACTTTGTGTACAAATTAGATTTAAAAAAAAACTTTAATTTGTTCAAGAGGGGGGGGGGGGGCACCAAAATCGTCCTGGGCCTTGGGCCCCAACAGGTGATAATCAGGCTCTGCAAGAATCATGTAATATCTCCAAAAGCCTTGAAGGTCATTACTCTCTTCGATCTCTTTTTGTAATAAGTTTGTTCTGTATTTTTAAATTCAGGCCCTTGAGGACCGTGGATAATCCGACTGCCAATAATCGGGAGTCTACTGTATATACATTCTACATTCAAGAAAACTTTTAACTTTGATAATAAAGGTAAACAAAAGACTTACTTCACTAATACAAAGATTGTCGTTTGCTTCATCAATCTTTATAATTGAAATGTAATTAAATTAAAAGAGAAGCTAGTAATATTTAAAAAATGCAATTTTCATTAACTGAATAAATAAGAGAACTCTATTATTTAGTATACTATGAAAGGTTAATAAAGAAAAGTTTACTTTGGAAGAAAGACTAGTGCTACCATCTATCAAAAAATAAGTTTACTATTTCAATATAGAGCTATAGTTCTCATTCCCACTTCATTATTTTGTTAAAACAAATGAAAAAGGGGGGAATTAATAATTTTTGCTGTAAAAAATATTTTAAAGAATAAATTTATTTAGAATCAATAAATATACATAAATTTTCTGAAATAATTTTTTACTCAAAATGAAAAAATGGTGGGGGAGGGCTTATTTTTAGGATTATGGAAAAAATTCAAAATTACTTAAAATTAGGGAATGGGCTTATAGTCTGGATTTTATTGTAACGCACAGCACAGTTTATTTATTCACTTGTAAACAATATTATTTTAATACAAATGTGTGGTTTTACTTTTTTTTTTTTTTTACAGTTTTCACTAAATAATCATTGCCTCCATTTAACTTCAACTACAGTAATTTATTTAACTTTTGACCTTTAACCTTTTCTGATTATCTGTTATAATTAGCTTCAAATTATTTATTATTTACAGTATAACACCTTTAATTAGGATTTCTGGCGTTCGGAAATATCCATAATTTGGACTTTGAAAACCAAATTCCCTCTTTTTTATTTCTAGTTTTTATGAGTGACTACAGATGGCATCACTGAAAAACATAATCCCATTTCAGAAAATTTTTATTTTAAACAACCAGTCAAAATTCTTCTTTCCCCTCCCCCTCCCCAATAACTATCGAAATAAACAATTGGCTGATTGAATGTTTAGAAGAAATGTTTGTGTTAACTGTATGCCAATAGCTTTTTTTTTTTTTTTTTTTTTATTCATGTTTGTTTTGTTTTCATTTTAGATTCATTAGTGCCTTGTTGTTAAATTAAATTTTTGTGCATGCGAGTTTGGTTATTAAAATGAATGGTATATGAAAATCTGATTGTTCTCACAAGCGAAAAATGAAACTTGTTTTTTTTTCTTTTTTAGACATGTAATTTTTATTTACATTTGAAAATTACTTCAATATATATTTTTTTTTAATCTGTTAATATTTAATTTTAATATAACTTATTTAAATTTCTTAAAACTTTAAGTAACTAAATTACATGAAAAGCTTACTTTATTGCTTCCATATTCCCACAAGTGCTTTCTTCTCTCCTCCTCTGTCTTCTTGAGTAGACGGTCCAAGCCGTAGTAAAATGTGAATAATTTCTATTATTTTGCCATATCAATTTGCTATTTTAGTAGTCTGACCGAATAGGATATCAATATTGCTATTTTAGCGGTTTTTTGCTAGGACATTTGTGCTTTTTCCAAATTTTATGTCACTTTTAATTTTGTATTAATTTTTCTTTTGATATACCTATATAACAACCTATTTCTTGATTTTGATGTTTAAAAGATTATGTTTTATAGATACCGGCAGTTTCAAGATGGGGAATAGGGTCTTTATCACTTATTTGGTAGATATTAGGATTTGGTTTTATGGGAATATTTCTAAATTACATGAAAAACCTTTCTTTATTGCTTCCATATTCCCACAAGTGCTTGATGCTTTCTTCTCTCCTCCTTTGATTTGTGCAACAATTAAAATGCTGAATAATTTCTATTATTTTGCCATATCAATTTGCTATTTTAGTAGTCTGACCGAATAGGATATCAATATTGCTATTTTGGCGGTTTTTTGCTAGGACATTTGTGCTTTTTCCATATTTTATGTCACTTTTAATTTTGTATTAATTTTTCTTTTGATATACCTATATAATAACCTATTTCTTGATTTTGATGTTTAAAAGATTATGTTTTATAGATACCGGCAGTTTCAAGATGGGGAATAGGGTCTTTATCACTTATTTGGTAGATATTAGGATTTGGTTTTATGGGAATATTTCTAAATTACATGAAAAACCTTTCTTTATTGCTTCCATATTCCCACAAGTGCTTGATGCTTTCTTCTCTCCTCCTTTGATTTGTGCAACAATTAAAATGCTGAATAATTTCTATTATTTTGCCATATCAATTTGCTATTTTAGTAGTCTGACCGAATAGGATATCAATATTGCTATTTTGACGGTTTTTTGCTAGGACATTTGTGCTTTTTCCATATTTTATGTCACTTTTAATTTTGTATTAATTTTTCTTTTGATATACCTATATAACAACCTATTTCTTGATTTTGATGTTTAAAAGATTATGTTTTATAGATACCGGCAGTTTCAAGATGGGGAATAGGGTCTTTATCACTTATTTGGTAGATATTAGGATTTGGTTTTATGGGAATATTTCTAAATTACATGAAAAACCTTTCTTTATTGCTTCCATATTCCCACAAGTGCTTGATGCTTTCTTCTCTCCTCCTTTGATTTGTGCAACAATTAAAATGCTGAATAATTTCTATTATTTTGCCATATCAATTTGCTATTTTAGTAGTCTGACCGAATAGGATATCAATATTGCTATTTTGGCGGTTTTTTGCTAGGACATTTGTGCTTTTTCCATATTTTATGTCACTTTTAATTTTGTATTAATTTTTCTTTTGATATACCTATATAACAACCTATTTCTTGATTTTGATGTTTAAAAGATTATGTTTTATAGATACCGGCAGTTTCAAGATGGGGAATAGGGTCTTTATCACTTATTTGGTAGATATTAGGATTTGGTTTTATGGGAATATTTCTAAATTACATGAAAAACCTTTCTTTATTAGGACCTTCGCTTCATCAGTGTAGTTTCTCATGGTCCATGTCACCACAAATGCTTGTATTTGTAAAATATTCCCATAAAACCAAATACTAATATCTACCAAATAATAAGAAGTGATAAAAATGTCAAAACGAAAAATTATAGCAAGATTAAAAGAACACCAAAATGACATATGTTACGGTAAAAGCACAAGTGCCCTAGCAAAAATCCATCAAAATAGCAATATTAATATCTAATTCAGTCAGACTACTAAAATAGCAAATTACAATATCCCAGTATATGCATTCGTATGTGTGAAACAATAGAAAATATTCACAACTTTAACTGTTGCAATGATCACAAATCAAAGGCTGGATTAGACCGACAGTGGCGGCATCTGCTCAAGAAGAGAGAGGAGGAGAGAAGAAAATATCAAGCACTTGCAGCGACACGGACCATGAGGAACTTCACTGAGGAAGTGGGGCCCCCACCAGCAAAAGCAGCTATGGAGGCAACAAAATAATAAAGTAAGGTTTTCATGTAATTTAATTAGTTAATTTTAATTATTTTCCATATTTATTTTTCTTATTTTTTATGCAGATTTTTATTTGAATGTTTGGATATGTATATATATATTTTAGCATTATTCATTTATACAACCTCTGACAATAAAGTTCGGTGAATGAAGTCAGAACGGCCGATCTGGCAACACTGGCGAAACAAAACGCGGCACCTGTGTAGTGGCAGGTTTTGACCATCTGCCCCCACCGTTGTTCAGTTGAGCGTCGTTTGTGTTCCGTGTAAGACTTGTTTTACAAAGTGCTTGTTTAGTGCGTTGGTTCTTAACTGAGAACAGAGAAATGAAAAAATCAGTTTCGTTTTGTGCCACATCCCTTGACTGACGATCAGAAGCAGGCATGTTTAGAAGGTGGTGCAAATTGAACATCCACCATATTTGCCAGATCTCAATCCTCCAGACTTCTTCCTATTCCAACGACTCAAATTTGCTTTGAAAGGAAAGAGATTTGACGATATTCCTGACATCCAACGACACGTGACGAGGCTTTTGAACACCATCCCAAATAAAGACTTCTTGCAAAGTTTACAGGACATGTATAGCAGATCTCAGCAGTGGATAGTTATGGGAGGTGACTATTTTGAAGGACAGTAAGGTAACTTTCGTTAATATTTCATCTACGTTAATGTTACAGGACTATTCACCGAACTTTATTGTCAGAGGTTGTAATTTCTTTTAATATAAAATCTTTTACACTGCCATTGATTTGTATGATAATAATAATAAAATTAATTGTCAAAATCTGTCTAAATAATATAAAAATTTTTAGTAATATAGTTTTGATTTTCAGGATGTATATTATTTATTCTTTTATTATATTATTTATAGTTTTGATTTAAAATTACGAAATTATATAATCTATTCCTTAGAAATGTTATTTCTCTCAAATAAAGGAAGATGGTGCCACCACACAAAAAAAGATATTTTTTATTATGTTTTACTTTTAATATTTCAAATAAATAAAATTGTTAATATTATTTGACTAAAAAGAGAATTAATAATTTATTATTTTTATATCTTTTTTTAACCAACGTTCATATATTATATTTTAATAACTTAAGTGCATCCAAGTTCTGAAACAAAGATATATAATTCAGAAATTTCCATAATTTGGAATCGGTGAGATCTCGATGATTCCGGATTAAAGATGTTATACTATATGTATTAGTTATTTATTGATTTATTTATTCTTTTAACTGAGAGAGAGATGTTTATTTTTTTTGCATTTGATATATAGGCAAGATGGAAGCCCATTTACAACTAATGGACTTTATGCATCACACGTATATAAAAGTCTCTACACCAATCACTGAGCTGGAAATTTTTGTTTACTGCTGTATTAGCCAATACCAGTTGCTGAGAAAGGTAAATACTCGCAGCCGTTGCCACCCGTGCATAAAGTCCATTTCTTCATTAGTGGAAATCTTTCACTAGCAAAAACCAGCATATGTAATTTTAATGCCACACTAATGTAATTTTTGTTTAGGAAAAATGAGTAAATATATTTTACAAAAGAGCAGCACTTTATAAAATAAACTTCTAAAATTCTAAGTTCTGTAAATTTTAGATACAGTTACATAAAAAAACAAGTATTACAGTAGAAGATCTTTATAATGACATTCTCTGTATAATGTCTCAGACATAAACATTAAATTTTGAAGTTAATAAGCACGTGATATTCCACATTATAAAAACTGTTATTGTCTAAAAGGTTAAATGAAATGAACTAGTTTTTCTTTATCAACTTAATTTGGAGCTTTTTAATAAAAAAATTGCTATTATAACTTTTCTTTCTTTCTTTAAATGAGTAACATAATGAGTGATTTTGATTAACAATGAAATTTATAATCTGCCTAACTTCTGTTCCAAGAAACATAACTTAAAGATACTCTACTCTATTATGTTAACAAGGTAAAGTTATTTAAATCTGAAGCCTGCAAAATTCTATGTAACATACAACCTCATGTTTTTAGGTTTGCATATTGCATTATAAAGATCTACTGTACAGAAAAATACATCATTAAAATCAGATATACATTTGCAAATAATAATTCCATCAATTCATGTTAATCCATGAACTTGAAATCAGTGATTAATTCCTTAATATGAACAAGGGAATTTACAATTTATATTTTGAAAAAATCGGCAACATTTTTATTTTATTTATTTATTTTTAATTGGATTATTAGCTTAATTCTATCATTGTTTTCAACCAATATTTAAATTACATGTTTTAATTTATGAGTTGATTATGGAAACTCCCTGTTTCTGTTGTACAAAATCGAGGAACATCTTTACTATTATAAAGCACTCATTGCTGTTGTTGGTGTACTGGTCACAGGATAAGTCGATGTTGTAAATCACATCATGAATTGGTACTTTAAAAAAAAAAAAGCTTCTGGATTTGGCATAGAGGAAAACTAATCCTTCAAGTACTTGTAATTTTGAAACAATAGAGACAACATCCCCAAAACATCATCATCAAAAATACATTTTAAGAAAATAAATGATTATTTCACTTTGGAGCTTATTTTGAAATTCACTGAAATAAATTAAGCCTATTTTGAAAATAAAATATTTAAAATTGTAATAGAAAATTGAGCTACTTCACCAAAGCCATGATCAGAAGAAAATTTTCTGAGAGTTCCAAGCTTTACTTCTAAAAACTTAGTGTTAGAATTGATGTATAATTCAAAAATTGTCCATAAAATTTTATCAGTAAAAGGGACAAGGAGGGTGGATTTTATTGGAAAGCCACTAAAATGCTCTAGAGTGATCCCTATTTATTGTTATCACAATTATTTATGTTACATTGAAACACAAAGAAAAATTTCTTTTCATTGTTAGAATAAAATATCTTTCATTCTCCTGGCGATTCTTATCTTATCTCTTTATTCTTTGCATAAAAACATGAAATTTGTCCAGAAACAAGGATAAACTAGATTTCTATTTTAGATGATATTCAATGTTGAAGTCATTTCAATTAGAAAAGACTTCATGATCACATTTTGCATCATCTGATTGTGGCTCTAACAATTTTTTTATTTGTCAAATTTTTATCTGTTTTTATATGTTTTATGCAATTTCGTGCATTTTTTCCAGACATTTTTCTTTGAGTTGTAATTTCCAGCTGATGCTAATAAAAATAAAATTTATACTACTTTTTTTTTTTTTTTTTTTTTTTTTTTTTTTTAACATGAACAGCAACATTTTTTACACACTAATAAAAAAAGAAAAGTTAAAACTGTATTTTACATTTCATTAACAGCTGTAACCATGGTATTGATTTGATGAAAATAATCATCAATTGAAATATATTTATTTAAGCATTTCACTTCATATTATTTTTAGTTCATTTAAATATAGGGCGGATCCAGCCTTTGGATCAATCCAGCCGGTTGTGTATCAATGCGTTCAGTCTTGTGATTCAGTCTGGATCAGAGTTGTTCAGTCTAATGTATTAATGTTCCCAATCGTGGATCAAACTTCCCAAAAAAATTTTCTGAGGTATTAGATTACATGACCGATCTATTGCTATAATTGACCATATATTTCCTGTTAAAAAAAAAAAATTAAAAAAAAAAAAAAAGTGATTGGTTTATTTCATGAAGGGTTTTATGAGAACTTTTTTTTTTTTTTTGTAAATAACTGTGTAACTGTTTTAGAATTATAAAAAATTGGATACAATGCATTGAAATATAACGCACTAATGCAAATTAAAATTTATCAAAAGTTATTTAGATTTAATAAAATAAAATTTTAAAATGATCCCTGCTAACATTTTTTTTTTTCCTTTTGAGTTAACAATGTATTTTTAAATAGGTTTGGGTACTACTCAATAAATTTATTGATAAGTTAATTTTTGTAAAGCATTTTTATGTTTGAATGCTAAATATGTGCATTAAATTTCAGCATTCAGACATAAAAATATTTAACAATATTTAAAAAACAATGTTTAATTTATATCTTAATTTTTAAAAAATCATAGATATTTTAAATATTTAAAATGTTATTGATTGGAAATCATGATTAAAAATGTGATTTAAATCACTTTTTTTTTAAATCATTGATTTAAATCAAAATTAAAATTATATATATATATATATATATATATATATATATATGAATGTATCTATACTAGCAGGCTATGCCCGCTTCGCTGGTTGCTATTTTTTAATGAATCATTATAATTAATGAATTCTCAAAATTGTATTAATTTTTATCATAGGAAAAAAAAAAAAACTCTGATCGGGAAAAATGTCACACCGGGTCCCCACTGCCGTCAGCAGCGTAGACCCGTGCGCGATGTGCATGCATGAATGCATATATAGGAGCTCTGCGTGCGAGTATTCCTTCCCCACCCTTATGATTTCTCAAAATTCCATGTTATTACTCATAAACATTTATTCTTAAGAAAAGGAATTTTAAAAAAAATCATTTCTAATCGGGTAAAAACTCACACCGGGTCCCCTCTGCCTTCGGCAGCGTAAACCCGTGCACGCACAGTGCACACAAATTCATATATATGCTCGCTGTGCGTGCGTATTCCCTAACCACTCTTCTTGTCCCTCCTTAATTTTACACTTTCAAAAATATCCTCATTCGAATCGTAAGCATCCAAAACCTATATATACCAATTTTAAATGGTCTAACTCAATTTCTAATTTTTTGTCCCTTTTCAGCAGACCTTAAAACATGTAAATCAGGCGAAATCTCGAATAATTGTGATTAGCGCCCTCTATTGGATAAATTTAATGTGGGTTATTTGATAATATAAAAGTACTTTAAAATATCTTTCGAATGATGTGTTAAAAATAGTTTAATCATATTTAGAATTTGAAATATTGAAATTTAAAAATATTACAGAGCCATATGGCGGTAGAAATGGTTCTGTAATCTATTGTTCAATTCCAAATCAACAAAGCTTTAAAATGATGTATTACTTATGAAATTATTTTAATTAGTACCTGAGATACAAACCTAATCAAGACACCTTAAACCATGTAAACCAGGTGAAATCTCGAATTCCATTTCCTACAGTAGTCGGTTAATGTAAGTAAAAAGAAAAAAAAAAAATTTATGTCCCAAAAAACTATATACCAATTTTGAACAGTCTAACTCAATTTCTAATTTTTTACCAACCTGTCCCCGTTCTTGCCCCCCCAATAATTTTACACTTTCGAAAATATCCTCATTCGACTCGTAGGCCCCCAAAACATATTTATACCAATTTTAAACGGTCTAACTTGATTTCAGATTTTTTGCCCCCTTCACGACATTTTAAAACATGTAAATCAGGTGAAATCTCGAATTTCATTACCAACGGTAGTCGGTAAATGGAAGTACAAAGAAAAAGGAATACTTTTACCTTAAGCGTATTCGTTGCTATAGAAACTTGCATCCTCTTTCGAGATATATATTTCGCTTGTTAGAATAAAATTTAATTTGCAATTGAAATGTTAATTTTTTGTTTATTGACTGAAATAGATTAAATTTGAATTGCAAGTTGGTGTTTAGCTGAGATACAAAAGAAAACATAATCAGGATACATGTAAATCAGGTGAAATCTCGAATTCCACTTTCAATAATATAAAAGTACTTTAAAATACCTTTTGAATGATATATTAAAAACAAATTTAATCATAATTAGAATTTGAAATCTTGGAACTTTTAAAATATTACAGCGCCATCTGGCAGTATAAATTTCTGTAATCTACTGTTTGATTCCAAATCAACAAAGCTTTCAAATGATGTATTACTTATGAAATTATTTTAATTAGTAGCTGAGGTACAAAAGAAAACCTAATCAGGACACCTCAAAACGTGTAAATCGGGTGAAATCTCGAATTCCACTTTCGATAATGTAAAAGTACTTTAAAATGTGTATCAAATGACGTATTTAAAAAAAAATTATGATTAGAAATAGAAATATTGAAATTAAAAAATATTACAATGCCATCTGGCGGTAGAAATTTCTGTAATCTAATGTTCCATTTCAAATGATGTATTACTTATGAAATTATTTTAATAAGTAGCTGAGATACAAAAGAAAACCTAATCAGGGCACCTCAAAACGTGTAAATTGGGTGAAGACTCGAATTCCACTTTCAATAATATAAAAGTACTTTAAAATATCTTTCGAATGATGTATTAAAAATAATTTAATCATAATTAGAATTTGAAATTTTAAAATATTACAGTGCTATCTGGCGGTAGAAATTTCTGTAATCTACTGTTCAATTCCAAATCAACAAATCTTTCAAATGATGTATTACTTTTAAAATTATTTTAATTAGTAGCTGAGATACAAAAGAAAAACCTAATCAGGACACCTTGAAACGTGTAAATCACAAGGAATCTCGAATTCCATTAAATACGGTTGTCGGTTAATGCAAGGCGACAGAGATTTGCGGCGTCTACTCTTGAAATTCAGTTCAAATAAGTTTTAAATAACATATTACTCTTGAAATTATGCTAATTAGAAGCTGAGATACAAAAATGATATAAACACTGTTATTAAACAACTTATCTCTGATTTTTTCGTGGTTTTCTCCGAAACTTGCGTAATTCCATGCTATATACTGTTAAAAATCCATAGTATGAAATGTGAATGGAGTATCAGAATTCGAAACTCTGCAAAATATAAAAGAATAAAGGCGTTCTGGTTTTCCGCCGTTTTCTCCGAAGCAACCGTTCCTTTTCTACATTTTTGCCCTCCCCCCCCCCCCCTCCCTTCTAATAATTTTACATGTGAAAATATCCGCAATCAACTTATCTTGCCTTAAAACCTAATAATACCAATTTCAAACGCTGTAACTCTTTTTTTTTTTGCCCCTTCGCCCCCCCCAAGCCCTTCTTAATAATTCTACACTTTCAAAAATATTCAGAATCGAATTATCGGGCGTTAAAACCAAATATTACGAAATTTGAACGGCATTTCTCAATTTAAAATACTGAAAAATATAAAACAAAACTTAATCTTACCTTGTGTTTTGGTCACATGAGTCGTGATAAATATAATTCCCGATAAAAATCTAATTTTTATTTATTCACATAGTTTCATGAAAATTGAACAGTAGCTTTGTAATATGCTGTCTAGGCCGAATATTAATTCAAATGTAACGTGAATGAAAATTTGAAAATTGCAATTTTTCCCCCCACTATAAAACACCTGACATCTTGATCGGTTACAATCATTTCCTTTTTCATGGCAGATGGTCGTCTGGCATTTGAAATGATGCCACAAAAAATTCATACTTTAGTTAATTTTAAAAAATCTAATTGTTGTACCGATAAGCCGCTTGCACATTTAGATCCAGAAAAAATGCCCCTTTCATGTAGTATCGAAATCGTAATGATCGGACACATATTTCTAATTTATTTTCCACTTTTTCTGCTTTTAACTCCATTAAAAATTTTTTTTTTAATGCAATAGCGGTGAATTCTCATTCATTGAGATCGCTTTTAGATTAGACATGAGTGGACATTTTAATTAATATCTCCACAACTAATTAAAATTTTTAAATTCTGTTTTCAGGAGCCCCTCGGGAAGGCTCCTGAGCATCCGTATATCATATCAATTTTTGTTATTCTGTGTTCAATAAGGGCTGAACGTTTAAAAGAGCAGACAGACAGACAGACAAACCTTTTCTTTTATATATATATATATTACCTTTAAATGTCTTACAGCATAATAAAACTTGAACCTACTTGTTATTTACATGAATGCTAAATATTTGCTTTAAATTTCAGCATTCAGATATAAAAATATTTGATAATATTTTAAAGAGGGTTGCCATGCTACCTAGAGAACCTGGAATAGTCAGGGAATTCGAAAATTGACCATAAAAGTCAGGGAATTTGAATATTTTAGCCAGAATCTGGAAAAGTCAGGGAATTTCATATGATGGTTACTAAAGAAAAAACAATTTTTCTGCCAACGTAGGGTCATTTTTCTGTTTTTTTTTTTTTTTTTCCTTAGCTTCCATGATTTTTTTAAACATCGCTAACTTTCCTTTCTACTCATGAAAGAAATTTTTTATGCTTATAAGCAACAGATGCTATCACTGTATGTAACTTTGTCATATGTATTTTTTGTGTTTTCAGGTAGTACCGTAATTATTTTGCCCTCAACACAACCAGTGCTCAATATATGGTTAGGCTGGAATTTTCTTAAAACGCACCTGGAAAACCTGGAAAAGTCAGGGAATTTCATTCTCTTGTTTGAGTGGCAACCCTGTTTAAATATTTAAAAATTAATATTTAACTTACATAAAAATAAATTTAGAAAAAAAAAAAAAGTATTTAAAATGTTTAAAATATTTTTCATTAAAATCATAATTAAAATTGTGATTTGGAATTTCTTCTTTTTTTTTTTCTTTCCTTTTGATAATTGATTTAAATCAAAATTAAAAATTTATAATTTTTTGGCAATGCATAGTAATTTTATAAGTCTTATCTTAAAACATAATAAAATTTGAGCCTACTTGTTATTTACATCAAATGTTTCAATGCTAAATATTTACTTTAAATTTCAGCATTCCAAAATAAAAATATTTAACAAAAATTAGCTTGACAGTAAATCCACAGAATAATACTTAAAATTGTCTGCAATAGATTATTAAACTACAATAACACATAATTGAGGGAAACAATTAAAAATTTGTTTGCTAGAAAAATTTCTAAAATTAAATTTATTTTATTTTATTTTTTAATTTAAATATTTTCTAAATATGTATACATTATTATTATTAATATATTTCAGTGCATATGTACACAACTATACAGAACAGAAAAAATTATATATGTACCTATCTTTGTTTTAATCATATTTAAATTAACTTTTTAATAATTACATTTTCTAACATTTCATATAAATATAAACTAAACTCACAGATGGCAGCACTGATTTTGATCCAATAAAGGGATCAAAGTTGTTCAGCTATGCTTTTGACTGGTCAATGGATCAAACTAGGATCAGTTGGATTGATCAAATTGATCCCAAGGCTGAACACAGTCATTGCAACCAGAGAGGCAGGTGAACTTGCCATAAGATATGGTGAGTTAAACAAGTAGGGAGCAGAGCTCCCTAGTGTGATAAAATATCTAACCTATGCTAACAGTATTATGTTATCTTTTGTATGTGAATTTCAATGTTATAAATATATACATATAATGTGTGTGTTTGTTCATACATTAGTATTTCAGCATTTTTTACTTTTTTGTTACATACTTGTGTGTGCGTGTGTGTGTGTGTGTGTTTTTTTTCCCTAATCATGTTGTTATAAAATTAAACAGTAACTAGATATCTATAGATAAAACAAATTGTAGGCAAACTTATGTGTAATTTTCTAATTTTTAATGCTATTTTATATCTTTTTAGTAACTGCAATTGAGATTTATTTGTTATTCTTAATGTAAAAAATTGTGAATGCTTTATTATTTCTCGTTATAAAAATACAGGGTGATTAGCAACCATGAAAATATTAGGTAATTTGAAAGAGATCTGTAAAATTCAGAAATTTTTGAATAAATCTTGAAAGAGAGAAAGAGAAAAAAACATGAAATGTCACTTACACCCAGGAAATTCTTGATAAAAAATGTCGAGCCAAAATAGAAAAAAAAACCTAGAAATTCAGGGAAATTCCCTTGACCTGGAAAAGTCAGGGAGAATCTTCAACATTCTGAGAAAAATAGCTAATGTATTTGAAATTCTGTAGATTCTTAAAATGTGCAACATATTTTAAAATAAACATTAATTAATTTTCCATCAGGGTCGTACTGGCATGACAAAGAGGGCGCTGGCAATTTGAATAAAAAGGGCGCCAGTATACTACTAAACATTATTCAAGGTTATTATGTAGTGGCCGAGAAGTTCTGCTCTATAAATTGGTATAAGTAGTGTCTGTTTCGATCTCAGGTCTAAACGCTTGACCTAATCATACGAAGTTTTCCCTAATTTTCTCCGAAACTTGTGTAAATATGGGAATAGGAACTAAGACTCCTTAAAAAGACCTAATGGAAGACATTCCACGGAGAACTGGGATCCAAGTGCAATCAATCTTGCACCAATACCAAGGTGATTACAAAAAATTTTCTTCATACATGACTAGAGTTCTCAAAGGCTTTTAATATATTCCTTTTCCACCTTAGACAGCTTTCTTTTCTTTTTAACGCTTCACCAATGGAATATATCGTATTAAAAAATCACTACATAAAATTTCTGATACATAAATAACATAAACTTTACTTTGTGAGAAGAGAACACTGTACATGACCCCTCTAGCTAACATCCCATTAAACAAAAATGCCATGTCCGCTTGAATTTGAATATATTAAAATATGCGCTTGAGCATGAAATTAAACACATTACTCCAGCTCTCACAGTTAAGATTACAGTGATAAATTTTTTATATAAAAAACCCATAATTTTTAAATTGCGTCATAATTTTTTAGAGTAAAAACCATAAATAGTGTTATTTCGATGACTGTATCTATAGAAATTGTGGTTTAAAACACATTCAAAAAATGGACAATGAGCAAAGAAAGGATTGTTGGAATTAAAGCCGATTGACTGCACTAGGATCCTAGACCTCCATTGGGGTCTTTCTAAGGGTGAAATACGTATTTAAGCAATTTTTGGAGAAAACCACGGAAAATTTGAAAGACTAGACCGACAAGCGCAACCTGGGATCGAACCTGGCACCTCACACCTACCAGCTTTGAGCGCAAAACCACGCAAGGAAAGGGAGAATGAAGTCACAGAAAAATTAAGGAAAAAAATTAAGCATTTTTCACATTAGCTATTTCACAAGCAACAAATATTGCTCGCAGATTATTGTAAACAACAGAATGTCATAAGAAATTATTAGAATGTATTTTATATTATTTATTTCATTATAATAAAGAAATTATGATTCAGAAGTATACAGGAGTGTTGTGAGTCTAACTTAAAAGAAAATAAATTAATAAGTTAAATGCATCAAATAATTATATAATGGCATTTGTATGAAAGATAAACTTGATAATGGTATGAGATACAGATATGACCATATTATAATTTTTAAAAATGAGAGAGAAAAAATAAATAAATAAATAAACGAACACTGCACAAACTAAGCGCCCGATATGCCAGTAACGCAAGTTCAAGTAGGCCACGATCTAGAACAGCAAATTGTATCAGATCAGTTGCCCAAATTAAAAAGAAAAAAATGTTAACAAATGTACAGACAATTAACATATCATATAAGCTGTAGAGTATAAGAGAAATATATATATTATTTTATTTTACTTCAAAGCATAAGTCAAGTTTTTATTAAAGCTTCATAAAAAGTTAATGTAGGGAGCATATAATTCCAATCTACAGGACTACAAGTGTGAAATAAAAAAAAATTATCACAATTTTGGAAGAATTCAAAGATATAATCTCTATCTCTCCACATTCCTGCACTTCAACAAATAATAATAAATTATAAAAATAATAATGAATAATCATACCTTAGATTATTTTTCCCAAAATGAAAATTCTTGTATTTCACATGGCTTGGCTGATACCATTCTGATAATTCCACCTTCACTTTTTCACGTTACATTATATAGAATTAAAGATGTGCAGGTTTCACAGTGAATGTCCCTCCCCCATCTTCAGCTATTCGTTAAAAAAAATTTGAAGCATGTGTTTTCCCAGTAGTAGAAAAAAGGTTATTAGCATTTCTGTTCCGGATTTCTTTGAAATGCGTAAACGTGTGGGAACAAATAATATCTATCACCATAATAGTTGTTGAAAAGGACTTCGTATGTAAATGTACTATAACTATGATCATTTAGGTGACAAAAAGGGGAACACATCAACTGCGCTCACATTAATTCCCCTATTGTTGAAAAAGCATCAACTGTGCCCACATTGAAAATTACTGATAACGTTCATTGTCATCCTCTCAGCCCAAAGTCCCAAAGCGTATACTAATCTGTAGGTTAGATATGCTTTGTCTCAGCCCCAGCTGTACATCGAGAAGTAACTAAGAATAATTTCTAGAAAGGAAAGACCTTTTTATGTACTTCTTTTGTTTACTTTGAAGGATAAGGCGAGGTACAGTTCGTTCAAAGATGGAATTTACATTCACGTAGAAAAAAAAAGGATATAAAAGGCACTTTTTTTATATTGTATTCAGTATTAATTTTCAGTTTATTTTTATAAAGACGCTATATTTTTTAAATTTTTACATGCATCTTTATTAGAGATGTACAGTATATGTTTCACTAAACATGCAAATCGCCCTGTTTAGTGGAACATGCAAGATACCCTGTTAAGCCTTTAACGATCATTGGTTTCGCAGCGAAACCAAACATTTGGCATAATTTAAGAATTTTTATGCAGCAGTTTTTTTAACTTTTCCCCCTTGTTTTAATCAGGTTTTAAACTTTTGTTCCTTTTCTGTCTGTAGATATCAGCACTATTCCAAAATTTAACAAATAATGCTTTACTAGAAGCTAATTGCATAAGTGACTTGAAGTTTCTTTGTGTGCGTGAGTGCGAATTGCTGGTTTGATGATGCACTAATGTCTCGTTTTTTTCATTTAATGAAAAGCTGGACTATTATTTTCATCCGAAACAACTTTTACGAGTTTTTGTAGTCGATAATGCTTTCTTTCAAAGTGTTTTATTTATTAAATTAAATATTATTTGAATTTAATAAGGTTAACTTATAGATGTTTCAAACCAAAAATTTCTCAAAAAGGAACAATGCGTTTTTTTTTTTTTTAAATATTTATGATCAGCTACGTGTCTAAAAGCCATTTTTAAAATTCGTTTAGTAATTTTTTAAATAAATTAAGTAGTGAACGTTAAAGGGTTAAGCATTCTATATTAATTGTTATTCTTACAGGGTTTGAGGGGTGTAGGGATACATGTTTTTTCATCCATTTTTAGAGAAAATTTAAGAATATGTGCACCTCACTAAGGCTAAAAGGCGTGCTGGTTAGTATTTCATGAGCATTTAATATTAGTTTGTAAGCAATTTTTGTCGTTTATAAAAAACATTAAAAAGAGGGCTCCTTTTATACCTGATCAGGCGCATATGGTGTTAATTCTACATTATTGATAGGGGCGCAGTTTTTATTTATTGTTTTTATTTCATTTATATAAATAATTTTAGCGGAGAAATAAATACATGTACCATCCAGTAGATGTAAAAAGCGCCCTGCTTTGTATTTTTTATTTATTTATTTATTTTTTCAAAAGTAGTTTTTTAGTTTATTTTTATAAGGAGGCTACATATAAAATTGTTGAAAACAGGACGCCTTTTATGCCTAGCGGGGCACATGTAATGTTATTACTAACGTTGCAATATACTTTATATTAAGCACTAATTTTTTTTTTTTTTTTTTTTTTACATTTTTGTAGTGTTTAAATTATGCATGCATACTCACTGAATATAAAAGGCGCCCTGGTTTGTATTTATTTAAAAAATAGTTTTTCAGTTCATTTTTATAAGAGGCTACATATAAAACTGTTGAAAACAGGGCGCCTTTTATGCCTAGCGGGGCACATATAGTGTTATCGCTAAAGTTAAGATATATTTAATTGGGCACATAAAATTTCTTTTGCATATTTGAAGTGTTTAAAATATATATGTAAGCCAAGTGCACCTCACTAAGGCTAAAAGGCATCCCGTTTAAAACAGGACAGGGTGCCTTAAAAACAGGACACATTTTTATCTAGAGGGGCACATATGGTGTCATTTCGACTTTACTATATTATTTACAGGGCGCTTTTTTTTTAAATTGTATTTAGTATTAGTTTTCAGCTTACTTTTTTATAAAGATGCTATATTTTTATTTATTTTTACATACATTTTGATTAGAGAGGCACACGTATGTGTTTCGCTAAACATGCAAGTCGCCCTGTTTTGTGGAACATGCAAGATACCCTGTTTTCTGTATTTGTTATTCTTGATATTGCCAGAACATGTTTTTTTTTTTTTTTTGTTTTTTTTTTTATCCATGTTTTGAGAAAATTTAAGAATATGTGCACCTCACTAAGGCTAACAGGCATGTTGTTTAGTATTTCATGGGTATTTAAAATTTGTTTGTAAGCAATTTTGTTGTTTATAAAAACATTAAAAAGAGGGCTCCTTTTATGCCAGATCGGTCGCATATGGTGTTATTTCTACGTTACTGATAGGGGCACAGTTTTTAATTATGGATTTTATTTCCTTTTATATAAATAATTTTAGTGATGAAATAAATACATGTAGTATCCCGTAAATGTAAAAGGTGCTCTGTTTTGTATTTTTTTCAAAAATAGTTTTTTAGTTTATTTTTATAAGGAGGCTACATATAAAATTGTTAAAAATTGCCTTTTATGCCTAGCGGGGTGCATATAGTGTTATCACAAAAGTTACGATATATTTTATTGGGCGATATGCGCTAAAATTTGTTTTACATATTTGTAGTGTTTAAAATATATGTACTCACTGAATATAAAAGGCGTCATGTTTCGTATTTGTATTTAGTAATAGTTTTTAGTTGATTTTTATAATAACGCTACGTGTTTTAAAACTATAATTTGATTAATGGTGCTCACATATGTGTTCCACTGAACATGCAAGGCACTTAACTTGTTGAAACATACAAGTTCGGTCTTTAGTGGAGAATGCAAGGCGCCCTCTTTAGTGGAACTTATAAAACGCCTTTTACTTAGTCTTCTGTGTGCCTAGTGTAGTGGGGCGCACATGAACATATTCAAGAACTTGCATTCTTCCTTTATAATACGTACATGTAGCGGTGGCGGATTTAAGGGGGGGGGGGGCTGAAGCCCCCCCCCCCAAAAAAAAACACCGACATTCACAACTGAATATTGCAATAGTAAATTTTTTATTTGTCTAGAATAACTTTTTGAAAAATCTCAGCCCCCCCCCCAAAAATCAAGTTCTGGATCCGCCACTGACATGTAGGCATTCAGATAAAGGAGTTTCAGGATTGCTTTTGAGATTAAATTCTACCAAAATATTTCCTTCAATTTTAAACAAAAACCATTATAATTTTACAGTGTTCTAGAAAAAAAAATCAATTTTTACATTTAATAAAAAAAAAAAAAAAAAAAAAGTTCCTCGGCGAAGGGCGCACCGGGCATTTGCCTCGTTACCCGGTGGGCCAGTACGAGCCTGTTTTCCATGTTCATTTAACCCACTGAGTGTCTTGTAAAAAAGCAAATACATAATGTTTTCACTGCATGTTCTTTACACTATAGTAATCAATAGTTATTTGAGCTTGAAATAAAAAGTATGATTATGCATTTTAAAATAAACCTCATGACTATTACATAGCTGCCAACATTACTAACTTTTAAATCAGATTTATCCACCAGTATTATTAAAAAGCAATATGTCTCATATTTTGGACGAATACATGAAATTAAATAAACCTTACAAAAACTTTCTGGTATGAAGTTACTTCTCTGTTGAAAATAACCTATCACATACTTAAAAAATAACTGCACTTTTCAATTTCTTCGTGATTTAAAAATAATTTATCTTTTATTTGTTAAAGATACTTTTCCCAACAAATTTTAAAAGTCTTTGTCTGTTTTCATTTCAATAAATACTTTCAGATATCCTTAAAACTGGTATATCTTATCAAGTACTTCAAGTAAAATCTGCAATGTTAGGAACACCAAAGAGAAAATAATATTGGGAAGCAGACAGCTGTTTCGTTAGCCTTTAGCATACCATCTTCAGTGCATCGATACACTGATGACGGTACAGCTGTCTGCTTCCCAATATTATTTTCTCTATTTTACTTGATTTCTATCTTATTCGTTTTTTTTTTTTTTTTTTTTAGTCTTACTGTTGAATGTTGTAGTTTGTGTTCAAAAGAAGATTCAAAAAATAATTTAAATTCATTAGAACTGGATGCAATATGTTTTCGAAACACAATTCAACATTTTTTTACTGTGTTAAAATCATTTATTAGATGTCATTGAAAAGGTTCTTATTAACATTTACAGATCCCACACAAAAATCACAGGAAATTGTTGAGAATATATTTTTATGTAAAAAATTATTTCTGATGTGAATCCTAAGTACATTTAGTATAAAATTCAAAAATTGGGCCCAATACCATTCATGCAAATTCTTATGCAAAATGACCTCCTGAATCCAAATAGAATGCCCATTTTATCCCATCACCCACCGTTTTTTGGGGATATTTTTATCACTTTTCATCCATTTTATGGCTATAAATTTCATTTGGAGATGGGCAAAGGATTATTTTAACTGTTAAATATCTTCTAAGGATCTGCAGAGGTGAAAAATTCTAAAACATGAACATTTGTACCAAGGAAAAAATTTAAGGGGTGATTAGCTACTAAAATTAGTACAGTCAACTCCCACTAATCCGCAAAAGTTTTGTGCAGATTAGAGGTCATTGTCTTTGTTTACATTTTCTTTTGCAGATACAAAGTCAGTTGTTATTATTAATTCATAAATCGACATGAAAATGGAAAGACGATTTCTAATAAATGTTAGAGTAAAATATTTCTTCAATATTAATAAAACTAATCAACCATATTCATATGTATGATGATGAATAATTTAAGCATATTCAAATAATACGTACCAAAAAAATGTAAACGTACATTTTACTTAAAAAAATACAAAAGAAAATATTTTATTAAGTACAGATATAATATTTTCATAACTGATTATTTATAATTTTGTTAAACATTAATCTAATAATAGTTTGTTATAAGTTTTTATGTACTTTCTCTTGACTTAGCACTAGTCTGTATGAATTGCAGGATGATAAATACAAGAATCTTACTGTTTTTTCCCCAATTGTGTTTGAAAGCAAGGATTAAACTAAAAATTTGATTTTAAAAAAGTAAAAAATGTGAGAAAAGTTGCTAATTGTTTCGAAATGTCAGCTGTAAATTTCTTTGTTTACATTCAAAAATCAATTGCGGATTAAAGAGATTTGCAGATTATAGGTCTGCGGATTGGTGGGAGTTGACTGTAATTACATTTGTTATTTTTATTAATCTATTATTATTTATTATACTTTATATGTATATATATATATATATATATATATTTTTTTTTAAGTGTTAAAAAATTCCTTTTCTACCCTTTAAATAAAATTTATGACTATACAACTGCTGAACAGTGATAAACAGTGTTGGACAAAATAGAGGTTATATTCAGATTCAGGAGGTCATTTTTAAGAATCAGCAAGAATGGTATCAGGGATTGAAAAGTTTTTATATATATATATATATATATATATATATATATATATATATATATATATATATATATTTATTTATGGATATATATGAAAATATAAAGAGACAGAAAGTTGAACTCAACTCATAAGTACTTTTGAATTTTTTGTGTTTTCGATGTATCATTCTGCCCTTGTAAATAACTTGTTTTTATGCATAGAATTTTAATTTATGTATTCAAATAAATTTCAAAAATGAAAAAAAAAAAAAAAAAGAAGGGAGGATATTTTTTACTAGCTACCAGAAATTTTTGCTAGCAACCATTTTTTTTTTTTTTTAATTTCTAGAGCCCTGGCCATGCCTAATCGAGAAGTTTCATTTTATATCACACAATTAGAAAAATTATATAGGATTTTAACACTTCATTTATTAAATTTTCTGTTGTTGTGCTTCTGCAAATACATTTATTTCTGGAATATTTGACTAACATAGTTATACCTTCATTTTTGGATTATGTGTTTGAAAGTTAAAAATAAGGTTTAAGATATTGATTTTATCATTGAAAAATCTACATTGTTACAAAATAATTTTCTGTCGCTATTCTTTTTGTGCTGTTGAAATTAATGATTCTAACAAGGATGGGGATAATTTTCTTTCGTGTGCGATGAATAGTATTTCCAAAAATATTCCTTGAAAGTGTATATTTCTCCAGATGATTTAACTTTCTATGTTGTAAATTTCATCAGGAATAAAACATGTACTTGAAATATTATTTTATCTATCAAATCGATTATTTTTATAAGCAGGCACACATTTAGTTGCATGCTTGACAACCATCTCATTATGAAGCGTAGTACTTTTAGTCACCGCCTTTTTTTGTACACCAGTAATTTTTTAGAGTAATTTCATTCTTATTTAATCGTAACACTATTTGGAGAGAATTGCTCTAAATATGAAGTGGTGTGGGAAAAGGGGCGTATTTTCAAGGGGAGTTAACAAGTCTACGCTTATTAATGAGATGGTTGACAATCCTGTATTTGTAAAAAGTTATAAATGTCTACTCTTTTTTGTTTTATTTACTATTTTTTAATACACATTTATAACAAAAGAAAACCAAAATGTCCTTTAAAATATGTAATTAGGATACAAAAACTATTATAAATTTTAAAAAAATGACCCCTTTGAAAGACCTCTCCTCTATAGTCTTAGATTATTTGTGTAGATAATTGGCCTTAACTCATACAGCAAAAGTTTGATTCAAATTTATAAAAGGCTGGCTGATTTTTTTTTTCCTCTTCCTTTTAATGTTAGCCATTTTTCAGTTTTATTATGTTTATGGAAGATGAACTGAATAGTATATTTTATGAAAGTAATTTCTTGGCAGTTATCTAAACAAACTAAATAAATAAAGTAAAAACAAAATATAGTTACTTTTTTTTATTCTTTTATATCCTTTCATTAAATAAAATATACATTTGCTTCCTAAAAAGAATCGTGTAGATTGTCACTAAATAAATTAAAAAAATTGCACATAAACAAATGCTGTTAATATTGTCTGTGCAATTTGTTAATATTTTTTCCCTTCCTCAAATAAGAACTCACCTATAAAGAAAATGGAGATTACTAGTGCAAATATTGCTGTTATTTATGTCATTTGTTAATTATTTGTTGTTCCTTTTCTGATCTCAAGTGTTTATGTCGTTTGTTAATAATTAATAAATTTATCCAATTACTTCTAGTTTATTTTTGTTTAAGTAACATAACTCATAGGCAATAAACACACATGAAATGTTACATTGTAGTTTTGATTCCTTGAATTACTCGGATATCAATTGCAATGAGAATTCTGAGATTGCTTAAGTTTTAATATAACTTGTGATGGAATTATTTGTTTTTATGGGCTTAAATTACAGTGTTTTATGTGCACAGGTGTGTTTTTATATAATTGTTAATTTTGTGCATTTCTTTATATTTGTTTGATAATCAAAGTTTGTAGTGTTATGTTATATTTCTATTGTAATATGTTACAAGTACAATATATTTTTTTTCTACCTATTTGTTGTCAGTATTTCTCTTCTTTATTATAAATATCCAAATTGTTTACTGTTTAACTTCCATGTAAAGACTATTGTATCTAGTAAAATAAATTATATTTTTCTAGTTAAAAGATTTTTAGCAAAAATGCTGTTATTCTTAGCACAATATACATTATTATTTTTAATTCTAAAACATATTATTTTCAATTATTCTAAGTACTTAAAATCTTTTTTTGTCTTTTGCAGTATATTCTATTTTTCTGTAACTTTCATTTAATTTTTCTAGTTAAATTTCTAAAAAAAATTTCAATATTTTTAAACTATCCTTTTGGGAAGTATTGTTTATACTATTACTCTATTTGTAACAAATAATTCAGAAGAATGTGTATACAAAGTATATATTATTGTATATATTGAATGTGTATATACATGAGGATTTGATGGTCCTAGTTAGACTGCTTCATTCCAATGGAACATACTGTTGAATAGATGATTGTTATAGTTGTTGGTCCATATTTTCCATTAATTTTCTGTAATGGAAAGGCAGAAAATAAAGATTCTATAGTATATTGTTTTTAAATGTTTCATTTTCTGACTCTTTTTTTCTTTGAAATAATTTTAGCTCACTTTTTTACTGGAGGGAGAAGACTCACTTAAAAATATATCAAAGATGGAGTAAAAAAATACCAAGAAAATTAAATCACTTTATGGTTAACTATAAAAGTTTGAAGTGAGAAGAACAGATTCTAGAACTTATGTGTGATAAATGATGCGTTTTCTAAATTTGAAACAAATAAAAGATTATTTAAAAAACTCATGACATGTGTTAAGTCCCAAAATGATATCTAAGGGGAAAATGTATATTAAATATGCATAATGTATTTTACGTGTTCTTGAGTAACTCAATACTAATAAATGTAAAACCAATTTATTGGATTTGTCAATACTGCTTTATTAAAAGAAATATTAAAATAAACATTAAGCTTTTAACAATAATTAAGGTTTCAAAAGTTTAATCAAAATAAAATGTTGAAAATTTCATTCATCTCATTAGAAAATACAACATTTTACAATTTGAATTCTTTATTTATAACTGAAAATAATAACATTAATATAATACATTAGCCTAATCGTTAAATACTTGAGAGATGTGTCATGTATAAACAAAAATCTTAGATTGTTAATTAAATTATTAACTTTTGGTTGTTATTAAAAATTAAATTTCTTAATATTCAAAAAGAAATTGTGAAATAAGAGTAACTGAAACTATCTAGCATATATTGGGTAGTATCAGTAGACTCCCAGAAATCTGCAACTCCAGAAATCGGTACATCACAACCCATGTAAACAATGAAATTTATAGTAAAGTTTCCAAGGGAAAAAATTAAAATACAACCTATTTTAAGTGATATTTAAGGAAATGGATCTAATGAGATAATAAAAGTTCATTTTAAGCAAGGTCCAGATCTTGGAGATAAGTACCTAAACCAGTAGTATTTGTGCTGGAACAAAAAAGGATTCCACATACTGGAAAAAAAAAAAAAATCATTTGTTTTTATTTGTATTTCTAAATTGTAATAAAAATTTTAATTTCGTATACAGTTGAGGATCTATAATCCGCATACCCATAATTCACAATTGTCTATAATCCACACTCACTTTGCAAATGTAAACAAAAGATTTTGCAGTAACGAAAATCCAATATTTTGGATGTATGTGAGAAAATATGTTAATTCACATACTAAAATGAAAAAAAAAAAATAAGTGTAAAATTTAATTTAGATATACATAATTAATTTTCAAAGGAAAAAAATAATTATACTTTTATTGCCTTTATATTTTTTTAGCAAATACGAACGTCGTCTGAATAATATTCAATTAGTGATCAAACAAAACACATGCAAGTACAGTTTTCTAACTCCTGCCAGTAACAACATTGCTTATTGGTTGAAAAAAAAAAAAAAAAAAAAAATGACATCATATGGGTTGGTGGGATTGTGTATTTTCACAGATGTTTAAGGACTGTTAGTGTAAATGTTCTTTTAGGATGGTATTTCAAAAATACACAAAACTATTTAAGGAAAAATTTATACCAGCATTTGTTTTGAAGATAAGATCTACAATGCAGTCATTAAAAACTGCACATTGCAAGTATCTGGCTACATACTGTTAATGAAAGTCCAGAAGTAGAAGTGCAGTTTTTTAATGAATTATTCATTTAAGGGTTTAAATTTTACATTGCTTCTACTTCATTAAATAAATTTAATAGTTTTATATATTAGTATTACCTTCATTACATTGCATAAAAATAAACAATTCTAATTCTAGCTTCATTAAATAAAGTTTATAGTTTTATGTACCTTATACTAATTCATATAGTGAGGAAATGGCATCAATGATCTATAATTTGCAAAAATCCATAATCCGCACAAGTTCTAGAACCAAGGTGTGCGAATTAAAGATCTTCAACTGTATATGTTATATGCTTACTTATATGTATTCACAATCATTTTTAATGGATTTTAGCACTAAAATTCTAACATAAAATGCAGATTTTAAAAAAAAACATGAAATCTGCACAGTCTCTGGTTCCAAGCCGTGCGGGTTTCTAGGGGTGTAATGTAATTATTGTTGCCCTATTTAGGTAAACATAAAACCTATTCTTGTGCAGACATAGGATTTTGTTGAAAGTTTATCTATCAGGTATGTGAACAATGGGGAGAAAAGCAAAAAAAAAAAAGTAGTTCAAATTTTAATTTGGTTAAAAGCAGCACATGAAGAACAAAAAACAAAAACTTTAACCACAGCGGTTATCATGTGCATTTCATTTGTATCAATTACATGTTCAAAGCATGTCTATCATAGTCACTGGTCAGACAGTATCTTGGAATAGTGCAATATTTTTCATAAAGACTGTAGTCATTTTTACAAAACCAGTATTTGCTTCTAAAGAAGGTCACAGCAACAGTTAGTTACCTTTGATAAAACACTTCTTAATAGGCTTAGGAGTAAATAAAGGAACCAAGAATGGAATCAGCAGTAACATGTTATACAGTAATGTATTCAGAATGCAGAAATTGTCCATGTATAATTTTAGAACTTGCCATATCCCATATGCGACACCTGAAGGTAATAACAGTGATGCAAAGTGTCCAGCACTAACCAAACAAGGCATGAGAGGGCCATGTAATCCAGAAATACTGTTCCCTCACCAAATTAAAATGCACTCCAAATAAAAATGCCAGTGGTAACCCCTCACATACAGGATTCTCTACAATCAAAGAACTCCACAAGCACAGGTTACTGCAATCCTGCAAAGTAGATTGCGTCCTAAACCACAAAACATCTGCATGACTCAGAGAATTCTAGACAGCCTCTGAAGTCTTGTTAAAATAAGCAGCAAAAGAACCCACTAAAAAAGCATGGGTACCATGAGTAGATATCACAGATGGAAATTCTCTTCAGGGGAAAAAATCCTCCTAATATAGCCCTGTGGCTTCTGTAGCCGGCCATACATTCAGACTACCAGGCAGTCAGCCGAAACTAGTTCCGAATTTATCCCCTCAGTGGGCGTTCAGTGATAGAATTAGTGTCATTTTCACAATAGAAATGCATTTCCCAAACTTTCGAGGTTCAGGAGGCAATACTTCAATGATAGGAAAATTTCCCGCTACAATGTTTGAAGGGATTTTTCTTTTGATGATTTTCATTTTCGATTAGAATATATCTTAGATTTTTTTTTTTTTTTTCATCTTTAGTACAATAGTTTTCTTTCTTTAGCACATTCACATAAATAAAACTTTACAATAATTAAATGCTAACATGACAAATAATAATTTTAGTAATACAGTTACATATTTAATGTATTACACTACATTCTACCCTAAAAGCGCATTAAATAGCTCTTAAATAGAACAAAAATAATTTTAAGAAACAATGTGAAATAAAATAATTACAAGGTAAAAAGAACTTTTTATATACCATGTTTTTAAATTTTCTGTTGAATCAGATAAACACTACGGAAGGCAATGGGAACCAGGACCAATTGGCTAAAAGTATTAAAAAAATTCATTGTTGTTGTGTTTTGAGCTATTATAAAAGTTTCAAATGGCTAGCTGGCTAGCCAGGAAGATAGTTAAAAATTGATTGCAAGCTTTGTACTGGTAACTCTGCCTAAGGCAGCAGGAACCCAAAACAGTTCGTTAAAAGTATTCAAAAAATGCATTTTTACTGTATTCTGAACTATTCTGGAAGTTTCAAATGTCTAGCTAGTCAAGAAGTTAGTTAAATAAATTTTCTGTTGAATCACATGAATGCTGCCGAAGGCAGTAGGGACCTGAACAATTGATTAAAATTATTAAAAAAATTATTGTCACTGTGTTCTGAGCTATCCTGAAAGTTTCAAATGCCTAGCTAGTCGGGAAGTTAGTTAAAAATTGATTGCAAGCTTTGTACTGGTAATGCTGCCGAAGGCAGCAGGGATCCGAAACAGTTTGTTAAAAATATTTAAAAAATGCATTTTCACCATGTTCTGAACTATTCTGAAAGTTTCAAATGTCTAGCTAGTGAGGAATTTAGTTAAAAATCGATTGCAAGATTTGTACTTGACAAACAAACAAGAATCGAAGTTAATAAAAACATGTAAAATACTATAGAACAATAAGATTTAATTAATTATTTATTTTTTGTGTAATTACAAAATAGTGTAGCATATTATAATGTTAAAATGCATTATATTTCATTTTCAATACCTGTGATATAAAGTTTTGTCTTTAGAAATTTTTATCTTTGTACCTAACACTCAAGGATGTTTGAAAATTAATAAGCATACATTCTTGATTTGATAACGAAATTTCTGTTAATCATTAACGCTGACAACTTAAACAGTCGTGCGAAAATTTTAATTTTAATACAAACAGAAAGCATTTTGTGGGAAATGTTGCAAATTTTGGTATTTGAAGATTATTTTTGAATAGTATAAGTGCAGTTATAATTCTCTGAAAAATTTACTCCGGTTATACATATTCTTCATTATAAAAAAAATAATATTAATAAAATAAAAGAAGCATTCTTTTGTTTCGTAAGTAATAGATATAAAATTCTTACAAAGCAGAATTTAATTTGGGACGATAGAAGTTTTAAAAACTATTCTTACATAGAAAGATGTGAGGTAATTGTGTTGTGTTCCTTAGCAACGGTTACTATATTCATTTCTTAAATTATCTTTCGCATGTTTTCTCGCAACTTTATTTTTGATCTATCTTTTAAACTTTTATTTATTTTTAACTTGCCCCCCAACTCCCATCCCCAAAGAAAAAAAAATTGCTTTTTAAAAAAAAGAAGAAAAGATAAATTTAAACAGAATATAATTTTAGCAAAGGAAAAAACAAAAACAAAAAAAAACAGACATAGAGTATTAAGAAACTGTGTATATATATTTTCTTCCATATATGTATAATATAAATCACTAGAAGCGTAGCCCCAAATGTTTTAAAAAATAGGACGGTATATTGAAGTTTCTGGGGGTGCTGTCTTGCGCCTTAAAGTTCATTTGAAAGTGGATCATAATTTTGTTAATTATTGTTAGTTACCAAAAACACAAAAACACTTCAGAATTTTATGTATCACAAGCTGACCAACTGGTTCACCGACCAGCAAAAAAGTTTGCGTTGAAATGTCTGACTGTAGCAAACTCTCGTTAGGTGGTGCCTGTGACGCTGTGATACTCTGTAGTGTATGCACTACAGAGTATTGTAGTGTATGCACTACAGTTATTTTTTCCTTGGCGAAAAAATAATAGCGAATGGATTTGCAGATTTCTTCATTTTATTGCTCTCGTTCTCGTCTGATGTTGACGTTCACGTACTGGCATTCACGGGCGAATCACCGTCACTGATAAAAAGTAAAAAAGTGCTTCTTTTATTTATTTATTTATTGCAAAAAACATTTGGTATTTGGGAAATAGAAATTTACATGTATAATTAAAATAACTCATAATTTACGTAATAATATTAAAGAAAATAGAGTATATAGTGTATTTATTTTTCTAGAGACGACCCTATTTCCCCATAGACTTTAAGGAAAATATTAAACTGTGTTTTGTTGTTTGTTTTTCAATCATTTTCATAATTATTTAGCACGTAGTTTAGATTCACTCGTTACTCCATATTACGTTGTTATATATTTTTAAAAGTGAAATTTAAATATTTAATTCCAACTAATATTACATTTTGTCTTGCATAAATTATGTATAGTATTAATAACACAGAAACATACATACTCAAAAGAGAAAAAAATTCTTGTGTTTTCAACTTAAAATGAAATATTGAGCTGTTTTCATTTAATGAACTTGGTATAAACAATAAAAAATTTGTAGAAAATGTGTGCACTCTTGTATGTATTTGTCTAACATTTTATATTTTTGAACCATTAAATTTTTATTGCTGTGGTGAATTGTAAATGGTCACTCAATTTATAAATAATAATGATCCCCCTCCCCCAAGATATGAGACTATGTATAATTTAAATTAATATTATTATATTAAATTAGAAATGCATAAAAATTTTATGTTAGAAGTCATGTATTAATGTCTCACATTTCTAGGTGATTTGCCTTGAAATACTTAATTAAGATGGAAAATCTGATCCCAGGAAAGACTTGAATGATGTAAATTTTTGAAACGTTTTTTTTTTTTTTTTTTTTTTGGGGGGGGGGGGAGGCTGGGCCTGGCTTGAATATACCTGTCAAGTGTTATTATTTTTGGCTAATAATTATATATATATATATATATAGAGAGAGAGAGAGAGAGAAATTTTTATCTTATTTCTGCATAGAAAACTATTATTATTATTAAGTTATGTAATAATAATAATAGCCCGCTTGTAAATGAATTTCCATAAAAATAAAACCAGTACCTAACAATCATAACACTTGACAATTATGCTTGAATAACCATAATTTGAAAAGTTGTACCCTTGCTCAAAACTGAAATCGGAATTCATATAATATGAAGGGATATACCGTAAAAACCGGCAGACCGGCCGCATTCACGTATGAGCCGCATCAACACAATCTTAGGTAGTGAAATGATAAGTTTTTCAGAAGCACCGCACCTTCGTAAGAGCCGCACTATTCTGTTTCGGCCCTTATGAAGGTGCGGTGCAGAAATCCACTCCAGCGCTTTCACAATAAAAATAATATATAAGAAATATAAAGATTGTTTAAATGAAAGTGAATTCATTTTTAATTTATACTAGCCGCCTTCGGTGACCAGCTGGTTCGCAATCCTTGAAAAATCCTATTTTTAAAAATTCCCGCTCGGTGGCGAGTGCGGCACCTTTTTCCCATTTCAGGTCCTGAAACTCCCGTACGGAATTTAACGACTTATATAAGTTTAAAAGTCTGCAAAATTTTAAATGTGTTATAAGTAATTTAATCATAATTAGAATTCTAAATATTAAATTATTAAAACATTAAAGCGCCCTCTGGTGACAGAGATTTACAACATACACTCTTCAATTTCAATTCAACTTTTAAAATGATACATTACTTATGAAATTATGTTAATTAGAAGCTGAGATACAAAGGTAATATAAACATTTTTATAAAAAGATTTGTGTCTGATTAATCCCTGGTTTTCTCTGAAATTTGCATAATTCCGGGATATATAAAGGTAAACATCCTTAGTACAAAATGTGAGCGGAAATTGAAATTCGAAACTCTACAAAATATAAAAGAATAAAGGCATTCTGTGTTTTCCATTCTCCTGTTCCTTTTTTTACATTTTTGCCCCCCCCCCCTTTCCGTCCCTCCTAATAAATTTACACTTGAAAATATCTGCAATCAATTTATCTTGCTGTAAAACCTAATAATACCAATTTCAAATGCAGTAACTTACTTTTTCTTTTTTTTTTTTTTTTTTTTTTTGCCCCTTCGTTCCCCTTCTCAAGTCCTTCCTAATAATTCTACACTTACAAAAATATTCACAATTGAATTATCGGACGTTAAAACCAAATATTACGAAATTTCAATGGCATATCTCAATTTAAAATACTACAAAATAAAAAGAAAACTTAATCTTAACTTTTTTTTGTGTGTGTGATGCGAGTCGTGATAAATATAATTCCCAATAAAACTTTTTTGTTCATTCACATATTTTCATGAAAATTGAACATTAGCTTTATAATATGCTGTCTGGGCCAAATATTAAACAAAATGTAAGGTGAATGAAAATTTTTAAAAAGTTTGAAAATTACCATTTTCCCCTCTCTTGCACACCATTGGAGAAAAGTTCAGAATGTGTCAAGGAGGAGGGTGGAAAAGAAAAAAAAAAATCGTAAAGGCCGCACTCATCGTAAGAGCCGCAGATAGAAAAAAGACAACTTTTTTTTCATATCCGCCGCGGCTCATCTGCCAGTTTTTATGGTACTAGTGCTTTGCAGCTTTCATTCGGCTTTTTTACCTACTTTTTATCACCTGATGTAGGGTTATGCTTAAATATTTCAACTCAAAAAATTATTACATGCTTTTGCATTTTCAATCATTGGCGTATATTATTACTACTACTGCCACCACATTTTATATTTCAGAACAGAAAATATAAATGTTATTAAATATTGAAATTTAAAATAGTTTAAACAAAGATGATTTTTTTTAAAAATGGTAATGATCTTTTACTTGACACTGACATAAGAAACAGCAGCAGAGTGCCAGAGCAGAAATAAGTGGCTCCTTGAGTCTGATAAAATGTTTTATCAGAAAAAAGAAAACTAGAATATAGAAAACTTGACTGTAATGCAGGGGGGGGGGGGCATTGCCACTCACAAGCAATGAAAGTTTGATTGCATCCCCTCCCCTTCCTAAGTTCTGAAAAGCCAGAACTTATGACTAAAATGATGAGCAGATTGCCACCAAATTTAACATGATCAGCCTATAAAACAGGGCTTCCATGGGAAAACGCAATGAAAAGAAATTGCATAAGTAGCCTACAAGCATTAAAAAATGGTGTCTTAATAATGAAGTGAGGGAGAAAAACACCAAAAACAGAGAGTTTTATTCACACCGACATTTTTCTATCTTATTTAGGCATTGAAATTGAATATACAAATCTAATGAAACTGTCAGAATTTATCAGAATAAAATGTTTTAAAGAGGTATTGTAAATTTCTATAACTTCTTGCCCATCTTAGTGGGAGAATGCTTAGAGAGCTCTGACCTTTAGTAACAAGTTGAGTTTTAATTCATTCAGTACGAAAATTCATGTAACACAGGTTTGCAATGAAACTTTTTCCAAAGTGATGTGTTTTTCTAATGTATTATTGGATACTTCTCATACGGGAAAAAATTCAAAATTTTCCATTACATACAGTTTTGACAAGTAATGGAATTTTTGGACAGAAATAAGCTTTATACTCCATTTTTTCAACTCCCATCTTAGTTATTTCCCAACCAATCCAAGCAATATGAATGAAGAATAAGGAGTGTGATTTCATCAAGACATCAAACAAAAGGGAAGGAGGTATCAGACTAATGGCATTTTAACTTGTCAGTAGATTAGTGTTGGATGCTGCTGAGAGAATGCCCTCAAAATAGAGCTTGGATGTAAAGAAACAGACATTTAAAAAGAGTGTGTAATAATAGATAGTTTATTTTGCTTTAGCTTCTGTGGGAATTCTTCATACTTACTTTTCAAAAAAACCCTTACGTATTACGAATAGTAAAGAAGCATTTATAAAAAAAAAAAAAAAAAAAGTAAGATTTTGCAGACCTGTGTAATTGCTCTGAATTCATTGCAAACAACAGATCTTGTATCAGCTTTAATATGCAAATATTACATTTTTTAAAACTATGTTTTTCAATTTTTACAGAAAAAAACATTATGAATTTCTTTTTCTTTGTTTAACACTCTTTGTTAATGTGTTTTCTTTGAATTCATGAATTTTCCTTTGCTTTGAATTTTATACTAATTCTCTTAATATTTATTTAATAGCTAATTTCAATCTGCTGTTAGCCTTTTTGAAAAGTACTAGGGACCGGATATCCGGAAAATATCCGGATCCGGATGATTTTTCAATATCCGAAATATCATCAGCTATCTGGATCAAAACCACCGGATGTCCGGTTAATATGCCGGAGATCCGGTTTATTATTATTATTTTTTTTTTCTTGTTTTCTTTCATTAAGATATGGTGAGAAATGCGAAAAACAACATTTATCCCTCCATTTGCAGGGAAACTTCTTAAATCATGTCACTAAAGAAATAATCTCATAAAATTCCACATTTGTGTCTCCATTAGTTTGACTCGGCATTGCTGAGTAAGCAAGCAAGTCAGTCAGAGGATCTGCCTTTATAGATGTAGATTCCTGCAATTTATTTCTTTTAATTAAAAACAAGTATATTGTGACTGACACAAAATTTTCTTCTATATTTTCCTATATAAATTCACTAAGGGGAAATAACTTGTTAAAACTATTATTTATTAAAATTATCTAACATGATGAATACAAATAATTTTCATCTTAGAAAAAACTAACACAAAATATCCAAAGAAAGACAGTTTTATTATGTACTAACAGGATTTGCCCCCTTCTCTGGTCATTATATTGTTACAAAATTGTAAACAATTGTGTTTATTTTAATATAAATTCTTTCAAAGAGGCTTAGTAAGTTGATAAAGTGCTAATATTGTGCATTTCTAGTCGTTTTAGCATTGAAATAGCCTTATTTTTCCTTAAAAACGCATTAAAGAGCCCCAATAAGGCAGGTAATAGATTTGGCGACTTTTTCCCACCTTGGCGATTTTTTTGGCGACCTTGGCGAGAAAATCCTTATTAGGGATATACCAAATATGGAAGCTCTAATCTCATTAGCTGATGAGATACGGAACTTTCCACACTTTCCTACAGGGGTATGTAAATGCTGTTTTCTTCGCCAAGGCGAGTTCAGTTCAGTTCTCAGCCAGCTTCGCTAATGCTTGCATTGCTTTGAGCCTCTTTGAAAGAGACTTGCTTCAAGTGTTATTGCTATACAGTTTGTACTGTAGATTTGCTATTGACAGCTGTTGTTTAAGCTGTGTTTACTGTTTGAATTGAAGCTGATACTTGGTTTAGACCTGTATTTTTCTGGAACTTTCTGTGAATAAATTACTGAATTTTTGTAAGCTTTACCTTTCATTCTCGGACATCTCACGAACCCCCAAGTACGCAACATTTCTGGTGAAAGGAGTGGGGTTGTCTGTGAATGGTGATAACTAGAGCTATGGAGCAAGAAATGAAGAAGCTTCTGGAAGGTCTAACTGCCCAGATGAATGAGTTAAGATCTGGATTGATAGAGAGAATAGAAACCGGACAAAAAGAATTGAAAGACGGCTTGACTGAAGAGATGAATGAAATAAAAGCCGGACAGGAAAAGATGAAAACCGGATTGATAGAGAAAATAGAAACAGGACAAAGGGAAATGAAAGCAGTTCAGGAAAAGATGGAAGCCAGTTTGACCGAAGAAATCAAATGTAATCAAGATGAGATTAAGAGAGAGCTTTCAACGGTGAAAGAATCAATCGAGGGTAAATTAACGGTGATGGAAAATAGAATGGATGGAATAGAAGAGAAAGTTATAAAGATAGAAGAAAATTTTGAAGAGAAATTTATAAAAATAGAAGAAAATTTTGAAGAGAAAGTTTTGAAAATAGAAATAGAAGAAAGTTTTGAAGAGAAAGCTATGAAGATAGAAGAAAATGTTACGAAGGTTGAAGAGAGTGTTACGAGGATAGAACGGAGTTTCGAGGAGAAAGTTAAAGAAAATTTTGATCAGGAACTGAAAGGAAGGTTTTCAGAGATAGACGGTAAATTGAAGAGAATAGAAGAAGATCTGGAGAGAAAAGTGGAAGAAAAGTTAGAATCCATGCCCCAGGAAACTGAAAATAAAGAGAGAAGAATCCAGAATCAGGAATTTATTAAGCTATCTACCTACGATGGCAGTTTCTCCTGGCATGTATATAAGACGCAGTTTTCCATCGTAGCTGAAGCTAACGGCTGGGACTCGACCGCTAAGTCAGTCCACTTAGCAGCAGCATTACGGAGAGATGCAGCCGAGATACTAAGAAATGTTTCTAAAGAAGAAAGGAAGGACTTCGAGGCCCTGACTAGAGCACTGGAGCTACGGTTCGGAGAGAAGTGTTCTAAGGACTATAGTCGCCTCCAGCTAAAATCTCGTTACCAGAAAACGGGCGAAAGTTTGCAAGAGCTGGCAGCAGACATTCAGAGATAGTCACACCTAGCATTCTCAGACTGTCAAGCTGACACTCGTAACGACTTAGCTCTTCAGTACTTTATCGATGCTGTTCGTGATCCAGAAATTCAAAAAGCGCTGAGACTCTCCAACATCAGAGACGTAGAATCAGCTTTAGGCTATGCACTTTGGATAGAGGCAGCCCAGCAAGCCTCCCGTAAAGACCGCCATACCATAAGAGCAATCTCATTAAATGATACGCCTTCTGATGAAAATGAAATGAGGAGAAGTCTCGCAGAGATCTTAATACGATTGCGCAGCCTGGAAAATAATAAGGAAATAAAGGATCAGAAGATAAAGTGCTGTGACTGTGGAGGGGATGGTCATGTAAAAAGTAACAACCTTGTACGACCAACTAAAGGAAATCACCCGGCTTCACCATCACTGCAGGGAAACTAGGAGAAGGCCATCTCGCGGGGCGGAGGTTGCCTGAAGTTAAAGAGCCCCAGTTTACAGTATTTCATGTTTCATCGATGAGTGGCGGCGATAATGGACTTTACGTCTATGGCCAAGTTAACAACACCACCTGCCGGATGATTCCGGACACGGGAGCCAACGTGACCATCATTAGAACGGATTTGGTTCAAGAACTAAAAGAGAAGATCATCTGGACGCCGCCCTGCGTTAAACTCCAGACTGTGACCGGAGACGAAATCAAAATATATGGAAAAATGAACTTGACCATCACTTTTGGAAATGCCAGTTAATATCATATGGCATATGAGGCTGATATAAGAGATCCTCTGATCATTGGAATTGATTTCCTAAGAAAATTTAACTTCAAATTGGAATTCAAGAATAATGAACTGCATTCGAGTTCGGAAGACATAGCTGTGTTCAACACTGAAAATCAAGACGTTCAGTCAATTTGCTAGATAACAACCAAGTCTGAAATTTCCATCCCTCCACACACAGAGACAATAGTTTCAGGAACACCTCCTACCAAGCAATACTTCCGCTATGGACTGATTGAATACCCGAATACAGACAATAGCCCAAGAGGAGTTCTGGTAGCTTCATCTCTAGTTGATCTCTCAAAGAGTACTATTCCTGTGAGAATCGCAAACATCAGCGATAAGGTCCGGACAGTGAAGAAGGATGAGGTGTTAGCAACCTGTACTCCTGTTACATGCATCAACTGCCCCATGCAATCAACAGAATCCAAGTGTTCTGAGCAATTAACAACGGAACTACTCAAGAATGCAGAATTAGGAAGTGAACAGAGGTGTGCTGCGTAGAAGCTACTCCAAGAATTTAAAGACCTTTTTTCTCGAACACCTGAAGACGTCGGGAGAACGAACATCATCCAGCACAGAATTGATACAGGAAATCATCCTCCAATCAAACAACATCCAAGAAGACTTCCATTTGCTAAACAGGAAGAGGTCACTGAACTGCTAAGTGAAATGCAGCACAATGACGTTATCGAGCTATCAACGAGTCCTTGGGCCTCTCCCATAGTACTGGTGCGAAAAAAGGATGGTTCAACAAGATTTTGCGTTATCGTCGTTTGAATGACATCCCGAAGAAAGACAGTTACCCTCTTCCCAGAATCGACGACACATTAGACACACTTGCTGGCAATAAATGGTTCTCGACTTTGGATCTGAAGAGCGGTTACTGGCAAGTAGAATTACATCCTGATGATCGTGAGAAGACTGCATTCACCACGGGACAAGGACTGTGTCAATTTAAAGTTATGCCATTCGGATTATGTAATGCACCTGCCACCTTCGAACGCCTGATGGAGACAGTGCTAAAAGGACTTTCCTATGAAGCCTGTCTGGTGTATTTGGATGATATTGTCATTGTGGGGCGCATCTTTGAAGACCATCTACGAAACATCCGAAAGGTGCTGGAGAAACTCAGAATGGCTAACTTCAAATTGAATCCAGGGAAGTGTAACTTGTTCCGTCGTGAAGTGAGCTACCTCGGCCATATCATCTCTGCCGAAGGTGTGAGAACTGATCCTGAGAAGATCTCTGCAGTCGAGAACTGGAGTCGCTCTGAAAATGTACACCAACTACGAAGTTTCCTGGGGTTATGCACTTACTACAGGAAGTTTGTCAAGGGTTTCTCAAATATTGCCAGACCACTCTACAAGCTGACGGAAGCCAAACAGAAGTTCCTGTGGACAGATGAATGTGAAAAAGCGTTCAAGCGACTTAAAAAGGCCCTAACATCATCGCCTATCTTGACGTATCCACAGCCCGACAGACAGTTCATACTTGATACAGATGCCAGCCATGAGAGTGTCGGCGCTGTTCTGTCGCAGGAAGTTGATGGTCAAGAGCGTGACATTGCCTATTGGAGTAAATGCCTGTCTAAACCAGAGCAAAATTACTGTACCTCCAGGAAAGAGCTACTCGCCATAGAACATTTCCATCATTACATCTATGGCAGAAGATTCCTGCTACGGACTGACCATGCATCTTTAACGTGATTGCTCCAGTTTAAGAACCCGGAAAGACAGATTGCCAGGTGGATACAACGGCTCCAGGAATATGACTTCGAGATACGTCATCGTAAAGGGACTCTACATGGTAATGCAGATGCCTTGTCACGGAAGCCCTGCTCGGAAAGCTGCAAGTACTGCTCTGGAGCCGAACAGAAATACCTGCCGATAAATCCGGTTGCCTGCCAAGTTACTGCCTCAACACCATCAGAACAGGATCCCGATCCATGGAGTGACGAAGAACTTAGACAAGCCCATTTGGAAGATCCTGACATAAAGCCAGTATTACAGCTGAAGGAGACGACCAGCAACAGACCTACCTGGCAGGACATTTCCAGATTAAGTCCCATTATGAAAAGTTATTGGGCACTTTGGGACTCTCTTCATATCAGAAATGGCGTATTATACAGAAAGTGGGAATCTGATGATGGGAAAAGCTTCAGATGGCAGATTGTATTACCAAGATAAAAAATTCCAGATGTTTTAGAACAACTGCATAGTAGCTCTACCGGAGGCCATTTTGGGGTAATGAAGACTCTGCAGAAAGTTCGGGAACGCTTCTACTGGTGCAAGGCAAGGGAGGACGTGGAGAAATGGTGTAAATCCTGTGATGCTTGTGCGGCACGTAAAGGCCCGCAGAAACGAAGTCGAGGAAGACTGCAACGGTATAACGTGGGAGCACCATTTGAACGGATTGAACTCGACATCTTGGGTCCTTTGCCATGGACCTCCAGTGGAAATAAATACATCCTCGTTGTGATGGACTATTTCACGAAGTGGCCTGAGGCATATCCTATTCCCCCGATCAAGAGGCATGCACAGTTGCGGAGGTCCTAGTGCAGCAATGGGTGTCAAGATACGGCACGCCCCTACAACTTCATACCGACCAAGGTACGAACTTTACCTCTGCTGTTTTCAAAGGACTGTGTCTACTACTCGGCATAGACAAAACCCAGACAACACCCTTACATCCCCTGTCGGACGGCATGGTCGAGAGGTTCAACCGTACCATCCTGAATAACCTCTCTCTTCTAGTATCAAGGAACCAACAAGATTGGGACTTGAAGTTGCCATTGTTCCTGCTGGCTTATCGAAGTGCTGTCCATGAAACCACCGGCTATACTCCAGCCCAGATGCTGTTTGGACGTGAACTTCGTCTTCCATGTGATCTCCTGTTTGGTTGTCCACCCGATGCGCCTTCATCGCCCGAGGAGTACATCCAAGATCTCCAGGCACGATTTGAGGACGTACACAACTTTGCTCGGGAGCGGATTCACATGGCAACGGAGAAAATGAAGACGAGGTACGATCTAAAGGCTACACAACATGAGTTCCAGGAAGGAGACAAGGTCTGGTTGTGGAATCCTGTTCGACGCAAATGACTCTCTTCCAAGTTACAATGCAACTGGGACGGACCGTACACAGTCTTAAAAAGGCTGAATGATGTAGTGGTGCGGATCACTAAAACACCGTCATCAAAACCGAAGGTGGTGCACTATAACAGGCTAGCCAAGTACCACAATTATCGGTAATATTAAAATTTAAAATGTAAATACCGGTAAAATTTCCGCATGCGTTATGTAAATATTTGTACATATTTGTGAATTTCGTAAATATTTCTCACTTGATTTCTATTTCTATTTTATCGTTATATGCAACTTAGTTTTTGTATTTTAGATTGTGCAAATTTGTTTAGTTTCTCCCCTTGACCAAGGGTTGCACTGCCCGGGACGTGCAGTCCTTGGGAGGGGGCAGTGTTACAAAATTGTAAATAATTGTGTTTATTTTAGTATAAATTAAGGCTTAGTAAGTTGATAGAGTGCTAATTTTGTGCATTTCTAGTCGTTTTAGCGTTGAAATAGCCTTATTTTTCCTTAAAAACGCATTAAAAAGGCCCAATAAGACAGGTAATGTATTTGGCCACTTTTTCCCACCTTGGCGATTTTTTTTAGCAACCTTGGCGAGAAAATCCTTATAAAGGATATACCAAATATGGAAGCTCTAATCTCATTGGCTGATGAGATACGGAAATTTCCGGAACATTCCACACTTTTCTACAGGGGTATATAAAGGCTGTTTTCTTCGCCAAGGCGAGTTCAGTTCAGTTCTCAGCCAGCTTCGCTAATGCTTGCATTGCTTTGAGCCTCTTTGAAAGAGACTTGCTCTAAGTGTTATTGTTATACAGTTTGTACTGTGGATTTGCTGTTGACAGCTGTTGTTTAAGCTGTGTTTACTGGTTCAATTGAAGGTGATACTTGGTTTATAGACCTGTATTTTTCTGGAACTTTCTGTGAATAAATTACTGAATTTTTGTAAGCTTTGCCTTTTATTCTCGGACAACTCACGAACCCCCAAGTACGCAACAATATATTTAAGGAAATTCTTTTCTATATCGCTTTGTTTAAAAAAAAAAAAAAAAAAAAAAAAAAAAATACTGAAATCGCTCAAAAGCTCGTCTTGGGTTCCCGCTCTGGGTTGACATAAATTAGTGCCTAACAGCAGTTGGTGTCAACCAATCAACAGGTGGCGCTGCTATGCAGCGATTTCCACAATTTGAAAAAAGGCTATATCTCAGGAACTACTGTGCAAAATTGCATAAAAAATATATGTGGATGAATTTTGACATAAGTTACAGTGCAGCAACTTTTGGTACTAATTGCTCAATAGGTGGCGCTTCTATACAGCGATTTCCTCAGCTTAAGGGAAGATTATATTTCAGGTTGTAATGCGTATAATCAAACAACACTTGATATGTGATAAAGCCTTTATAAGATATTACGCCGATTCAATCTGGATGTATATCTACCAATATTTTGCGTTGCTACAGTACAGTTTTTCCCGAGAACGGAAATGCATGTTTCAACTTCTATGGCAATTAGTTGTTCGAAATTTCATGCATGAGATAACCAGTATGAAAACGCATTTTTTTAAGATGTTAGTAAAATTGTAGGTTTTTTTATTTAGTATTAGTTTTCTCCAAGATGAAAATCGCCTGCATTGATCATGGTAGATAATTTTGATAAATAATAGTCTTTGTAGTTGAACTGAGTGAATTAATATAGGAAAAATATAGAAGAAAGTTTCGTGGTGGCCACAACATACTAGTTTTACTTTCTCTTACGCACGTAAATGGTAAAGAAGTACTGTTTTTCTGTCAAATTTTTGAAGTCGAGTTTTTGTTATATTTACGCGATTTAAGGTCCCCTGAATCCAAAAATCATATTTTTAACAGCTGGTCCGTTTGTCTGTGCATGTGTCTATCATCAGCATATCTCAAGAACAAATGAAAGCAGAAAGTTCAAACTTAGTGTAACATCCCTATATCATACAAATTTAGAATACTAAGACTTTCGTGCTGATCAAACAAATGATTCGTGTACAGGGACACCCAAGAGAATTCAAATAATTGCGTCTATGGGAAAATTTGTTGGTTAGTAGAGTTTAACAGCTATAAACTGCACTAAACCAAATAAAATGAATTTATATCTTATGTGCGTAAAAATATGTTTCATGTAGAATATGGTATGGAAATCAATCACTGTTTCTTTAAAGAAATGCACAAAACAACTAGATTATAGTACGACAATACTTGAAAACTGATGGAAGTGTATTTCAGGTTGTGCCGTCTGTTATTAATATCAGACTAGCGAGCTTCACCCGCTAGCAGGTCAGTATTTTCAAATGAATTGCTAAAATTAATCAATCACTAACAGTAACTTTTAGAGTTAAGAAAAGAAGTTTAAAAAAAGAAAAAAAAAAAAAAAACATTTCTCATTGAGTAAAAAGTCGGCCCGTGTCCAGCGTAGCAGAAAAGCAATCGTGTGGCTTTTTCGGTGTTAGTGCCGAGGTGAATCCCGGTAATAAAGAAGCTGGCGTTAAACGCAGTTTGTATATTTCAGTTAAAATTTTTCCTTGATAACCTCGACAATATTAAAGCTTGTGTAGAAAGCTGTTGTTTTTCAGATGAGGTTTAAGTAAATATTTTTAGATTAATTCGAGGACGATAGTCATTTTATAACTGCAAACTTTTAAGCTTCTTTCAGTAATAGTATAGGCTTTAGTAACTACTCTGTACTAGTACTAATATATCTGCCCTGAAGAATATTAAACGAATCGTCTAAATGTATTATAATTTTTATTTTCGTTTGCCATATTTTTATTTCACTAGATAAATCAATCTAGTTTTTAAATAAATGATTTTATTTAAAAGAAAAACTTGTCATATTTCTTTTTACCTGCTCAATAGTTTCCACTGGACACAGTTATTTCAAATCTGCTTAACTTTGAAGCTTTAAGATAGAAAAGAAAATTTAAAAAATAATTTATCATCGGGTACAAAGTCGGACCGGGTCCCCACTGCCTTCGGCAGCGCATACCCGTGCGCGCGGCGCGCGAACAAGTTAAGGGATACACGCGTTGCGCACGCGTATTCTTTCCCTGACCCTTCGTGCCCCCTAAAAAAAAAACATTTCTGATCGTGAAAAACTCTCTTCGGGTCCCCACTGCCAGCAGCAGCGCAGACCCATGCGCGCACACGTGTGAAGGTATACGCGCGCTGCGCGCACATAATCCTTCTCAAATCAAATTTTTATTCTTTAGAAAAGAAAATAAAAAAAACATCCTTTCTCAACAGTTAAAAAGACGGACAGGGACCCCACTGCCTTCGGCAGCTCTGTCCCGTGCGCGCTGCGCACGCACAAGTTAGGGGATAGGCGCGCGATGCACACCTATTTCTTCCCCACCCTTTCAGCCCCTCCTACTTAACCTACGTATACCAATTTTGAACGGTCTAACTCAATTAGCTGAGATACAAAAGAAAACCTAATCAGGAGACCTCAAAACGTGTAAATCAGGTGAAAACTTTCGATAATATAAAAGAACATTAAAATATCTTTCGAATGATGTATTAAAAATAATTTAATCATAATTAGAAATTGAAATTTGAAAATATTACAGCGCCATCTGGCGGTAGAAATTTCTGTAATGTACAGTTCGATTCCAAATCAACAAAGCTTTCTAATGATGTATTACTTATGAAATTATTTTAATTAGTAGCTGGATACAAAAGAAAACTGATTCGGGACACCTGAAAACGTGTAAATATGGTGAAAACTTTCGATAATATAAAAGAACTTTAAAATATCTTTCGAATGATGTATTAAAAATAATTTAATCATAATTAGAAATTGAAATACGCGTATTAGAATAAAATTTAATTTGCAATTAAAATGTAAACCTTTTGTTTATTGACGAAAATCTATAAAATTTGAACTGCAAGTTTATTTTGTGGTGTTAAGATGTATACCAAGTGTCATGTGCGAATTCGAAAAATTGAAGAAAATAGAAATTTGTAATTTTTTATCCCACTTAAAATACATCTGATTATCAACTGAATCAGTCGCAGGTGTTTTTCCCCCCTTTTCCGTGAAGTGGTTGCCGTGGTAACGACAAAGAACACATTATACAATATCATGGAATGAAGGTCACGTATTCAATTCAATGGTTTTATGGCTAAAATTTAAAAAAAATATAACTCATTCAGTTTTTGAAATTTTCTCTCAATCTTTTGGGAATTGAATTATGGAAGCGAGATCTATATACAAAAAAAAAGAAATATCTCTAAACGCTTTTGATTTATAAAATGTTTTGTGAAAAAATCGATGTTTCGTAAAATCTAAAAATATGGACCGCTAATCCGTATTTTGTAAAAATGTTTATGAGGTTCGAAAGAGGATTAAATGACCTTTCCGAATATACCAGTTATTAAGAAATGGAACAGTTACTCGGTCGTACAGGGCGTTTCAAAAAAGACGATCGAGAAAAAGAGAAATTTTCGACCCTTTTTAAAACTTTTTTTTTTTAAATATAAAATTCCGTATTTTTAAAAACAAATTGTACCGTAAGAATAGGTAATAAATGCTCTTTCTGTTAGTAGAGGTGTATTTCGATATCTCGAACCGTTCGAGCAGGATCGCTTTACAAAAACTCATGAAACTTTCTCTTTGCTTTTCTTTTCAGGTACGCAGTTCTAAATGAAAATGGCGGTCGCCTCCGATTTTGAATCGATTTTTCGTTCGACATGGGTCGACGTTTTAATTAATTAGGGTCGCATCGTTTAGCAAATTAGATATCGTACATCTGCGATAAATTCTCTGTCCGATGGTACCTGTTCGAAGTCCGTGCGACCATTAGCGGCGGAGCCTTAGCTGTTTCAAGCCGTTTCTCACAGACAGACTCACAGACACACACACGCGCACATATTTTAATCATATAAGAGACCAGCGGGCTTCGCCCGCTAGCGGGTCAGTATTTTCAAATAAATCACTAAAATTAATGAATCACTAACAGTAACTTTTAGTGTTAAGAAAAGAATTAAAAAAAAAAATCATTTCTGTTTGGGTAAAAATTCGGCCCGGGTCCCCAATGCCTTCGGCAGCGCAGTCACGTGCGCGATGCGCGCGCACAACTTAAGGGATACAAGCGCTGCGCGCGCGTATTCTTTCCCTGACCCTTCGTGCCCCCTAAAAAAAATTGGATAAAAACTCGCACCGGGCCCCACTGCCTTCGGCAGCGCAGACCCATGCGCGCACGTGTGAAGGTATAAGTGCGCTGCGCGCACATATTCCTTCTCAAGTCAAATTTTTATTCTTAAGGAAAGAAAATTTAAAAAATCATTTCTCAGCGGGTACAAAGTCGGACCGGGTCCCGACTGCCTTCGGCATCGCAGTCTGTTGTGAAAAAATCAATTATCACATATGTTAATTAGCAGAATTAGCAGTGAAATATACGATAGTTGCTCAGCTCTAATAAACTATAAAAATGATAAATATGTGTGGCATTCATTGAAGACAAAAGGTTTAAACAAAATTGTTTATTAAACTTGAAACAAAATGATGAGTAACATTAAATAAGTAGAAACAATATTTGAATAGAAACTTTGCTGACGAAAGGTTAAAGACCTTTAAAATACTGCCATGTAGATTAATAGAGTTTAAATAGAAAACGACGTTTACTTTGTGACATAACTAGATACACTAAATGTATCGTCGAAAATATCAAGTCACGAAAACGTAATTTAAAATCATTATAAAACTAAACACTTTATATTTAAATTAAAATACTAGCTCATAACTTTGAGCTAAACTGAAAAAAAAAAAAAAACATAAAAGCCTAAGAGCTTAAGAGACTAAGAGCCTAAGAGAGCGATTACATATTCCTTACCTCCTTTTATAGACTAGCGTCTAGCCGGCGACGAGCAACTCGCACACTTTCCTTCAGATTTCGCTGTGCCGGCTCTGAATTCTGTTTCTGTTTACTTTCAAGATTCGCTGTAGTTTCGTTGCCTCACTTCGATTCCTCATTTATGTTTGTTTTCTGCTATGAATGAAGCAAAACGGCCCTTAATCAATGATCCGATTGAACTAAAAAGTTGTCCTTATAAATAAGTGTAGCAATTTTTGATAAAATCTAATAATCTGGATAGAAACAATAGCAAACTTTCAGCTTTGTGTTTTAAATAAAAATAAAAATGTTTGCACATTCACTCAGTAATACAATAAATGGTGATAACGCAAAATCGCTGTCTGAAAGAAATAGTGTGATCTGTCGTACTAAAAGAGAAAAATATTTATATGAAGAGACTTAAGAAAAAAATTACACTTTAGGATTATGTAATGGACTATTAGAATCCAGAGTATAACTTTAATTAAGTATAATTAATTACAGAATTTATACTTAATATTTTAAATAACATTACAAGTTTTATAGCATTTTACAAACTAAATTTGCTACACAATTTTAATCGTACAACCCCATAAGAAGAAAGCATACTTACACTATTAGAATTATTTCAACATTTTTCAGTATTTAGGTATTAAAATTTTTAATGTCTTCTTGATTTTATCAACATTCTAACACTTTTAAATTTTAATAAATTAATTCGCATTCCTTCAATGGAGAACATTTTGCATGAAATTTAAAAATCAAAAATAATAAATTGTTAAAAAAAAAAAAACTGTGTGGATATTCTAATGCTGCTTCTCTTTTATTTGGTAATTCAAAATCAGGATATCTAGCTTTTGAATTTAGTATATAGATAGAAGATGGGCTGTTTTGAATTTTAATTACCATGTTATAGTACATATCCAGTTTTTAAAGACCACTTAATTCAGTTTTGGAAAAAACTAAAAAATGAGAGCAATTTTTTCAGTTATACAATTTTTACCTTACATTAAATTGTCTGAAATAAATTCTTTTTCCATTATTCTTATTATTATTACTGTAAACTTTTTCACTTATTGTATAAGAAATAGTTTTTCTATTCCAAATTAGTTTCCCCCCTCCCCTTAAATAATAGTATGGCAAGTTTTAAAAAGTGTACTTTTAATATTTTGAATTTATCAGAAAATATTGGCTGTCATTTTTTAATTTTTCACAGGAAGGAGTACTAAACAAACTAATGCCATTAATAACATAAAAAATTAGAAAATAACTCCCCCCCCCCCTTTGCTCCTTCATACGTGTGCTTGACAGAAAACATTCTTTGTTTAGAAAATGTCCTTTAGTTTTAAATGCCCAGTTAAAACCATACGTTAAAAGTTTTGAATGAGATATTTATTCTGTTACAAAATATCTCCTATTCTGCAATAGATAAATTATTTAATTGACGTATGCTGCATGTTTTCTATCGATTGTGCATCACGGTGATTGGAGTGTTAATTAGACAATCAATTTTCAAATTGAATATAATTCAGTGGTGATAATATTATAAAATTTTCATTAAAAATATTTTTTTTTTCAAGATTTAAAGAAATTTATTATCTTAAACCTCTAACAGATATAAATAACAATGTTTTTATAATTATTTTTTATTGTTAAGGAGAATAAATACTATAATTCTTGTTGAAATCTAAAATGGTCAGGATGAATGATTAGTTTATTTGACATGGAGTGATCCAAAAATCATTCCATTTCAGGAAAAAAGAAAAGTTAGTGTTTTAAAAAATTTTGTATTTTTAAAATTTTTTTCCCCTTTAAATGATATCATAACTATTATATATACTTTGTATAAGGAAGTAAAAAGGATAACAATGAGATCAGGAGTTATAGTAAAAAGCTTATAGTAACTATTAAAAAATAATGGAATTTTTGCCATAATCCATTTTATTCCACTCTATAAATTTTAAGATTTGTAGCTAATGATATAATAAAAGACTTTTTTGAAACTTTTTTAAAAATCACCAACTTATTATTATATAAGTTAAAAAAAAAAAAGCAAGTATAGGTAAGCTGCGTATTAAAATAAACCTCATGAAAATTCTCTTTAAAATGAGGTCTCAAACAGCCCTCTATGTCTGATACAACTTGGGAAATTTAATTTTGCACAAACGAAACAATAATGTTCTTTTTTTTTTTAATTTAAATATTAATTATACGAAAATCGAACGAGATATAAAAATTAGAAAATATACTTCCTTTTATAACGTTAATGAAAATGATTCTCAGAATTGCTGTTGAAATCTTAAAGGTTGAAAATTTTAAATTTTGTTTGATTTGACATGGAAAATAATTTAAATAGTTACATTGACCATCAGATGGCAGCACTACCAAAGAAGGTCCTGGATGAAAATGTGAAATAAACACATCGAATAAACATAAATAAAATTAACGCCGACATACGACGCATGCGTGAAATCTGCAGGAAAGTGTGCAAGTTGCTCGTCGCTGGCTAGACGCTAGTCTTTTATAGAAGCGAACGGATTCCGATTCAGTGACAGCTGCTCGATGCTGTACACTCGGCAACGCCTACCATAACCATAGCAACATGACGCTACGAGTCTGTCGCCATCTATGGGCTAAGCAAAAAGACTCTGCAGTTGAAAAATAAAGCATCTCCGTGTTAGGTAGCGATAAAACAATGAACAATCCGTGAAAGGATTTAAACATATTTTCTTTAAGTTAATTTTAACAAAACATGCTTTTAAATATGAGGTAAGTAAGTTAAAGTTATTTCAAATGACTTAAACAAAATTATATTAATAAGAAATATAACTTTTAACTAAATGTAATTATCATTAAGCTTTTGTTTTTAATTTTAATATATCTTTAACTCAATGGCAGTATCAAATAGAAAATAGCACTAAACGCTATAATTCATTTAATTAATAATTTAAACTTTAAAGATTATAAAGTAAATCATTTAAATTATATTTAAATAGTAAATGAATTTAAATTTAAATTTGAGAATCAACACGGAAAGGGTACAAATTTTACAACAAGGCCCTAACTGTGTTGATTCGACAAACACAAACGTCAGCAATTACAATATAAACTTTATTAGAGAAAAAAAAATTCCTTGATTATTCAGTGACTTGACGACAGATTCACATATGTCTTCTACAGGATATACTTCATACAAAGCTATAAGATTTGTCAATCTAGTAAATCATAAGATAAGTCCAAGAGTCCAAATCTCAATTTCAAAAATAAGTAGCATTATCAATATACTATACACATCTACTAAAAAAAGAACAAGATATTAATGCAGAGCAAATATGAATAGCATTTCAAGGAAACCCCTTTTTCCCCATTCCCCATTGTCAAATAAAAAAAAAACGATGATATTCATAAATATATGAAACAATTATATAACATACACATAACCAATTGTACATAGCGCTACGACTTACTCTCATACGAAAGTTAAACTAAACTATACATCACTACACAATGGAAAACGCAGAAAAAAACCCACCAAGAAAATGCATACATATCCCTCTAAAAAACATTTTTCAATTTGAAAAAAATTTAAATATATATTATACGTTCAAAAAATTTTAAATTTACTCTATATACATTTACTTAATAAATACCATATTTACAAATTTAGACATATCACTTTTAGCAAGGGGCTTTGTGAAGGGATCGGCAAAGTTATCTTTAGTATTTACATATTTTAAATCAAACCGTTCCTCAAATAACCATTCACGGATGAAAAATAACTTTACGTTAATATGCTTAGATTTGTTATTTTCTATAGGAGATCTCGTAAAATTAATAGCCGTTTGGTTATCAGCAAAAAGTATTGGTGGTTCATATGGAATAGAAATAAATTTAAAATCAATACAATCTCGTAATATATTATCAAACCACATTAATTCTTTAACCCCCATCACACATGGATACAAATTCGCTTTCCATGGTTGAAAGGCAAACACATTTTTGCTTAAAAGTTTTCCAAGAAATAGGGCTATTATCCAAAAATAAAATTTGTCCCCCCATTGATACGAAGTCATCCCTATTCATCGCGAAATCAGCGTCAGAGAAAGCAGTTAAACATGGATCAAAACAATTTAAATTTAATTTTAGATCTCGAGTACACGAAACATACCCAAGTAATTTAATTAACTCATTCCAATGATTAAACCCCGGTGAATTTTGAAATTGACTGAATATATTAACTGCGTAGGCAATATCAGGTCGTGTCCTGTTTGCAATGAAAGATAAACATCCTAAGATATTCCGATATGGAAATCTAGACATTTCATCGATTTCATTTTGATTAGTAGGACAACCTTTTTTCGAATACTTAATGCCTTTTACAATAGGTAACGAACAAAAAGGAATATTAAACGACTTAAACCTGTCATACACTTCATTAATATATAATTCCTGAAAAAATTGTACTGAATTGTTTTCATAATTAAATTCTACACCAAGTAATTTCTTGGTTTTACCTAAAATTTTTATATCAAATTTACATTTTAATAAATTAAGAATTTTATCTATTTGAAATTGATTTTTACCAAACAAAACTAAATCATCAACATAAACTAAAAAACAATATAATTTTCAAAATAATATGAACAGTTACACCAGTTAAATTTATTAAACCCCAAATCTAATAGTACTTTATTTAACTCATAATACCAGAGCCGACCACTCTGATGAAGGCCGTATAACGCTCTGTCTAGTTTACAAACGAGATTTTCCCCTCCCTTTACAACATATCCTTTCGGCTGAGACATATATATTTCTTCTTTTAAAGGTGCATAAAGATAAGCACATTTTATATCGCATTGAACGTTATGCCATTTATAACATGAGACCAATAACGAAAAAAAAGAAACGTATTACCGAGAAATTAACGACGGGTGAAAACGTCTCGTCATAAGTGTCCCCCTTTACCTGATGAAAGCCCTGGGCCACGAACCTCGCTTTAAAGCGGGCAACGTTTCCTAGCTCATCTCTTTTAACGGCGTATACCCATCTATTTCCCAAAACTTTTTTCCCCTCCGGTAAATTAACCAGATGCTAAACTTTACGGGTTTTCATATTATTTATCTCATCATCCATGGCATTTTTCCATTCAACACATTCTGAAGATTTAACGGATAACTAGTCATGATTTTTTATGAGTTAAACTTGAAGTTGGGTTATCCGAGTTTTGCTGATCAACTACCCCCTCGAACTTATTACTACTAGAGAAATAAAAAAAATTAGAGTCAAAGATTAAATTATGTTTATCACAATATTGTTTGACATCGTTCATCGATCTCAATCTAGTTTTAGTGTTGTCCGGGTAATAGAAGATGTCAACTCTGTCACTCATTTTTCTGGTTACGGGTTACCTATTCCAAGTAATTGAAGACAGAGGTTTAAAAGAAGATTTATCTACAGGAGTTTCATCGACGGACTCGTCACTAGAATCATCGGGCTCACTTCTGAAAACAATGTCAACAGGATCGGAAGCTTGACAATCAACTGGACTTTCCGGAAGTAAGTCCAATTCCTCCAGTGAGGTGTCCATCACCGCTCCACTGCATTTACTAAATAGCTGATCAGAGAACGTTACGTTTATAGTTTCAACTATTTTATCTTCATCCTCCAACCAAATTTTATACCCCTTAGTCTTTAGTGAATAACCTATCAGTACTCCCTTTTTAGCCTTAGGTTCAAGCTTGTGGTTTCTATGTTGTTCTGGGATCCCTACATACGAAATTAACCCAAAAGGCTTAAGGTGTCTTACGGATGGTTTAAACCCAGTATATAACTCAAAAGGAGTCTTAGTTTGTCCCCTGTGGATTAAACGGTTCCAAGTGTACGCGAAATACAACATTGCATCGGGCCAAAAAGAAAAAGGTAAACCACTATCCGTGATAATAGCTCTAACACAATTTAAAGAAGTTTGATTAAACCGCTCACTTAACCCATTTTTCTCAGGTGTGAACGTGTTAGTTAACTCGTGAACAAATCCATTTTTACTGCAAAATGATTTGAAGTTGTCATTTACAAATTCGGAACCATTATCCGTACGAATAGCTTTTAATTTTTTATTCAAACTACGTTCAGCCCGTGCAATGTGCCTCTCGAATACACCAAAAACCTGAGACTTATCCTTTAAAGGATAAACAGCAACCCTTTTAGAAAATCCATCAATTATGGACAAAAAGAACCTTCCCCCATTTTTACCAGTTACTTTAATTGGGCCCCAAACGGCCATAAATACTTTCTCTAACGGTGACCTAACGCCATGAACATCGGATGATTTAAAAGACACACGGTTTTGTTTACTAATCCTACAAGGTTCACAAAAAAATTTCTTAAACTTAAGTTTAGGAAGACCCCTCACCCCGTTCTTCTTGCTAGTATTTACAATAGTATCAGGACTTACATGCCCAAAACGAGCATGCCAATACCCAATTTCATTAACTTTTGCAAGAGAAACTGAAGGATTTTCTGGGTGCCCCCCATTCACATTACTCCCCTTTTTAACTTTAGAAACATTAGGATATAAGTTGTAAACACCGTCTTTAATTTTAGCAGTAAAAATATGTCTTTTATCTTTACCGAATACCGACACTCGACCCTTACCGCCGGTGTATATGGCACCGTTCACATCTAATTTAGGACCTGATATTAAATTTTTCCGTAACTTTGGGGAATATAAAACATCTTTTAAATACAATACATTTTTACCAAAATTTAACTTAACAGTTCCCTTAGCAGTAATAGGAAAACTAATACCATCGATCGCGACAAAAAGCTCCTCTCCCTCAACAGAAGTATAATGCTCAAAAAGATCTAAATTTCTTAGAAAATGATTTGAAGCAGCGGTATCAAAAATAAAGCTGTCATCATCACCTAAATTACTAAAATTAGCTTGAGCTATGTAGTAGGAGGGGGGAGATTTGCATTTGTCACGACCGTTGGAGTCAAACTTTAAATTTCTAGGTTTAAATTTAACATTACTATTCAAAAAGCAGCTTTTCTTTAAATGACCAATACGGCCACGCTTAAAATAAGTTAAAGGTTTTTTTACCTTTATGCTGAACATTCTGAATCTGTATACTGTTATTGGCATCTTTCTTGATATCACCTTCTCGAAGCTGGTAGACGTGATTCTTCCGCTGTTAACTCGTACACAATACTCTGGAACTTGAACTGGTCATTCTTCCAACGCAACAAATATTCCACTGCAGATTCAAACTTGGATGGTAAGTGTTGCAAGAGCTGGAAACAGCAATACACATCCTCCATAGCATGGCCAATTTCACGCAGCTGGTCCAGTATTCTTGATAGCCGGGTTACAAAAGAATTCACTGTTTCATTCTCAGACATTCTACAATTAATGAACTCTGTAAACAGTCCCATATGATGAGCTCTTGAGTCTGATATAAAGGTCTTCTTCAAAGTCTCCCAAGCATCAATAGCACAATCACAATTTTCAATAATGCTTCTGACTTCAGGCGATGTATTTAGATAAATTGTAGATAATGCAACTCGACTACGTGATTTAAAATCTTCCACTTGTTTTGAAGTTATTCCAGCATCAGCATGTTCAACAGGCAGTTTTTCTTTTTTACATATTATATTCCAGCAGTTTCTTTCAATTAAAATAAATTTAATGTCCTTGACCCACGTAATATAATTATTCATCCGTAATTTTTCAATAGTGGGATTTAAACTCACTGCCATTTCAATTTCTTATCTTCAAACAACTAGAATGCCATAAAAACTAGTATCAAACTTTTATATGCTATGAGCTGACAACGAGCCAAATTGCCCTTAACCACTTGTTGTGAAAAAATCAATTATCACATATGTTAATTAGCAGAATTAGCAGTGAAATATACGATAGTTGCTCAGCTGTAATAAACTATAAAAATGATAAATATGTGTGGCATTCATTGAAGACAAAAGGTTTAAACAAAATTGTTTATTAAACTTGAAACAAAATGATGAGTAACATTAAATAAGTAGAAACAATAGTTGAATAGAAATTTTGCTGACGAAAGGTTAAACACCTTTAAGATACACTGCCATGTAGAGTTTAAATAGAAAACAAGTTTTACATTGTGACATAACTAGATACACTAAACGTATCGTCGAAAATATCAAGTCACGAAAACGTAATTTACAATCATTATAAAACTAAACACTTTATAACTAAATTAAAATACCAGCTCATGACTTTGAGCTAAACTGAAAAAAACGTAAAAGCATGAGAGCCTAAGAGGCTAACAAGGGAAGTATGAATGAGTAAAATGCCGATTTAAACAAAACCGAGCTTAAATTAAAGAGCATGATCGAAAACATACGGTAGCGTACAAATTTGCTGCAACAACTCCCCATGGAGCCAGAAAACGACCCTAAAAGTTTTAGTTGTTTATATAAAAGCCTACGAAAGAGACTCCGTTAGCAAGGGACAGTGGTTAGAGTTTCAATCCCAGCGCGAAAGGTCCTGAGATCGAACCCAGGCGACTGCTCTTTTTTTTTTTTTTTTTTTTTTTAATTATTATTAATATATATATAAATGAAATAAAACAAAATATTAAAATAAAGGAATAATTTTAGAGAAAATAATTATGAAATTTAATTATAAAATTAAAAATAAATATACTCTATGCAAAGATATTATTAAGGAATATAGGGTAAAATTATCTCTTTATGGAAGAAAAAAAAAAAATATATATATATATATATACATACATACATACATATATATATGCTTAGATTTACAAATTTAGTGTCAAGTTAATAATGACTATGTTTAGAAATAAAAAAATTATCAAAACGTAAGCATTTTTCAATTTATAAGCGCAACGTATAAACGAAAATTTATCACAATAACAACTATATAAGTAAAAGATCTTTCTTTTTCCGCACCAAAAATAATTCAATTCAAAGCAGACGATCACGTTTTGGAGGCGATTTATGCTTTAGCAGCGTTGGCAAAAAATATTAATTAAGAATTTATATAAAGCAAAAATAAATAAATAAATAAAGGTAATATTTTTCTTTGAATTATTCATTTATTTAATTTAGAAAGAAAAATTAAAAGCCTTCTTTCGCTTGAAATAAAATGTTTTAATAATTTAATAGAAATACTATTCATTTTTATGTACGAAGTATAACAAAATTAAAAGCAGACGATCGCCATTTGCTACTAGCGACTTTGACGTAAAATATTGATAAAAAAAATTAACTGAAACTTTAGGAAAGAAAAAAAAATGTGTAAATAAAATTTATTTTCTATTAAACTCGTCATTTATATAAATTACAAAGAAAAATTAAAAATATTTTTTTTTCAGTTGAAAAAAAAATGTTTTAATAATTTAATTAAACATTTAAATATATTTTTTAATTAAATTTAATAATTATCTTCCTTAATTTCTTCCCTTTACTTTATTAAAAAAAAAGTATGCATATAATATATCTGTATATGCATATTTGGGAAAGAAAAAAAAAAAAAAAAAAAAGGAAGTACTCCGTCGGGGCTCGAACGCAGGAACTACGTAACACGAATCCAAGACCTTGCCACAGCACCACGCTTCTGCGAACTGGAGTGTTCTTTTTTCGATTTTGATAAAAAGCATCAAAAACTTTAAGGGTCATTTCTTGCCCCCTGGGGAGTTGTTGCAGCAAATTTAAACACTATCCTATGTTTTCGACCATGCTCTTTAATTTAAGCATGATTAGGTTTAAATCAGAATTTTACTCATTCATACTTCCCTTGTAAGAGCTTAAGAGACTAAGAGAGCGATTACATATTCCTTACCTCCTTTTATAGAAGCGAACGGATTCCAGTGACAGCTACTCGATTCTGTACACTCGGCAACGCCTACCATAACCATAGAAACATGACGCTACGAGTCTGCCGCCATCTATGGGCTAAGCAAAAAGACTCTGCAGTTGAAAAATACAGCATCTCCGTGTTAGGTAGCGATAAAACAATGAACAATCCGTGAAAGGATTTAAACATATTTTCTTTAAGTTAATTTTAACAAAACATGCTTTTAAATATGAGGTAAGTAAGTTAAAGTTATTTCAAATGACTTAAACAAAATTATATTAATAAGAAATATAACTTTTAACTAAATGTAATTATCATTAAGCTTTTGTTTTTAATTTTAATATATCTTTAACTCAATGGCAGTATCAAATAGAAAATAGCACTAAACGCTATAATTCATTTAATTAATAATTTAAACTTTAATGATTATAAAGTAAATCATTTAAATTATATTTAAATGGTAAATGAATTTAAATTTAAATTTGAGAATCAACACGGAAAGGGTACAAATTTTACAACACAGTCCCGTGCGCGCTGCGCGCGCCTATTTCTTCCCTGACCTTTCGTGCCCCCTAAAAAAAAATCATTTCTGATCGGGTAAAAACTTATACAGGGTCTCCACTTCCTTCGGAATCGCAGTCCCATGCGCGCGGACGTGTGAAGGTATACGCGCGCTGTGCGCACATATTCCTCCTCAAATCAAATATTTATTCTTAAGAGAAGAAAATCAATTCTCATTAGTTAAAAAGTCGGGATGGGTCCCCCCGCATCGCGCGCACGTAACAAGGTATACGTGCGCTGCGCGCAAATATTCCTTCACAAGTCAAATTTTTATTCTTAAGGGCCCTCTTCACTTAGCATTTCCTTTTCTAAAAGCCAATGTTATCCTATGGAAAACTTTCTTTGCACTAAAAACAGTGGCATATTAATAGATTGAGACGCGGTTTTTTTTATTGGATTACTCTCATTTCGTAAACTGACGCACCTTTTTTAGATTTTATGAAAGAATAACAGTTGTTTTTTAAAAAAGCTGTTTTATTGCAATATTTGGGTTGATGCATTAAATGGCTTATAAATTATTCGCTTAATTTGCTAAAAAAGAATTTAAAAAGCTGCGTCAATTTCAAAGAGTTTAATGAAATGCACGTAAAAGTCTTATATTTTAATAAAATTTTAAATTAATTAAAATTGCAAAGAAATTTTAAAAATTGGAGTAAAATGTTCCAATTTTTCGATTTGACACACCCTTTATTCGGCTCCACCTCTCAGACAGATGTTTTTGCGGTTCGACGAACAGATGTTTATATTTTTGCGATGAAGATACATCGTCGTGGTTTTTATTACTTTACTTCTTTTATTATTATAGATCTTTTTTTTTTTCTTTTTGTATTACGAATGTGAGTCTGAGTAACATATAGATTTAGAAGACAACCGTTTAAAGAGTTATTATTACGAAATATATGATCGCATTTCATTTTAAATATTTTTCGTGGCACATAATACTGTTTGCACGACAAATCTGATATTTTACTCATAATGCAATGAGTAGCAATATACGAACATCTATTTTAGCGATTCGTAAAAAATATTTTGTTGAATTAAACAGATTTTCAATAATAGCATTTACAGTAAATAATCTGGTATGGCACCCATACGACTTTCTCTTACCTAAAATTAAAATTCTATTAAGATAAATTGCAGATTGACGAGTAAGATAACGTTCTATATATATCTAGTGGATATGCATATCAGGAACCTCACCATCCTATTTGCATCACGCATTATTCAAGATTATTTTTATTTATTCCTCATTATATAATATATATATATATATATATATATATATATATACACACATATTGAATCTATTGACTTTTTATATAAACAGAAACGTTTCTGAGGGGGGTTGCAGTTCCTTTCAACACCCTCTGCTTCTCTCTTTCTATAACTATTTGTGTATGTATGTATTCCTAGTAACTGACTGTCTTGTACTTGCACTAATTCCCTGTAATTCCTGTACTTCTACCAAATTTCACGCAAATTGATTACATAACATACTAGAATTATTTTGTGCAACCCTGTAAATTAAATACCAATTCTATGCCCACATTTTCCCACAGAAAAATATGCTTTTAAAATTCTAATAAAATTTCATTATATTTCGTGGGGTGTAACCATGTTGAAATACAATACCAGTGTTGAAATATGGACTATAGACCGTAATAGAACGAAATTCTTTTATGTAACTCGGAAAAGCAGCCATAGTAATTATATACACTAAAACAATTAGAATACACCTGTTTAATTAATTATAACTCATGAATATTTCAATGTAATTTGAATCATTTGGATGATTACAGGATGTCATCCGAATTCATTTGTGTGATTCCGCAAATACATCATTTAGTCTATATATATTCCTTTTATTAGAGTAAACATGTTTTTATATACAGGGTGTTTATAAAGTCCCGGACCCATTTTGATGTTTAATAACTCATAAAATAATGAAGATATAAACAAACTTATGGCATTTATGGATGCAATAACTCATATATTTTCTTTTCATGTTTGAATATCTTTACTTTTGTAAATATCGTCTGCGCGTGTGGTTAATTTCAGATAATTTCATTTTCCAGTCTAAATATCTGTACTTTTCTAAATATCGTCTATTAGGCAGGGGTTTCATTCTGTCACTGTGTCAAGCGTTTTTTTTTTTTTTTTTTTTTTTTTTTTTTCAAACTCATTTCTCTTAACAGGATAACTATGTTAAGAGAATGTCCTGTTTTAGAAATTTATGAAATATGAATTTTAGAAATTTATGAATTCATGCTTGCCGCTACCTGGCGTGAAATTGACTATCGACTTTTGAGTCTTTTTGAGTCTATCTAACCATTTATGTTATTAATTTTAATCTATCTTTATTATTTTATGAGTTATTAAACATCAAAATGGGTCCGGGACTTTATAAACACCCTGTATCTTTATAATGTATGTTAATTCCACTGTGTTGAATGCAGAATAAACGTTTTAAAATGCGCTTACTTTTATTTATATATATACTTATTTATTTATTTATTTATTTTTACTTAAGGCAATAATGTCATGAAATTATTTTGTGTGTCTCTGTAAACAATCCATAAACATTGTATACGTCAGTAAAATCTATTGAACTTATTCTACGTTTTCCATGAATAATTGTTCAAAATTTCACATAATTTGGATGATTACGTGATAGTATCGGAAAACGTATGTGAAGTCCTGTGTATTGATTAGGAAGTCTAAGCGCACACGTATTTTCTGCAGAAAACATCAGTTTAAGTATCTCAGTAATATCCTAATTTCACTTTGTTCAATGCAGAGTACCGACGTTAAAATATGTTTGAACGAAATTCCCCCCGTAGGCCGTAATGATAAGAAAAACTTTGGGGTATCCCTGTACATAGACCATAAAAAATATACACATAAAAAATTATACAGCTATTTCTATACAGAGCTTGAACGTGTATACCAATTTGCAAGTTATTTGGAGGATTTTTGCAGCCGCTATTGCGGTACATACACATTCTGACCATAGGCCATAGTGATAAGGAAAGCTTTGGTGTGTCCCTGTACACGAATTGCAAATAGAATAGACGCCAAAACCATTACAGCCAATTCCATGTGGCTCGAAAACATGTGTACGAAATTGCAAATCAATATAGCGTGATTTTTGCGGTCGCTGCGACAGACACACAGACAAACAAAATATACACACAGACGGAACCCAAAATCTTTTTGAGTCTCCACAGGGAAGCTTCCACTGATGTTTCGACAATAAACTAGTGGATCTGCAAATCAGGAGCCCCAATATTCTATTTGCATCACACATTATTGAACAGGTCATTTTTATTTATTTCTCACTATATAATATAAGTGCAATATATTGATTCGATTGACTTGCTACATAAACAGATACGTTCCTGAGGGGGGGGGGGCTGCCGACCCATCCGAAACTAATAAAGATAGAGCTACGAAACTTCAAATTTAAGACAGAACTGGTGTACAGATTGATTTTACAAAGTTTGGTGAAAATTCGAAAAATGGAAGTGGGACATCGGAAAACGGAGTGGGACCCTAAGTCCGTATCTCAAAAACGGCTCTAACGATTTTCTTCCAATTTGCTACATAAATACTCTATTAGATGTCTTTTCGAATGATATAGTTGGTTATTTCAGGAAAATTGATAGGCTCCCTGTATAAATAGCTGAATTTCAGGTCTCGCAAGTGCGTTTTCTTCTTCTTTTTCTTTCTTTCTTTTCTTTTCTTTCCTTTTTTTTTTTTTTTTTTTTTTTAACGGCTGTACCGATTTTTTTCAAACTCGCCATATTAACTCCCTTTTAAATATCCTTTTGTATGTAATTGTTTTCCGATCAATAATTGTGTATGCCTAGTTTTGGTAAAAGTTGGTATCTCAAAAACGGCTCTAACGATTTTCTTGAAAATTGTTGATTAATTCCTTTTTAGATATCCTTTCTCGTATAATACGTGGTTATTACAGGAAAATTAACAGTCTTTTTTTTTTCCCTTATTTCTTAACTCGCTATGTAAACTCTGTTTTACATGTCTATATATAAGTTTGTCAGGCGTCTACTTCGTTAGGTCAATTTTATGTCTTCTGATCACATTTTTAAAAGAATGTATATAATACGTGAAATAGTGAGTAATAAAAGTCGTGCTTCACACCATTTTTTTTTTTTTGTCACAGATTTAAGGATAGATAATTTTTTTAAATGGTCAAAATATGTTCAGAACACTTGAAAATGTGTAAATATACTGAAAGCTAGAAGTTGAAATGTTTCATGAGTCCAATATTTTATTACATCTTGTAGTAAATAGGAGAATATTTCTACCAATCATAAAGGCTTCGAAAATTTTTACGAATCCAATACTTATTACATTCTTCTATATATAATATACAGAAAGTATTGGATTCGTGAAAATTTTTGACCTCCGTTTTCTGATGTATTTACACGTTTTGGGATGTCCAGAACACGAATTGATAGTTTTTTAGAAAATGTCTGTCTGTATCATGCCGTATCTCACGAACCAATGAATGAAATTTAACCAAACTTGGTATTTAGTTGTACCCTGACATAAACTGGTGCTGATTAAATTTGGGGATCAATCGCTCAACAGGTGGTGCTGTGATCGCATTTTATGCAAACTTTTAACATTGCAGTACAGGACAAAATTTCGTATAAATGTGCATAATGAGGGTAATTTTAAACTTGTTTGACATAATCATAAATATAATTGATGTAAACTAGAGTCCTGCGTATTGATTTTTTTGCGCTAGATTGAGTCATTTTTTCTGTAAAATTCATAAAATTTTAATTTTTAATTTCAAAACTCTAGAAAAATAAAATGACAGACTTCCATTTTCGACTATAAACATAAACATGTCATTTCAAAGGAACAGATTTGATATCTGTCGTCCATGGCAAAATAATAATAATAAAAGATGGCCAAATTATCTGACGAACATATTTAATTCCTTTAAAAGATCATGGTTATTTTAATAAAGTATATTAAGACAGCAATCAGTAATATATGAAGAATATTTTGTACAATATATATGCATTACGAAAATATTCATCTGGCATGTATGTTTTCGTGTTACGTTTTGACCGCCAAATACACAAAATGCGGAGGACGAACAGATATCAAATCTATGCCCATTTTGTTTCTGGGGTTTTAAAATTTAAAATTAAAATTTTGTCAATTTGACAGCAAAATAACTTAATCTAACACATGTGCACGAAAACTAATTTGTAATCATACACAAATATGGGGATTAAAATCGGGAAATAATTTTCCTCGATTTTTAATAATTTTTTACAAAAAATCCGATGGACGATTAAGAAATTTTTTTAATTGGCCACAACGACGGTCAGTGACGTCACACTTCGCTTACGTATATCTTCTGCATAGATAAGAAGAAAGCATAAGATTTGAAAAAAAAATTTGGTTTTCGGTTGCGATGTATTTACAGACTTTGAGATTTTCTTGCATTTCAATTAACTGAAATTCACTTCTTATTTTTAAAAAGTGGATTTATTACTAGCTTCTGCACCTATCAAAGAATAAATTTCGATTTTCTGTTTTCGCTGAATTTACGTGTTTTGAGATTTCCCTGCGTTTCAATTCACTGAAACTGACTGCTTATTTTGAGAAAAGGGTATTTATTACTAGCTTCTACATGTATAAGAAGAAAGTAGAACATACGGAAAAATTTCGATTTCCAATTTTCGATTAATTTACACGTTATGAGATTTCCTTGCAATTTTATTAACTGAAACTGGCTACTTATTTTTAAAAAAGTGGATTTATTAATCTATCCTCTGCATATATAAGCAAAAAGCGTAAAATTCAGACAATTTTTGAATTTTCGGTTTTCGATGAATTTACACGTTTTGAGATTTCCTTGCACTTTTATTAACTGAAATTGACTACTTATTTTTTTAAAAAGTGGATTTATTATTCTGTCTTCTGCATATATATAAGGAGAAAGTATAAGATGCAGAAAAGTTTTAGATTTTCGGTTTTCGATGAAGTTACACGTTTTGAGATTTCCTAAACATAATTCGATCTTGTTTAGAAAATATCTGTCTTTTTGCGCTCGAACACTGTACTTTATGAACCATTGAACTTAATTTAAACCGAACTTGATATTTGGTTGGACCTTGGTTTGAATTAGTGTCGATCAGCTTTTGGGTTATATCACCGAACACGGGACGCTTCCACATTGCGATTACCTCTCATTTCATAAAAAGTTCAGCATTTACCGCTACAGCATGTCAGCATACCAAACCTAGTAAAATATATTAAATAAAACACCGCTGATTCTCTTTTGAATATACACTAACCAATTGCCTCACTTCTCTGGACTCGAGGTACATGTCATCAGGTCAAAACTGGCTGTCAAAACTAAGTTTTTGGCTGAATACAATATATCTATTACATACAATAGTCGAGTGATGGAAGTAAAAATTCATTAGCAGATAGGATTTTTAAAATTCTGTAGAGCTGATTTTTTAATGAGATTCGATTGTAGATATATATATATATATATATTTATGATTTTTTGAGATATATTAGATGATATAGCAATACAAAAAATAAATATATATGAATTTTTTCGATATAACTATGATAGCAGGGCTTCGGTGCTATTAGCTATATGTAAATGATTTTTTTTCTTTTTTTTTATGAATCACTTAAAAAATAATATATATATATCACTTAAAAAAAAAAAAAAAAAAAAAAAAAAAATCATTGAAATCACCCCGAATTCGGGTAACCGCTACCAATGACATCGTTACTCCCACCCGCGTTGTATCGGATTCATATTTGCACTGCATGCTGAAACGTCTTTCCTGGACACTTCAATTTGGATATTTATCGGTTTACAAGTTGAGTTACTATTACAATTTTAAAAATTGCTTTATCTCAGCATCCACTGAACATTTTAGTATTGGCACCATGTAATTTATAGCCCTTGCACTGTTTACTATATTACCATGTGATTAATAATATAAAAAAGTAAAAGATTTTTAATGGAATTAAATAAATATATTTTAGTTAAACTCAAGTAATTTTTTCTGCTATATTACCAATTTGAGTTAATTTAATAAACCAAGATTCAATAGTGCAACAGCCGTTGCTATGGGACGCAAGCGATTGAAATAAAAGAATAAATTTAATAATGGATAAAATCGAAATATATATATTATATATATATATATATATAGATATAGATATGTCGCTGAAGTGCAATCCTGCAGAGTCCAAATTACTCCTCTGCCAGGTTTTGTAACTCTGCGGTCAGTATTCTGAGTTACAAACCGCAGAGAAACACACAGACCCTTCTCTATATTTCAGTAACATTATACATCTTAGTTATTTGTTTGGTTAAATTAATTATACCAAACTACAAGTTTAATTATAAAGAATATTTTCTTTTATTAAATTTCACTGTTACACAATTCGCCGGTATAAAGTACTGAAAGCCTGAAGCGGACTAAAAATAGCATAAAATACTTGGTCGTAATATCAGGCTACGCTATTAAATTACACTATAAATAGATAAGAATAAATGAAGAAATTTTTTGTTGTCATTTGAAAATGGAAAAGAAAACATAAATAAATAAAATAGGAACCACAAAAATAAAAAAAAGAAAGACAGAATTAAAACAAAACAAAGCTTCAGCAAAACCGCAAATACGTAAGTAACTGATTTTGATTTATTCTTCCAAAAAGTCAATGATTCGTCAGTGAATCTGTCAATCTACTTAATTAGTTAACACCAGCTGTCAAAACCACGTGGGACACTTTTTATCTGTTTTTAGCCGGCATCGGAATTTTTTTTAAGTGAAGAGGGCCGTTAAGAAACGAAAATTTAAAAAATCATTTGTCATCGGGTACAAAGTCGGACGGGGTCCCCGCAGCCTTCGGCACCGCAGTCCCGTACGCGCACAATTTAAGGTGTACACGCGCTGCGCGCGCCTATGTTAGGTGCGCGCGGTGCCCGCCTATTTCTTCTCCACCCTTTCAGGCCATCTTAATTAACCTACGTATACCAATTTTGAACGATCTAACTGAATTGGTTGAGATGCAAAAGAAAACGTAATCAGGACACCTCAAAACGTGTAAATCTGGTGAAAACGTTCGATAATTTAAAAGAACTTTAAAATATCTTTCGAATGATGTATTAAAAATAATTTAATCATAATTAGAAACTGAAATATTGAAATTTGAAAATATTACACCGCCATAAAAGAAAACTGATTCAGGACACCTCAAAACGTTTAAATCTGGTAAAAACTTTCCATAATCTAAAAGAACTTTAAAATATCTCTCGAATGATGTATTAAAAATAATTTAATGATAATTAGAAATTGAAATTTGAAAATATTACAGCGCCATCTGGCGGTAGAAATTTCTGTATTCCACTGTTCGATTCCAATTCAAAAAAGCTTTCTAATGATGTATTACTTATGAAATTATTTTAATTAGTAGCTCAGATACAAAAGAAAACTGATTCGGGACACCTCAAAACGTGTAAATCTGGTGAAAACTTTCGATAATATAAAAGAACTTTAAAATATCTTTCGAATGATGTATTAAAAAAAAATTAATCGTAATTAGAAATTGAAATTTGAAAATATTACAGCGCCATAAAAGAAAACTGATTCAGGAGACCTCAAAACGCGTATATCTGGTGAAAACGTTCGATAAATTAAAAGAACTTTAAAATATCTTTCGAATGATGCATTAAAAATAATTTAATCATAATTATAAATTGAAATTTGACAATATTACAGCTCCATCTGGCGGTAGAAATTTCTGTATTCCACTGTTCGATTCCAATTCAAAAAAGCGTTCTAATGATGTATTACTTATGAAATTATTTTAATTAGTAGCTGAGATACAAAAGAAAACTGATTCAGGAGACCTCAAAACTTTTAAATCTGATGAAAACTTTCGATAATATAATTCCACTTTTGATAATGTAACCGTACTTTAAAATGTGTATCCGCGTTTGTAATGATCGATAGATGGCGCTTTTCCAGCTTTTGTTGTTAGTAAATATTATAGCCACGTGTATTTATTATTGTTCTTTTGTTATCTATATATTAATAGGCAAGCATAAAATTTGTAGTCCCTTTTTAACATATTAATTATGGGAGTAGAGGGTTGAAAATGGTATCATTCGAAAGGTGTGGTTAGGCGGAAGGTGCGAATACAAATATTATTTTCTTACGATGTCAAGAAGGTATTTAAAAATACATTTATTTTTTATGCATTTTCCCTCATTTTTCCCTTTCATACACGTATTCCTTTACATTAAAAAATACCTAAAAGTGGAAAGTTGTTAAATCTGGCAATTTCATAAAACTCAAATAAAACCATAGACACAGTAGTTTGTATAGCATCCTTATACGCAAGCGAAGTTAAGACTCCTATAATACGAGCTGGCTCACAGCTGATCATTGTTGCCCAACGGAAATACAGCTTGGCGACGTTTAGTTGCAGACGTATTATTGAGCGTCTTTATCGCCTAAAATGGCGAGTTTGCCTAAACAGAAGAGCGAAGTATTGTTTGTACTTGAAAAGTTTGGCGGTAATATTTGGCGAAATAATCTTATAGCCCTTGTAAAAGGTAGCCATCACTGTTGCTGTTAAATTAGTTAATTTTAAATATTTATACACGTTAAAAAGTAGTGTAGGTTGTAAAATACAACATTTAGATGATCAAACAGCAATAAAAACAAATAATTGTTACAAAAAATGCAAGAAAACATATCATAATTACACTTCATATTTGTGATTGAAAGCGAAGCGTACAATTTTCTTTTGGACAATTAATAGCCCATTTCTTTAGCCTTTCTTCATCTGTTGGAAATCTAAACTTTCTAAAAGCAGTTCTGGTATGATATAAACAATTTTCGGCTGCTAAACCTCCGTTTTATGTGATTTGATAACACTTGAAATTCGGACCGCGTGGGCAACAATCGCTGAGTGGGAAACAAAATGCCTGATGAGCCAGCCTGTATTGAAGGAGCTCTAAGCGAAGTGATGACGTCACTGGCCGTCCGTGAAACCACAAAAAAGATTTCCTAAGGATTTGATTTATGAGAAATCATTTTTTTATTTTCTAATTTATTTATGATCTAGTTTCTTTCTTTTTTGTTTTATGATTTATGTCAGCTGTAATTTAAAGAGATATTAGCCGTACGATAAATTTCATGTTTGTGTATTAATATGTAAATAATATATATTATTTAATTTTTGAAACTTCAAATGTTCTTTGTTCTTTGTCTTTTGGCAACAAAAAGTGACTTTATTTATTTATTTAAATATTTGGTTCTTTTATCGTTTGACTGACAAAAAATTGTCTATTAAATGCTCATTTAAATCCAAATGTTCTTTGTTATTTGTCTTTAGGCAACAAAAAGTGAGTTTATTTATCTATATATTAATAGGCAAGCATAAAATTTATAGTCCCTTTTTAACATATTAATTATGGGAGTAGAGGGTTGAAAATGGTATCATTCGAAAGGTATGGTTAGCCAGATGCTGCGAATACAAAAATTATTTTTCTTACGATGTCAAGAAGGTACTTAAAAATACTTTTATTTTTTATGCATTTTCCCCCATTTTTCCCTTTTATACACGTATTCCTTTTCATACACGATTTTCTGTCATTTCAGGAAAGGCTCAACATCTACAGAGAGAAATATATTAAGTAAAACTTTGCTGATTCAGTTAGAGTGCATATCGGCAAACAATTGCCGCAGCTGTGTTGCAATTTAATTCCGTTAAGACAAGGAAATAACTTTGCTTTGCAAAAAAAAAAAAAAAAGAAATGGTCGAGTTTCGACCACTGGCCGATACTACCCAGGTAGCACAGCGGTATTGCTCAATATTGGCTCAATGTTGCCCAACCACGGCAAGCATTGGCGTCAGTCGGTTGTTTCTTTTCAATATTACCCAATGTTGGAATGACAGTATTGAAATTCGGAACTATTGATATTTAGCTTTTTTTAACCAAAATTTTTGTTATTTTTCGATACGTAGTGGACAGAAATATATTTAACAGTATTTTAAGTTCTATAAAATTATTAATAGAAGCATTTTATAATGTTGTAAAAACGGGAATATTGGTCAATATCGTCCAATCTCGGCAAAGAACGGTAAGAAAGATAAGGTTTGTTCTCGGAATTTCTTGCTCAATTTTACAATCAGCTCGTCATTGAAAATATTTAGCATTGTTAAGAAAAATTCTTGAAGGGAAAAAAATAAATAAATCTGCTGGTTGATTTTGATCTCGATCGATATTGATGGATATCTACCAATGTTGTTGAGCATTGATACTACAACTTTCTGAAAACTCTAATAGCCAATCAGAGAGAAGCAAAACAAGCACCAGCATAAGAAGCAAGAAGCGAGATGGCGGTGGCGGTGTGTTTTGCTGTCCATGTTTGTAAAAAGTAAGTAATTTTAAATATTGTTTCCGATATAGAATATAAGATAACTCAGATTTTAAACAATTTAAAATTATAGATGTATATTGATTAAAAGTCGTAGATAATATATGCGATTCAAAATCAAATCTTCATCTTAGTGTAAACATAGCATCTCTGTGTAAACATGATATTAGTCTTAGCGTTGTAAAATTTAAACAAATATTATTTCATATTACAATACAGAATAAAAATTACGACCGAAGCGGAGATGACATTTCATAGATTCATTATTTTTTTCTTGTTTTTATTGCTTTCACGATATTTCTGCATATTTCAGTTAGTGACGAATAATTTTATGCACCGGGAAATCTTCACTAAAAGTAGTGTTCTTTTTAACCTACTTTTTATTTATTTTATTTTTTCAGATAGGATAATCAAGTAATATATTTGATTATTCAAATTTTATTTTTTCTTAGTTTAGAAATTAAAAACATTTTTACAATTTATCTCAATCGAAATATCCTCTTTAATTATATTTCATATATATTTTTGTAATGGTTAAAAGCTTTATTTTCTCATTATGCTGTTTGATGCTTGGTTTATTTTTTATTTTTTTATTCATTACTTAAAATTTAAAGTTTTTTCTTAAGAGGAAAAAAGAATTTTTTAATGTGTATGCATTTACTTGAAAGTAAACAATGTCTGCTAAATTATACAATGCTTTTTGAAAATGGGATTCTTGTCAGAATTGTTGTTTGATTTAACAGTTTTTTTTTTCAATATTGAAAAGTTCATAATATTAATATTTGTCATAACTTTATTGTTGTATGAAGAGTCTCATCATGCCGATGTGTAAAATAATTAGCAAGAGCCCTCAAAATTCAAAGACTTTATTCGTGTCATTCACTAAAATAGAAATAAAAGCTTGCTGAATAAATTATATTACATTTGATTACGGTTAGGTTTTTAGCATGTGGCATTTTTTTACAGTTTACATAGTCATCAAAAAACCACATTTATGTTCATAATTGATAAGTATTTGCTTGAATTTAATGAAAGATATTCTTTTTAAACATATTATAAAAAAAAAAAAAACTGTTGTATAATTGTTGTACCTATGTATTTAAATTATGCATTGATATAAAATTATTTCTAAGAAATTTATTGTACTATAAGTTTGTTATATTAAATAATTTACTATAATCAAGTTTAATATAGTATATGTTTGTTATTTATTACTAAGAAATTTATTTATAACCAAGCTAGTACATATGAGGTGTTGCAAATACGAAGGGCAAACTCAACAAAAGGAGATTTTGAGAAAAACGCATTTGAAAATAATTTTTTTGCGTCATATGCTGGAAATATGCATCGTCCATGCATATTTTGAGACGGAAACAAGGGTGATCTCAACATGAAAGCTATACCTGTGTAGATTCTCTGAAGGATCTAGAATCAGATGGTGAAAAAAAAAAAGAAAATTGACCTGATGTCGAGTTCGCCCTTTGTATTTGTTGAGATTTTTTTTTTTTTTTTTTAAATAGGCCACACACATGCTTTTTTTTTTTTTTTTTTTTTTTATTCACTATTAACATAACAGCAAAAATTTAAATGCTTTCTGGACATGCACCAATTATTTCATATTTATTTTGAGTATTCACATTCAGTCTACAGTGCGTGTCGAAATGATAGGTCCACCAGTAAAAACGAAAGTTATGTTGGTAAAAAAGATTTTATTGTGTACAAAGTACTATTTTATAAACTACATTACTTCATTCAATGTAAAATAATACATGAAAAATATACAAATAATAGGAATAATAAGGAAAACAAAAATTACATGAAAAAGCTGTTTAAAAAAGATAGGTCCACTGAACCAAGCATCAAATTAATGTTGAATTAATAAGAAATTTTTCCACCTTGTTTCAAAATAAGCTCATAAATCCTATTCGACATGGTTTCTACAAGTTTTTGCAAACAGTTTTTTTTCGATTTTTGACCATTCGGAGGAAATAGCCTTTTTCAAGTCTGCAGTACTGTTGCATTGCCTTCCGCCTGCATATACCGCTCTTGCGAGTATACCCCACATGTTTTCTACCGGATTCAGGTCGGGGCTGCAAGGTGGCCAATCGATAAAATGTACACCATTATCCAGAAACCATTCGAAAGTGGACTTTTCAGTGTGCACAGGAGCATTGCCCTGTTGGAACATGAAGAATGGGCCCCCAATGTGCTCTGCTTGTGGAAGAAAATATTGTTCAAGCAGCTGTTGGTAGCCTGCAGCATTCAAACGATTGTCTACAAATGCTATATCAGTTTTTCCTGCACCTCTGAATCCGGCCCATACCGTAACGGAACTACCACCAGCTTGCCTCTTCGAGAATATCTGTCTATCGTTACGCAGATCGTGCCAGTAGTACTGCCAGCCATCTGGACCATCCAGGGCCGGTGACAGGGGGGGGCACAGGGGACAACTGCCCAGGGGCCCGGGTGTTGGGGGGGCCCGGAACAAACGGAACATAAGTGACAAAAATATAAATTTTAAAATATGAAGTTTCACACTTTTTTTTCTTGATATTTTCCACAATTCTAAAAACATGAGAAAAGGAATAACAAATTTAGATAAAAACCGCTTAGCAGTCCTAAATACTAGCGGTGATAATGGGCCCGCAACGCGATGCGGCGGGATTTAGGAACTAAAGGCTAAGGGGAGCTCAACAGGGAAGCGATATTTTTATCTGATGCATTATAATTTCTTTTTTTTTAGAAAAGTCCTTTCAAACACTTTACGGGGGGGGGGGGGGGGGGGGGGGTTGGGGTGGCTATGTGCTGCCACTGGAAGTAGATGCAGGAAAGGACAAATAGACTAGTAGATGTCGAATAATAAGGAAGCCTCATTTCCTTTTCTTTAATTGTTTCTTTAACGCATTTCGCATTTGGAAAAACCATTAGTATCAACTACTCAGAATTGAGGGGGTAAACTGTTGCTAGTAAAATTTCACAATCAATAAAAAAAAAAAAAAAAAAAATTACTTTTAAAGAAATCATTATGGGAAGGAACAAAGCCAAAACATTCCGAGTGGAATAAGAAAAATATTTCGCATTAGCCCGACTTCCTTCGAAAGTTTCAAAACATGTTACACTTCACATGTCCAACCTGATATATTCAAAGAAATGTGTAATTGGGATGGTATTTTTGGTGTTTGGGAATAAGGCCGATTGACTGCACTAGAGTTCAAGGCCTGAAGAGAAATGCCTTCTGTGGAGTTTTTTCTAAGAAGTCTTAGACTGTATTTATGCAAGTTTCGTAGAAAACTACGAAAACTCCGAACGGATAGGTGGACGAGTGCGACCTAGGATCGAACCCAGCACTAGAGGTCGGCACGGGCCGAAATTTTGAGGTCCAGGCCCGTTCGAAAACTTTGCTTACCTGGCCTGGTATGAAATCGAAAAGTTCGGCCCGGGCCCGGCCCGTTTGTTTTTTACCAGTGCATGGCCCGGACAAAAAACGATAATATCAGGCCCGACCCGGCCTGGCCCGATTCAAAAATATGTAAAATAACAAAAAAAAAAAAAAAAGCATGCTTTTCTATGAAAAAGATTTTTAATATGTGTTTTGCAGTGGTTTTATATAGCCAAGTAATGGAATGTTCTTTAACAAAACTGCTGAACTTTTACAAGGTAATTATATATAAACAGAAATTCTTTATTACAGACGTAAATAAGGCACAAAGACAGACAGAAAGTCAAATCGAAAATATTAGCATTCTAATCCAACCATATTCAATAGAAAAGTTGCTTTTGCACATGCTAAAAATAATGCTACTTTCATCCAGTGCACTGGAGTAAAGAAAGAGGAACTTTCGAGAGAAAGTTACAGTGGAAGGATTTTATTGTCTTCATACCACCTAAACTCTACAGACATATAGGACGCAAACCTTATGCACAGTAATGTACCTAATTTCTTTTGTTTGTACATGTGCGAAAATTAGTAGTGACATGCATACTATTTTGATTAGAAAACCATCTAATATTACTTTAAATAAAATATATTAATTTCGAGACTTGCTAAAAATATTTGCGGAAAATCAAATTGCGAACAGACAGACTAATAGACAATTAAATTGAAGTTAGATATTTTTTAACAAAATAAAACTTTATGTGATGTACCAGCCTGTAAGATTATGTAAAATAAATGACTGAAGGAATATTTTATCACTTTCCTTTTTCATTGATTAACGAGGAAATTAAAAGAAGATTCGAGCCAACACGGCCCGAAAAAATTTCATCCAGGCCCGGCCCGGCTTGAGTATACACAAAATAATTGAACCCGAGCCGGCCCGGCCCGGCCCGTGCAGACCTCTACCCAGCACCTCATGCTTACCACCTGTGAGTGCAGAACCGCTCGGCCGCCGGTGGGCTTCTAATTGGGATGAGAGCGACCAAATCAGTGCAAAAGAACTATAACTAGCCGGATATTGATAAAAAGTTAAATAGAAGCAATGCAAGATAAAGATATACTAAAAATGCAAAATTGTTGAGAAATTATGAAGTAAAAATCACAAATAAAAAATAAAAATAAAACACCGAATTTCATTTACAAAATTTTAGAGGAAAATGTAAAGGAGCGGAATTGTACAGTGACCACTTTTTCTTTTTACACATATACAAGATGACAAGACATTAATAATAATTATAATAATAATAATGATAGAAATTCACAAGTTTAATTAAAAATATGCCTAGAATGTATACAAATAGGATTTTATTTTCAGACAAAACTTAACTTGAAATTTTTAATTTAATTGAGAAATAAAATAAACTTATAAATATCTATAATCTGGAGCAATAGGAGGGAATATTGCACAGGATGGGGGGATTTTTCATAAGTTTTCTGAAAAGTATATATATCTTTTTTTTTTTTTAGAGATTATTACGACACCTATCATTTATATATATATATATAATATTTATTTGAAAAAGAAAAGAAAAGAAAAAGTTTGTTATAAAATATATTTTAAATATCCCTCTCAGCTTTTTATTTATTTATTTTATTTTTTTCCCGTTATATTCGAATGTTGATATATGATTGTATAAAATATATTTTTCTAACAAATTAAGAACCTTATAAAAACAAAACGAAGGATTTTTTTATTTATTTATTTTTATTTTTTAAATATTCATCAATCGCAATAAAAATAGCTAAGTACACAAATATTAACATATCTTAAAAATCACAGAAAAAACTAGAATTTCTATATAGTTCAGCAACTCCTTTTTTTTTTTCACTATAAATTAGTTTAATAACAAATATTCCAATTTGTAGAGTTGCATAAAAGATACACCCGTAACAATATGGTATTGCCGTGTTTGAAAAATGTATATACACCTTCATTTAATTCATTCAATCAGATTAAAAAAAAAAAAAAAAAAAAGTGATAAGGTACATGTTTATAATTATTCATACTTCTAAATAGTGTATCATTATCTAGTTCTAGTATTAATTTTTTGCAAGCACAAGAAATTAAATATATGTTTAGTTTAGTTTAACAATCACGATTCTCTGAGTTGTGTAGAAAATAATAAAAAATCTCTCTTTTCTTTTCTTTCTTTTTTTAAATAAATTTTCATGTATCTATACTTTGAGATTAAAAGTAAATCATATGTAAAACTTGCACAATAAATTAATTAAAAAAAATATATATATGGCTCCTGTCAGTAGCCGAGATGTTCTCCTCTAGAAGCTGGTAGAGAGAATATGTCGGGTTCAAACCTAGATTTGGTTCATCGGACTAGACGTTCAGGTTTTCCTGTTTTTTTTTTTTTTTTTTTTTTCAAAATTCGTATTAATACCATTTCTTTAAGCGTTTAAATTTCAGAAAATGGTCTAATTAAAATATTATTGATGTAGTACATTTTAAATTATTTTTTAACGTTTTCCTTTTTTTTTTTTTTTTTTTTTTTTGAAATGTTTTAATTAAAGAAAGTTTTTATATACTGTGTTGTATCTATTTAAAATTTCAATCAGTTCATTCCTAAAATCAGATAAATCAAATACAATGACTGAAGGTTCATGTCAGTTATTCATTACTGTAAAACACCGGAGCAAAAACGGGGTTTACAATCATTAAACTCTTATCTTTTACGCAGATCAAAGGTGTCGTGATTTGTGTTCCGTTCCTGCTAAAAATGTTTGGTCAAGTGAAAGGATGAATCTGTCTTGTTTAAGTGACATGGGAAACATTTTCACACATCGAAACTTGAAAAAGTAATCACTGCTCATTGTTAACCACCTAGTCAGTATTCATCTAAAAAAGGAACAGATGAGGGGGGGAGGGGTCTGCATCTCATTTGGTGCTTTGCTTTGCTTATTTCCCAAGCAGTGCAATCTCATCTGTGCAATGTCCATTGGCTGTTATCAGTGGGAATGGTGGTAAAAACTGTGTAATTACTAAAAATCTCATTTAGGAACGCAAACGCTAAACATTGCTTTTAAGTTTTTACATTCAGATTCAGTTTGTAGATTTTAGTGAAAAGAAGAAAATTTATCAATTACAGTATACAGTAGAAAAAAATCACATATATATTCCTGTTGTGGCCTTTTTCTAATGCCTTGTCAAGATCTGGTTTAAGAGAATTTCCTCTGTGATTTTAAAGTAAGTTCATTTAAGATTATTTTAATTTTTGTTATAGTCTTTTAATATTTTAACTAAATTTCATCACACTATATCATTCATTCACTATATCATATTCATCACACTATAATATTTTAAATCTTATTAAACACAGAAAAAAAAAAAGAGACTGAAAAGAAATTATCAGACAACTTTCAGCCTTACTGTCGGCAGCAAAATTATTCGAGCGCTAGCAATAATTCCTGTGTAAAAAAGTACACTTAATACTGCTTTCTTAAAGGTTGGTTGGTTGGTTGGGTTTAACGTCGCACTAGTGCTGCGCAGATGGGCAATTGGCGACGGTCTGGGACACACCCCTAGAGGTGGTCCGGAGACATGCCATCACAATTTCTGCTTTCTTAAAGAAATCCTTGTCAAGTGATGTTTTTAGTCAGTCTAAGAACATAATTCCACAACGATTTATTTAATAAAACAGTATTAAATGTACTTTTTTCACATAAGAATTATTGCTAGCACTCGAATAATTTTGCTGCCAATAGTATATACTTTTATGAATCTACTCAGCCCACTCGGTAATTATTAATGTTCACTTCATTCAAAAGTTAATTTTTAAAATATTTAATTATAGACCAAACAAATTTTCAGGGGATAGCTTATTAAATAAATAAGGCTCAAGGTTGTCAAAAAGAAATCCAGAATTTCTAAAAGAAATTTTTAGCTAAAATATCATTTTTCAAATATATTACATTTATATTTCAATCATGATATCTTTATTTTAAAATTTTATATTTATCTTTAAAGTACAATAGGTAATGCATATATCAATCACTGATTGATCACAAGTCTTCTTTTGTAAATTAATATATTGAGAATGAAATGCAAAGTAATTGTATGTTTTTGTCATGAATGAATGAATCAGCCTTCTTATTTAATCAAATTTCATCGTATAAATGTATAGCACGATAATGCACTACTTACTGTATCACTTTATTTTATTGGAGCTATTTAAAATACCACAGTACCCAAAAATTTAAACTATTTTTCGATTAAAATTTAATAAGTGATTATGTGTGTGTGTGTGGGGGGGGGGGCTGACGGGGCTGACTTTTGTTTGCCCAGGGGCCCGTAATTCCTGTCACCGGCCCTGGGACCATCCAGGTTGAATTTCTTTTCATCACTGAATATCACACGATGCCAATCTTGTTTCCAGGACATCACTTCATGTGCGAATTTTAATCTCTTTTTTTTTGTGCTTTTTAGTCAATTTCGGAGCCGTTTTCCTCTTCACGTAAACTATACTGCCGAACTTTTTTACCACTCTATGGGCTATAGATTTTGATATTGGAGGGTTTTGTTGTCTGGCCACAGTGGATAAGCTCATATTTCCAGATTTTAACTCCTTTACTATAGTCCTTCTTTGTCGAGATGTCACTTTTGATGGGCGGCCAGATGATTTTTTACTGCCATAAGCATTTCTAAGTCGCAAATAATTGTTTACAACATTATGTGATCTGTTTAAAAGTTTACCTATTTCTCTATTCGATTTTCCACACGTTTTAAATGCATCAATTTTCCCCTGCTCAACCAGCGAAAGACTGCAACGGCGACCCATTTCGTTTGATTACAACGTGATGTTCAAATCTGTTTAAATATCTCCACAGCAGCCAGCATAATCCCGCAGTAAGACTAAGCAACGATATTTATGCAAATTTTTTGGAAATAAACGTGATTGGTGCAAAATTTCTGAAGGCGGACCTATCTTTTTGAAACGGTCTGAAAATGAAAATTTGCATAAAATAAAAAGGAATTATTTATTTTTAAGAAATTTCTTCACAAATAGTTATAACAATTACTGATTAATTATCTCTACCAAAAAAAGTTATTCTTATTCTCAATTAAGAGTCGAAATTTTGAAAAATGCGGGTGGACCTATCATTTCGATACGCACTGTACTTTGTTTTTGAGCTTAATATTTAGTTTAGTTGCACACAATACTATGTAAATATGTTGAATATGTAAATATCCTAAAATGATGAATTACTATTTTTATTTTCTTTATTTAATGACATTTTTTTCTAAATTTATTAGTTGATGTAAAATATGAATATTTATGATTTTATTAATGGCAAAAAATTACAGATAAAACAATATAATAGTTAAAATTATTTTTGAATTCAGTTCAAATTAACATTACTTAATAACTTAATGCATAGATAATAATGCATTACATAAATTAATATGTAACACATATATATGAATATATTTGTTCATGTGCATTGTATCAGATCTATTTTTTTTTTTTTTAATCCAGTATTTTTGCAATACTACTAGCCTTATAAGTTTCTTATGCACATACCCAAATAAAATGTTAACATTGGAAATTAGCTTTAATTTTTTTTTTTTTTTTTAATTTAAAATAGACAAATAAAATTAAAGCCTGAAAAGTATGTGCATGCAGGCAATCAGTTAAGAGGACTTTCTACTTATTGTCGCCGGAAGCCAAAGCCAATGTTATTCTATGGAGAATTTTGCTCCATCATAACTCATCAATTAATGCATATTTTTTATTTCCATTTTCACATTCAGAAACTTCACAATTGTTAATAAGGTTATCCCTTTCTAAAAATTATTATATTTATTATTATTATTATTATTATTTTAAGTTATAAAATGTAAATTTTCACAATGTATAATTTTGCATTTTTTTTTTTACTTAAAAATGAAATATTAAAAATAAAAATTAGGAAATCAATTTCTAAAAAAAAAATATTTATTTTTCTATTAAGCATTTTATTTTAAAGTATTGAAATGTGAATTTTCACGATGTGAAATTTTGTGTTTTGTCTTTTAAAAATAAAATATTAAAAATTAAGTAATCAAATTTTAGAAAGCGATAACCAATTTAACAGTTCAGAGATTTCTTATATTTTGCTTTAATGTTTATCTTTTTCATAAAGTTTTATTTATTTATTTTTTACACTTTACTCAATCTCATCCTTGAATTAAAGAACTGTTACCTAATCATCGATTAGTAGCAAAATAATTGAATATTTAGAGATTCAATTTTGTAAAAAATGCAAATTTATCGATTAAGGCAAAATAATAGCAGATTTCAGTAATCGGCTACAAAAATATTGTGAATTTCTGGGACATTCGCTTTTGTATAAACATTGATTTGCATTATATTAACTTGGACATTAATTATATGAAAATGAAAACCATAAGCTTCCTAAAATAGCAGCAAATATTTTAAAACAATTTATTGGAAAAGAGAAAAAAGGGTTTTCTGAATTTTTCAGGTTTGTTGAATACTGGTTAACCAAGAGTTAACTGAATTTAATTATCATTAGAACTTAATATTTATATATATATATATATATATATATATCTGCTTTGTTTTTAAATCATTTTTATTCTATGCCACTTAATTTTAGTAGGAAAATACATGTCACGTTTTCTTGTAAAACTGTTGTAGGTTCTGAAGTGGAGAGTAGGCGCCACCGAGCAGTGATTTAATATGGTCTGGCGTTTAAAGGAACTGAAACCAGCTGGTCACCGAAGGTAGCTTGTTACTAATAAATACTATTTTAATAACACTATTTTCACACTTTATTTATTTATTTATTTTTTAACAAATTGTATAGTTTAATGTTTGTATTGTTATATAGTCAGGGATCGATCCAGGCAAAATTTGGGTCCCTTTTGCGGACCCTTCACAAAATTCAAATTCGTAAAAAGGGACCCTTCACAAAATTCAAATCCGTAAAAAGGGGACCCTTCACAAAATTCAAATCCATAAAAAGGGACCCTTCACAAGATTCAAATCCATAAAAAGGGACCCTTTACAAGATTTTGTTTTATAAAAATAATCCTTTTATTAAATGTTTTCAGTATTATTTTTAATTACTGCCTTAATTTGGCTCAACAAAACTCTATTAACTTGATATTAAGCATTACATAAAGTGATTGTAAAAACGGAAAATTTTACACAATATTTTACTTTTTCACAAAAATATTTTATATTTCACAAAAATAAATAAAAAATTTACAAAAATATTTTGTTTTTCACAAAAAAGGGACCCAAAATTTAAAACCTGGATCGACCCCTGATAGTGTTAATAATATCTCTTGTTTATTCACTAGAACAGTGTATAAAATCACTAATAATAATAATTCTTTGCAAGTTTCTTATGAGGTATTGTCTAGTCATATTTTAATAGATACTAGTAAGCTTCGCCCGCTAGTGGGTCACTATTTTTAAATGAATCACTATTATGAATGAATCCTCAAAATTCCATATTCTCGCTCATAAAAAAAAAAAAAAAATCTTTTTGATCGAAAAAAAATTACACAGGGTCCCCACTGCCGTCGGCAGCATAGACCCGTGCGCACTGCGCACGCACAGATTAAGGGATACCAGTAAAGCTAGAAATTAGCGGTCGCCACTCGCCACATGGCGACTAGATTTTTAAAAGTGGCGACTAAAGAAATTGCCTTTGGTCGCCACTACAGTGGCCACTTCTCTTCTACCCATTCTTTATAAAATATACCCCATTCCGAGGCAAACTTGGATCGCGCGGCGGCTTTTTCGCGGTAAACGCGCCGCGCAAAGAATTCAGACTGTTTTAAAATCTAACCTCGCCACTTGCAAACATATTTCGGAAGTCAATTTTAATAGTAAACACTTAAAATTCTTCTACCCATTCTTTATAGAATACCCCATTCCAATGCAAACTTGGATCGCACGGCGGTGTTTTCGCAGTAAACGCACCGTGCTCCTCGAATTCAGGCTTTCTCAAATTTAACATCGCCACTTACAGACATTTTCGGAAGTCAATTTTAACAGTAAACACTGGAAATTGGCAGGTGTCTTATTCATATACTAAAAAAACGTATGGCTTTTTTCCATTTTTCTATAAAAGTATTAGATTTTGATTTAAAAAAATGTCAAAATGAGAGTTTCGGCAGACTTTCGGGAGAAAGAGGCGAAAAGGAAGCTCGTGAGATAATCAATTGGCTGAAACTCTGATTGTATTACGTTCGCAGAAAAATTAAAAACTTCATTTGACGCATTTTCACTTCAATAGCCCCGTCTCCAAATGTCCAAAATTAATTCACATTCGTCCAAAAAAAGTAAAAAAGTCCTTCAAAAGAAAGTTAGAACGCACATTTAAAGCCTTTTTTTTTTTTTACGAAAGGGAAAGAAATTTGAAGGCATTCTGTTCTTTTACTATTTTATTTTTCAATTATATGTAATTTGTTATGCCTAATCTGAGTTACACTGATGTACTACATTACTACAGACCATTAAATTACAAATTTGATAATATCTTAAAATTGATTTTTTTTTTTTTTTTCTATTGAATTATCATTTAATGATTGAGCTTAAGATCTTGTTTATCCTTAAGATGAATTAGTGCTGCTAATTTTAAAATTTGTCAAAATTAACTTTTTAAAAAGTGACAGCTACATTTTCATTGTGAAATCTTGACTACAGCCACACTCTCTAAATTCAGTTAGAGAGGGGGATTATAATTGCAAATTATTAAAAATTCATTATTATTAAAGAAAAATTAATTTATAATTCATTTGTAACAAGAAAAAAAAAAAGGAAAAAGAAACTTGCAAAATAAAAAAGTATTATTAAAAAAATATTTTTTTTTATTTACATATACTAATATATTTTCATGAATCAAAGATGGTTTTTTTTTTTTTTTTTTTTTGAAAAAGTAGAAAATCGACACCATTCAGGATAGTGAAGGGGCAATATAATCAGAATTTTTCTGTTATAAAATAATATAACCAAAAGAGCATTTTAAACATATGAATTTTGTATTGAATAGTATTTTCTTACATTCATAGTATAAATTATGTAAATCTATTCCTATTTCATTTATTAAAATTTATCAGAAATGTATTATTGTGGATGAGTTTCAAAAAGTTGACTACCTTAATTATTTTCTTAATGATTTGTTGAGACTGAACATTGAAAATTTTATTTTACTTTTACTTTTATCAGCGAGTGGCCAGTGGCCACTTACTTTTTAAAAGTGGCCACTAAAAAAATGAAAGCCAGTGGCCACCAACCAAATTTCTTAATTTCTACCTTTAGATACCAGGGGTGATACTACCTAGCATGCAAAAACCCTGAAAACTGATATTTGCATGCAGACAGGGAAGATTTAATAGTGAAATATCATATGGCTACCTGTATTAAATGATATTTGGAGAGTTCTTAATGCATTATAAGGCAAATTAAACATTCAAAATAAGAAATTTCTGTAAAATCAAAATAAATGCTATTTTAATAACACTATTTTCACACTTTATTTATTTATTTATTTTTTAACAAATTGTATAGTTTAATGTTTGTATTGTTATATAGCATTAATAATATCTCTTGTTTATTCACTAGAACAGTGTATAAAATATCTAATAATAATAATTCTTTGCAAGTTTCTTATGAGGTATTGTCTAGTCATATTTTAATAGATACTAGTGAGCTTCGCCCGCTAACGGGTCACTATTTTTAAATGAATCACTATAATGAATGAATCCTCAAAATTCCATATTCTCACTCATTGTAAAAAAAAAAAAAAAAAAAATCTTTTTGATCGAGTAAATCTTACACCGGGACCCCACTGCCGTTTGCAGCGTAGACCCGTGCGCACTGTGCACGCACAGATAAAGGGATACCAGGGATGAAACTACCTAGCATTCAAAAACCCTGAAAACTGATCTTTACATGCTGATAGGCAAGATTTAATAATGAAATATCATATGGCTACCTGTATTAAATGATATTTGGAGAGCTCTTAATGCATTATAAGGCAAATTAAACATTCAAAATAAGAAATTTCTGTAAAAACAAAATAATGTACATGAAAATCAGAAACAGGAAAAATTTCAAAAACCCTGAATTCAGGGGTAGGCCCTAAAAAGTTTCATTCCTGGGATACGCATATTTATTCCCCACCCTAACTCAATTTCTATGTTACCCCCCCCCCCTGCTCCCTAATAATTAATTACACTTTCTAAAATATCTTCATTCGACTCTTAGGCCCCCAAAATCTATACATACCAATTTTGAACGGTCTGACTCAATTTCTAATTTTGTGCTCGTCCTGCCCCCCTTATAATTTTACACTTTCCAAAATATCCTTATTCGACTCGTTGGCCACTAAAACCTATAAATACCAATTTACAATGGTTTAGCTCAATTTCTAATTTTTTATGAGGTATTGTCTAGTCATATTTTAATAGATACTAGTGAGCTTCGCCCGCTAACGGGTCACTATTTTTAAATGAATCACTATAATGAATGAATCCTCAAAATTCCATATTCTCACTCATTGTAAAAAAAAAAAAAAAAATCTTTTTGATCGAGTAAAACTTACACCGGGCCCCCACTGCCGTCGGCAGCGTAGACCCGTGCGCACTGTGCACGCACAGATAAAGGGATACCAGGGATGAAACTACCTAGCATTCAAAAACCCTGAAAACTGATCTTTACATGCCGATAGGCAAGATTTAATAATGAAATATCTTATGGCTACCTGTATTAAATGATATTTGGAGAGCTCTTAATGCATTATAAGGCAAATTAAACATTCAAAATAAGAAATTTCTTTAAAAACAAAATAATGTACATGAAAATCAGAAACAGGAAAAATTTCAAAAACCCTGAATTCAGGGGTAGGCCCTGAAAAGTTTCATTCCTGGGATACGCATATTTATTCCCCACCCTAACTCAATTTCTATGTTCCCCCCCCTGCTCCCTAATAATTAATTACACTTTCTAAAATATCTTCATTCGACTCTTAGGCCCCCAAAATCTATACATACCAATTTTGAACGGTCTGACTCAATTTCTAATTTTTTGCTCGTCCTGTCCCCCTTATAATTTTACACTTTCCAAAATATCCTTATTCGACTCGTTGGCCACTAAAACCTATAAATACCAATTTAGAATGGTTCAGCCCAATTTCTAATTTTTTGCCCCCCCCCCTTCAGTGTTTCTGCTACGGTAGCATTTTTCGCGAAATGCTAAAAGACTTATCCTAAATGTGCAAATGAAATAACAACATGTTTTCGCTTTTTTGCTAAAGCATCTTACTAAACATAAAAAAAAAAAAAAAAAATCTTCAGCGAAAATATTATAACGAATCTTTTATAGAAAAAAAATCGCAACATTGATCAAGAAAAATGCATTGGTTCATGCATATAAGAAAATCAAACACTGAACTACACATAAGAATCGCATACAGGAAATCAACTTGTAAATAAACATGAGGCATTTGTAAAGTGGTCTAATATGAATGAAAGAAAAATTATAAATTGTAAACCAAAAAGCTTTGAATAGTAATAAACAAATTTCACTTATATTACTTACCTTATTTTTTATTTTGGTAAGTTATGTTTTTATTTTCAGATACAGTATAAGCTTAATGTAGTTTTACATGCTATAGTGATAATTATATCTCCAGAAAAAGAATATAAGTCGTATCTAAGACGTTCATATTGCTTAAAAAAAGTTTACAATATAAAGTAATAATCTAAAAAGTTTAATGTTTTTCATGTCTGCCAATAAATGAGTTAAAATATATGCTTGTACAATATTCAAATTGATCTGGTTACAGTCTTACTTTTTTGTTTTTCATTTCAAATTAAAAAAAATTGACCTTCTGTGTATAACTCTTTAAAGACCTGATTAAAAACTTTTAAGTTTAAATGACAAATGGAAATCAAACATATTGAGGTCTTTAGAATAATGTGTAAACTGATATTCATCTTTTACTACTATTTCTGGCATTTTAGCATTTTGCTAAAGCTTTTCTTCTGATTTTAGCTTTTTTGCTAAAGAAAACTTTACTCAGCTTAAACCCTGCCCCCCTTTAATAATTTTACACTTTCGAAAATATCCTCATTAGACTTTTAGGCTTCCAAAACCTATGTATACCAATTTTGCACAGTCTAACTCAATTTCTAATTTTTTGTTCCCCGCCCCCAATAATTAAAAATATAACTGGAAGGATTTTTTTAATTATTATTAAATAACGAAGGATAAATATTAATTTTTTTCATTATGCTTTGAAAAAAAAATCAGAATTTGCTTGTATGGTTCAGTTGGGACAATTTTGTATAGATTAATTTTAAATTTAACAGATTATGTTAGCTTACTACAGATATATGTTTTGCACTTATTGATATAGCATAAAAGTTTTTACATGATCCTTACATTAAAATGGTACGATAAAATTCATTCAAGGTATGAAAGTTTTTTTTTGGGGGGGGGGGGGCGGGGGGGGGGGATAATAAAATTTTCACAAAACATGACAAATATAAATTGTAAAACTAAAAAAATGTATTGTGTAATATAATGTTTTTATTTATATTGAGTAACTATAAATAAAAACATTTCTTACAGAATTATTCGGCCTGGGCCGAATAATGGACCTGATATTCGGCCTCAGCTGAATAATTGTTGCATCTCTAAAGGAAACATCTTTATTTTATTGCTGTCCAAAGTAATCCCATAATGGCCAATGTAAGAGTTCTTGGCCAATGGTACTTGAAACCCTGCGTCCTATCTAGAGAAAGAAAATTGATATGATTTTATGTTTATGTATATTTTATTTATAATTATTTTTCTTTCTTTCTTTTTAGGAAGTGAGAGAAGAAATTGTAAAGTTCAAACTGTTGTCTTTAACAGAGTTTCCCCAAGACAGTTTTGGGAGGGTGCTGCCTCCTGCCTGCCCTTTGATAGGAAAAATTCTTCCCTTCTTACTCTTCATACAAAATAATTTCACCTTTCTTGTCCATTATAAAAAATTGTACTTTTACTGCCTTTTGTAGAAAATAGACTTTAAATCGAACATAAATGCTAGAAATATAAATAAAACAGGGATGCCGCTTTTCCACACTTCTACTGAGTGGCAGATTTCCACTTTTTATAAATTTATTCTGTCTGCCTCTTCTCAGACTAATAATCGCCGATCCATCATACAATTTCCAATCTTTCTCCATCAATAACATAAATATCAATGTGCACATTAAACTTAATTTACTGGATTCTAGAACCTTTAAAAAGGTAGGATTGCTCAATATTTCTCATATGCATAGTTATATTGTCCTCCTTCACGCAGTAGCAGAATTTTTTCTGTCAATCTGCGACAACTATTTAGGCATTAGAAAATAATCTGCAGCGCTATAAGTAACACAAAAAAGGCTTGCGAGAACCAGTAAGTGTATTTCTGTCATAAGTTTGCATTTATTTAATACTAGCATGCTTCGCTGGTTGCAGGAATTAATTGAATCTTCAAAACATTTTAATCACTATTTTAATTTTTATTGTATTAAAAAAAATAATAAAAAAATCCTTTTAAATCATTCTTAACCTCACTTCACATACTCGTGGCTAACCGTAGCATCTTTCCTGGGCACTTCAATTTGGGTATTTATTAGACGACAAAAGCAGTTTTTATTTAAAAATGCGACTATCAAGATGGCTCTACCTCAGCATTTATTAAACATTTCAATATTGGCACCATGTATTTTATAGCTCTCGCTCTTTCTATTATATTACCATTTGATTCCGACTAATACAATAAATAAAAGAAAGAGAAAATATTCCTTTCAAATGAATTAATTATATAAACAAAATAATAATAATAAAATGAATTTTAATTAAACACATTTTAATCTGTTTAACCCTTTCTACTATATTAGCAGTTTTTTCAATAAATACATTTAAAAAAAAAAAAAAAATTTCCTTTTCAAATTAATTAATTAAATGAAAAATAATCTGGTGTGCCACTCATACAACTTTCTCTCCCTGCATTTTAATACTAAAAAGATATTTTGCAGATTAAGGTGTAAGCTTGTAAGATCAATAAAGTAATAAAGATCAATCTATTTTAAAAATAATGTAAAGTAGGTTTAGGAACAGTTTTATTTCACATATAATTCTGAATCCCTCATTCACCCATCCCCCCATTCAACTATAATGCCTACATTGAAAGAAAAAAAACCTTAAGGCCGTAATTAATTTGCATTAAAACTTGCCAATCTTAATCAAACTTTTCAAGTAGCAACTTAATATGAATCTCCAAATACCAAATTTGAATTTCCTGTAATCATTTGTTTTTAAATTATGCTGATAACAGATATAGAGATCAACTGCTAAAAGTTAGACTTTCACATTCAAGACACCTCAAAACGGATACTATGCAAAAAACCAGAATTTAAAACAAAACTAAAAAATGCTTTGTTTATAGTTGGTATAAAAAATTAATTACCCTTGTTTGTGTGGGGAGATATTGAACAATTCTACTTCATTACATGTTTTAGAATCTAATATAGTAAATTGAAAGAGTTATGGATGGAGAAAAATTGGAAATTGCAATACTTCTGCGGAGCAATTGTTTGCTTTTCATTAGCAGGAGAGAGGGAAAATGGTGGGAGGGGGAGGGGGGGAAGCAGCAAAAAAAAAAAAGTGAGAGATATTGGACAATTTTACTTCTTTATAAGTTCTGGAATCTAATTAAATAAGATTTTAAGAAAATATTGACTTTTATGTTGTGAATGAAAACAGACGGGAAATCACAATGATTCTGTGAGATGTCTATCGCTGATTGTTAGCGAAGAGGAAAGGCGGTGTTAAATAATTACGTAAGTGAAAAATATTGAATAATTCTACCTCTTTGTAGCTTCTAAAATCTGATAAAGTGTGCTTAAAATGAACGTTGCCATTTATGATGTGGATGGAGAAAAGATTGGAAATTGCAATATTTCCGATCAAAATTGGGAGACTTGAAATTTCTACACATTACTGTGTTGAAAATAATCTGCAGACTGAAAAAAAAAAAAAAAAAAAAAATCTTCGACGTACGTCTCACGTCTTGCATTTTCTACTATGAGGTCCTTCACCCCCCTAAAAGTAGCAATCAGCCATTAAACAACCTGACGAAGCTCTGCAATGTTCATTCATTTTCCATTCATAACATAAATGTCAGCATTCATGATAAACTTGTTTTATTAGATTCCAGAACTTATAAAGAGGTAGAAAAATTTCCTTATGTGTAATTATTTTGTTTTAAATTATGTTAAATTAATATTATTGCTGATCTACAGACTATGGTTTATTTAGAAACTTCTAAAATATTTTTTTATTATTGATAAAGCATCATTCTTTTATACTGCTTAAAATATAACCATTTGACTGCAAAGTAACTATTTTTAAATTATTATATTCAAATTATATTTTATGTATTATTTTGTTATATATTAATTTACATAATTCACATATAAAATTACACAATAATTATCATAAATTTTACTTCAGGCGTGATTTCCTCTTTCTTCGAATTTTTAGAGTGGCATCCCTGATAAAACTACTGTGCATGATGATCAACATTTGTTCATACATTAGTAAATTTTTTCTCGTATCAAGTGTGTCGTTAAGGATCCAAAACTGTCTTCAAAAATCTAAAATGTGATTTATTTTACTAGCAGCATCCTTTCATTTTTAAACCTGGGAGAAACTCTGCATTAACAACTATATTAGAAGTCTTTGCAAGAGCTCCAGATTGTGATAGCAAGTAGGTTAAAATAAAACGGAAATCAGATGTAAAAATATCTGAAAATACAGAATTTTTGTAATTTTCAAAAACATAATGTAAAATCATGCAAATAAATTTAATAAATTGTTTTGTGGAAAAAAAGTCTATTTTTTTTAATTTTAATTTTTAATGAATTTTTGTCTATACTCAGTAAAGATATTTAAAAATAAACCTACTTGAAGTTTAAGTTAAACTTCAAAGAGGTTTATCTTAATTTTTATTTATTTTTCAGTTTTGAATAATAAAAATTTTTATATTAATTTATGTAATAATGCTATTAAATTTCAGACATTTTAATAAAATATAATTAAAGAATTTAATCGTATATATTAGTGTTAATTAAAAATAAGCAAACAAATGAACACAAAATAGAGGAAATTAGTTGAAATGCATGTAAAGCATATGAAGTAAAAAAGTTTAAATTATTTTCCTAATCAGTAAGCATTTTTATGTTTAAAAAAAAAAAAAGATGCTTTCTGAATAAATTTTTTTGTTAAGGATATTCTGTATTAAAATAACCAACATTAGTAGCTGAAAATGATTGTGAAATTTCCTTCTACATTATTTATATATATAAAATTCAAACTTTTTTAGGTATAAAATAAAATGCAAAAAGATAAAATAATCAGATATTAATTTATAAGCAGAAGTTTTAATTTGTGAATTTCTCAGTATGGATCATTATTATTATTTTTAAGTATGCATTTTTCACGTTTTTACCAAAAATAATGTGCATTTAAAGTAAAAATATTTAGTTTGAATGGAAAATCTGAAAATAAAATCAGATGTAATTTAAAGAATGGATTTTAATAACTACGGTTAATTGGAAAAAAAAATGTTCTTTGTTTTCGCTTGGTATGGGACAAACTTTTTCTTCAGCTAGGCTAAGATTTTTTAGTCATGCCAGTGTAGGTTCTTATTTCATAAAATTCTATATGTAGATTACAGCTTTTTCTAAGGGGTTAATTGGGTCTTTATCATTTCGGATTGTTCTGGAAGATTTTTTGGTTAGTCTTTATCAGGGTAGTACTAATACCAATATCAAAGGCCGTAGCCAGAAAATTTACAGTGTACAAGTATTAGTGCATATTATTGTGTTAAAAATGCTGTATTACTCTAAAAATTTCTAAAAATTTGCAACATTTTAAGGGGGAGTTGAAATTTTCTTTCCCCCCCTCCCCCACTATGGTTATAGCCTTGTGTTTCGTATATTGTTGTATAATCTTAAAATACTTTAAATAAAGGATAAAGAGAATCTTAAACTCTTACACCAACATGGAATTCTATTCTTGTTTATTTCCAGCTATTACAAAACTGTTGCCACAAATCACAACCTAATACTTTACGTAACATCCTTCCCCTTTTACTTATTAAGAAATTTAGATTAATAATTTTCCATACATTAGTTATACAAATTTTCACATTATACATTTATCCCTTTCCTTTTTTAACATCTCTGAAATAAAATACAACCCAATATTAGAATAAAAAATAGTCAACAGTTCTAGTCTCTATATCTTGAAGGCACTTTTACAACTCGTCCTGACTTAGTGGTATATTGAGGTCTTTCTTGCATCACACCAGTGTTCACTTCTTGTGGTACAGAAGGATTTTTCTGATTCACTTCGGCATCTGGATTTGGTGTTGGTACAACTTCATTGGTTGACCTTCGAATTGTCTTAGTTGGAGTCGAGACATCCGGTACATGTGTTGTAATCTTCTTTTGGTGAGGCGTTCCTCGAAGAAACATTCTATTTCTCACATAAGTTTGTCCATTATCTGTAGTGACTTCAAATCTTCTCGGTGTTAAAGTCTTTGTAACTACAGCTTTCTTCCAGGTTTCATTTCTTTTGTGAGGTTGCATGTATACTACATCTCCTTGTTTATATTCAGGCAGAGCATTTTTCTTATTATCACATTCAGACTTCTTCTGTCTTACATCTTCTTTACGTTGAGTGATTTCAGGATACGAGTTGAAAGACGGCTTGAATAAAGAACTTGAAGTTGGCACTAGAGTTCTTGTCCGCTTACCAAGAAGTAGTTGCGCTGGACTTTTCCCAACATTTTCAATTGGAGTATTTCTATAATTTAAAAGACCTAAGTAGGGATCTTCTTTTGCAAAAAGGCTCTTTTTCATAATCTTCTTCACAATTTTCACAGCCGACTCAACTTGACCATTTGATTTACTGTTGTAAGGACTGGTTTGCTTGTGTTTAATATCCCAAGCTTCACAAAATTTGTTGAATTCATCAGATCTTAGTTGAGTATCACCTCCAGTTACAACTGTTTCTGGTATACCATACCTTGCAAAATGATGTTTGACTTTTCCTATCACAGTTGTAGATTTTGTGTCTGTCAGGTAATCTACTTCTATGAATTGACTAAAATAGTCCACAGTAACTAAGTAATTTCTACCTTCTAAAACAAATAAATCAATTCCAACCTTCTGCCAAGGTCTTTCAGCTACTTCATGCCACTTTATAGCATCTTGAGGTCTATGATCACTGTATGACAAGCATGTATGGCATCCACTAATGAATTGTCTAATTTCTGTTGACATACCAGGCCAAAATATGAGTTCCCTTGCTCTTCTTAAACATGAATTGATACCTAGATGTCCGAGGTGAATTTTATCTTTCATTTCTTTTCTCATTGTTTTTGGAATTACAATTCTTTCTCCTCTTACTACAACACCATCTTGAATTCCCAATTCATCTCGATAATCAAAATAACTTCTTATTATCGGAGAAACATCAACTCTATCTTTTGGCCATCCTTTTGTGATCATCTGTTTTAAAGCAAGTATTTCCTCATCTTTAATTGATGCATCTTGAATTTTCTCTAAACAGGTACCTTTAATTGGTAAAGTATGGATACTGCAAACTATATCAATCTCCTTATCGTCATGTTCTGTTGTTTCTAATGGTGCTCTGGAGAGAGTATCTGAAACAGGAATTTTTGTTCCAGGCTTGTAGATTAAATCAAAATTATACCTTTGAGCTCTAAGTAACATATTTTGCAAACGTTTAGGTGCTTTATATAAAGGTTTTTTTCTTATAGCTTCTACAGGTTATAGCTTCTAGAGGTTTGTGGTCAGTTCAAGAGGATTCAAACACAGTCTTAACTTGCCATTTGGTTTTTCTACACACACTATGTTACTGGTCCACAGAGTTGGTTCAGTTACTTTTCGGATGACCCCTTTATTTTCAAGTCGATCCAGTTCTTCTTTTAGCTTATCTCTCAAAGCAATAGGCACTCTGTGTACTGGCATAGTAGATGGAGGTATATCATGGTCAGTCTGAAGATGAACGACACCAGGCAATTCACCAATGCCTTCAGCAAAAACACCACTATAATCAGTTAAGTCGACAATATTCACAGATTGGAATTCTTTCTCTTGAATTGTAATCAACTTCATAGCTTGAACAGCTTTCAAACCAAGCAGTGGTTGAATATGTTCTTTGTCAACGATAATAAATTCAATATTGTATTTTTTATTGTTTTTGGGGTTGATTACATGTTCCCGATGTAGTCCTATTGGTTCAAAAGTGCTGCCGTTCCACATCTTCAAAACTTTCTTGCATGGCTCTATACCAGTTGCATACTGTTTTGGTAAGATATTAACCGTTGCTCCAGTATCAAGTTGAAAAGTTACCTCTTTTCCATTAATTATCATCACACCCTTTATATCCTTGCCTAGATCTCCTATTTTGTTCACCCATTCTTCTTCATCTGAATTCAGCTGATGTATACTATCTTCTTTCTTTATTTTGAATGATGAACACTTGATTGCAAAGTGATTTCTTTTTTTGCATTTAGAACATGTTTTTCCCCATGCTGGACAGAGTTCTTTGGTAAATTTGTGCTTTTTTCCACAATATTTACATGATTTTTCTTTCTTGCCATCTTCTTTCTTCGTTTCAAAAGATTTCTTGTTATGATGAATTTTAATTTTGTTCACAATCTCTGGACGAAATTCTTTTCTTTTAATTTGTGCATATTCTGCAGCTCTACATGTGTCAATGCATTTTTCTAATGTTAACTTTCTCTCTCTCAGGAGCAGTTCTTGCAATTGGTTATCTCTCAAACCCAAAATAATTCTATCTCGAAGTAACGAGTCAATGCAATCCGTACAGTAGCTGCATGTTTTAATTAGCACTCTTATGGCAGATAAAAATTCATCAAACGTTTCGTTTTCTTGTTGCTTTCTATTATTGAACATAAAGCGTTCATACGTTTCATTAATTTCACCTACTACATATTGCTCGAACGTATCGATTATATCCGTAGTTGTTCTTGCATCTTCCGCTGTAGAAAACGAAAATCCGTTATACCTTTGCAACGCAGCGTCACCAAGAGTATGCAATAGTAAAGCAACTTGATATTTTACATCTTGTTTCTCTAAGTTGGTTAGAATAGCATAGTTTGCCCACTTTTGTTTGAACAATTTCCAGTTCGTACACAGATTATTATCGAACACCAAAGGTTCTGGCGGTTTGACTGCGACAGGCTTAGCATCGGTACTCATCGTATCAGGAGTATTTTTCTTCTCTGAGAAAAAAAATCACAGTTCACAGCTTCACAGTACTACTTTATAAATTTCCGTCTGCCACCATGTTTGCTTGTGTTTAATATCCCACCGCTGCCACCATGTTTCGTATATTGTTGTATAATCTTAAAATACTTTAAATAAAGGATAAAGAGAATCTTAAACTCTTACACCAACATGGAATTCTATTCTTGTTTATTTCCAGCTATTACAAAACTGTTGCCACAAATCACAACCTAATACTTTACGTAACACCTTGCTACATCAAAATTATACTGCCAACCACATAACTGTCGAAATCTTAACAGGTACATGCATGTAGAGATGTGATCCTGATGTGAAATCTGGACGCAAGGTGATGTTTTGAAATTACAACAGAAGAGAAGAAACAGTCACTTCATTCGTGCATTTAATGAAAGCTGTGTGTAAACGATGTGGTAAACCATGTAGTTGAGTGTAAACTGTAAATCATGTAATAACATCGAACTAATGCGAAATGTGGACTAAGGTGACATTCTGCAATTACAACAAAAAAGAAGAAACGATCAGATTGTCAGAAAAATTGATGAAAACTGGGTACTCAGCAAAAAAGTTTGTGAAAAGAACTCAAGGTATTTGGATTTGGTGTTAAGAAAATTTTATATTGCAAAGAAAAACCCCTGACAGTTCATTAACTTCTTCTGGGATGATTAATTTATAGTAAGAAAAAAATAATATAACCTTTTGTTTTATTACGATTCATTCATTTTATATTGATACAACTTAAAAAAAAAAATAAAAATACTTAAAAATCCATAACATCTACATTTGTGACTGATGAAAATTATTTCATACATTCTGGGTATATCAGTTTTCCAAATATCTTCAAAATGTAATGAGTTTGTTTGTCTTACACAATTTCTGTTGTGACATCTTGAAAGATTATTATTTTATTTGTTATGATAATGACGCCTATACCATCAAGTTCTGATTTCAAGATCAACTTAAGTTCAGCTTTTGGATTTTTTTTTTTTTTTTTTTTTTTTTTAATTTAGTGCAGTTAAACCATAACATGTGAAAAAAAATTTTTATCTTTTTTTTTTTAATTAATTTTTTTTATATGTAAATAAATACAATTCTTCTTATGTAAAAGGAAAAAAAAATTGAATGTGTGAACTTTTTTGGAATCAGCCTAATATATGTTTAAAGCTAATATAAAGGTGCCTGTTTTCACATAAAAACTAAAAAAAAAAAAAAAAAAAAATCACATAAAACAAAAAAATTTTGAAAAATCTAATACAAATATGAAAAGTTTAAAAGGATGTTGTAGAATTACAGTCGGCTGCAAAATTATTCGAGCACTAGCAATAATCCTTGCCAAAAAAAAGTATACTTAATACAGCTTTGTTAAATAAATCCTTGTCGTGTCATGTTCTTAATCAGTCTGAGAACATGATTCGACAAGGCTTTACTTAGCAAAACAGTCTTAAGTGTACTTTTTAAATATATGAATTATTGGCTAGTGCTCGAATAATTTTGCAGCCGACTGTACATACATTCTTTTATCTGCAAAAAAAAAAAAATAATAATAATAATAATTGTACAAGGCATACAGTTGGTAGCAAAATTATTTGAGCGCTAGCAATAATTCTTATATTTAAAAAAAAATGTACAATTAATACTATTTTGTTGTGTACTTTTTTATGTAGGAATTATTGCTCGCACTCAAATAATTTGTCTGCCATCTGTAGTTTTTTTTTTTTTTTTTTCAAATAGACAAGATTTGTAGTTAATATGGACCTGTATTGCATTACAACACTAGCCAATGTCGAATATCAATATTGCCCATTACTGTTGTGATTTGCAATTTTATATTGGCCAGTGTTGTACACAATATTGTCCAGTATGGGATACCAACATTGGCCTATATTGGAAAAATTAAGTGTTTTATATTGGCCAGTCCAACTTTAAACGATATTGGCCAGTATTACATGCAATATTTATTATAAACTAAAAGTCTATGTTTCAAATCATTTCTATTAAGCAGATTAAATACAGTGGAAACATTAAGATTTAAATTTTAAGGGCTTCAATAGAAATAACCCGACCAGTGTTCAACTATTATAACACATTAAAGACCAAAGTTTTTAACAAATAAAACAACTTTATTCAACAAGATATAATGATATATTAAGATTTCAAATTTATAACAAGAACAAGATTACCTTTTACAGGTGTTGAGCTAGGCATATAGATAAACACAATGAAAAAGCAGATGACAATATACTTCAAGGAACGTCGCAGAGCCTCCGTGATCGCCTGGTTGATCAACGGGAAAATACGATGAAGAAATATACTTCCGCGATCGCCAGGTTGATCAGCGAAAGTGAAACAAGACGAAATAACACAAAGTTGAAATGAAGACAATTACGTTCATCCACTATACACTTCAATTTAGAAACTTTCATTTAACTTTTAATTAACTTTTAAAAAGATTTCAAACTTGAACAAATGACGCTTAAAAAGCGTCTAAACAAAAGTTAACATCAATTAAACTATCAAATTTAACAAACTCGTCTCAAAAGGACGTCAATTATCATTTTATTCAAAACTTCCATCATCCATGAACGACGGAAAATTTAACCTTTAACAAGGAACAATTTAACAAACAGAAACTTAACATGTGTAAAATATTAACAACTTAACAACGGCAGCCATCATTTCTTAAAAAAAATGCAATAGCCAAAGAGCATTAATAGCTTAGCAGGAACGATACTATAAGCACATACATCGTTACTTGACCATCAAGCTACTTACACAACTCACAAACTACCGCTTCATATCTAATTGAAGACTAGCTGGCCATTGCTAAACACTGCCGATAACTGCCCTTTAACACACGCATCGCGATCTTTTTATACTGACTGCCAAGTCAAAAATCTACATATAAACAATGCATTACCATTGCCACTCAACAGTCAAAGTCAAAAATACAATTTATCATAACTATTTTAATAGAAGTGGCAACAGCAAAAAATAAGAAAATTATGCAGAGCAAGTTTGGCAACAGCAACAATGTAAACAGAACATCGTTAGTAATGGCGCGATGTAAGTAAAAGATGGCTGACCGAGTTTAAATAGAGAAAACTTTTAAATTCAAATCAAAGGTAAGTTAACAACTATATATATAAAATATAAGCATTTATATTCATAAAATTAATAATTTTTTATGTGCGAGGACAATTGATAGATATCAATTGCCCCCCACCACAGCATATAAAAAAATTTAACAAAATACCATCATGAGATTCCCCATAGTCCATAAGCAGTGTCACAAGTGATATAATAAACTAATTACTAGATAACCATTGACAAAAACTTAGATTTTCAAGTGATGAAATACAACTCCTCACCCTGCAGATATACTAAAGGAAAAGGTGATATGAAAAATACATCATATACAATATTATATACAGTTATATTATGCAATTCAATTTTATATACAAGAAATGAATATATACAATATATGAAAAATTATGAAAAAAAAAATGAATATATATACATAATGAACAAATACGCAAGGCGCCTCACGATTTCACACACACATTCACACCATGATAACATAATATAAAAAATTATGAAAAGTATCTACAGAGCAAAGAAATTTATTCAAACACAAAAGATTTATATAAAGATCACTTTTATAAATTTTAACAAATCACTTTTTGTCAACGGCTTCGTAAACTGGTCGGCAAGATTTAATTTAGAGGAAATATATTGAATATGAAATTTGCCCTCATCAAACCAATCCCTTATAAAAAATAGTTTAATATTAACATGACGCGTATGGAAACTCTCAATCCTGGACTTTGTAAAACGTATTGCAGCCTGATTATCAGCATATAAGGTAGGTATTTCAAAATTATTTTCTATCAGATTTAAATTAGAACATTCACATAAAATATTATAAAACCAGTCCTGCTCACGAACACAATCACACATAGAAACAAATTCTGACTCCATCGTTGATATGGTAATCCCTTTCTGTTTATTAGTACGCCAAGAAACAGCAGCACTATCCAGAAGAATTAACTGGCCACCCATAGAAACATAGTCGTCCCTATTAGCGGCGAAGTCAGCATCAGAATAAGAAATTAATTTAACCTGTGTGCATTTAAGATGGAGCTTATATTGACTGGTGAATTTTATATATCCAAAAAGTTTAAGTAGGCCCTGCCAATGTTTAATACCTGGATTTTGTTGGAACTGTGAGAAAATGTTGGTAGCATATGCGATATCAGGTCTAGTACGGTTTGAAATGAAAGAAATACAACCTAAGAGATTTCTGTAAGGTAAATGAGAAGCTTCATCGATGTCTTCTTGAATAACAGGACAATCACTTTTTGAAAATTTGATACCTTTAACAATAGGCAAGGAGGAGATAGGTACACGGTGATTTTGAAACCTCTTACTGACTTCGTCAATATATTGATTTTGGTGGATCAAAACTCCTGTATCTGTATACTCAAACTCCACACCTAATAACTTGCGTGTGATACCCAAAATTTTCAAATCAAACTTTGATTTCAACAAACTTAAAATATCATTAGCTTGAGATTCAGTCCTGGCAAAAACAACGATGTCGTCAACATAAACCAATAAAACAGAAAAATCATAATATGAATAAGCACAGTTACAATTTTCAAATTTATTAAAACCAAGTTCCAACAATACTTTATTTAATTCATAAAACCATAATCTGCCTGACTGGTGTAATCCGTACAGTGCTCTATCCAGCTTACAGACCCAGTCTTCTTTACCTTTTTCAGTAAAGCCAACTGGTTGCCTCATGTAAATTTCATCCTTTAAGGGAGCGTACAGATAGGCACACTTAACATCGCACTGTACATTAAACCAACCATAACATGAGACTAAAAGAGAAAAAAAAACCTGACAACAGAAAAATTTATAACAGGCGAAAAGGTCTCATCATAGGATTCACCCTGGACCTGGTTGAAACCTTGCGCGACCAACCTGGCCTTGTATCTGACAATGTTGCCAGACTCGTCACGCTTTACTGTGTAAACCCAGCGGTTTCCCAACGCAGTCTTGTTCTCAGGGAGTCTTACAAGATGCCAGACACCTCTCGTGGCCATACATTCTAACTCTTCCAACATAGCCCCATGCCATTCATCAGATTGTGCAGATTTTAAAGCCTGTTTATACGTTCTCGGGACCACCACATCTAGTCAACTAGCCGTGCTGGACGCGGAAGGTATAACACCAGGATTAACAACACCAGTAAACTTATTAAACTTGGAAAAATCAAAATCAGCAGGGTTAAAAACAATATTATTTAAATTACAAAACTTTTTGACATCATTAGGTGACCTTTGACAACACCTTTTACCCTCTCCATCAGGATAATAGTAAATATCGACCTTTTCTCCCTGAGGTCGAGGCACAACCTTCCTGTACCACACGGGATTGGTCATCCAGTTAGGAGAAGCAGTCTGCGGAGTAACTTGAGGAGCAGGAGAAACAGGAGAGACGGCTGGGACGACAACTTCAGTCTCGCTGGGCAAGACCCCAGAGGTACCAGGCTCCGGACCAGGAAGAAGGTACCGGTCAACGGGCCGTGGTTGTTCCTCTGGGACAAGCACCAACTCAAAAGAAGAGTCGCCCATCACCGCTCCACTGCGTAGAACATCACCGCTTTCAACAAAAGAAACATTAATGGTTTCCACAACCTTCTTCTCGTCTTCTAACCAGACCCTGTAACCACGGGTACGCAAGGCATAGCCCACAAGGACACCACGTTTTGATTTGGAGTCTAACTTGTGCTTACGTCTAACCTTTGGAACACCCACATATGTCAACGTACCGAATGGTCTTAAATGTCGAACAGAAGGTTTATTTCCTGAATAGAGTTCAAATGGAGTTTTAGAGTTCCCGCCATGACAAATACGATTCCACGTATAATTAAAGTGTAAACATGCTTCAGGCCAAAAATCATCAGATAAACCACTGGACTTTAACATTGCCCGAACACAGTTCATAATTGTTTGGTTGAACCGTTCACAAACTCCATTTTCTTCTGGCGTGTAAAAATTGGTCAGCTCATGATTTATTCCATTTTCTCTACAAAAACCCTTAAAAGAATCATTATCAAACTCCTTGCCATTGTCAGTTCTAATCGACTTCAACTTGGTTCCCAAAAACCTTTCGGCCCTCAAAACATGTCTCTTAAAAACATCAAAACACATGGATTTTTCCTGGATAGGGTAAACGGATGATCTACCAGAAAAATCATCTATTATTGACAGGAAAAAACGTTCACCTTTTTTGCCAGGAATTTTAATTGGACCCCAAGTATCCATAAAAAGTCGATCTAAAGGTTTTTTGGAAGAAGAATGACTTAAGGGTTTGAAAGAAATACAATTTTGCTTACTCACATGACAGGGATCACAAAAAAAATTATCAACTGATTTTAAATTGGGCAGACCTTTTACAGCAGAATTACGGATAGTATTAAAAATTAAGTCAGGGCTTAGATGATCAAAACGAAGGTGCCAGGTATCAAAGTCTTTTATATTAACAGGTTTTATTACAGGAAAAGCTGAAATTTCAGTATTATCATTTAAATTTTCATTAGAATTTTGCCCCCCATTCAATTTAACACTGTGCTTATTTTTAATTACTTTTGGAAATGTATAATAAATCCCGTCATGGAGTTTAGCAGAGAAAAGGAAATCACCATACTTGTCGACCACGTTTATTTTGCCGGCCTCACCAATAAATTTAGCACCACCCTGGTCGAATCTAGAACCACTCAAAAGATTTTTCCGCAAGTTCGGCGAATACAAGACGTTCCAAAGTTTAATAACAGTCCCATTAAAATTCAGTTCTACTTCACCTTTACCAGTAATGGGAAAAGTGACGCCATCAACAGCCACGTGAAGCTCATCACCGGAAATTTCAGAAAAATTACAAAAAAAAGATTTATCTTTACAGAAGTGATGAGAGGCCGCCGTATCATAAGCCCAGCTGCCCTCTCTATCAAAACTACTTAAATTTGCTTCAGCAATGAAATTTTGAGCTTTAGGAGTTTTATCACGTTTTGACTGTTGATTAGAGCCACCCCTCTTAGAAAAATTACTTCTGAGTGGTTTTTCCTTTTCTTTTGCAGCTAGATCATTATTTAACTTAACTTTACAATCTTTAATAACATGGCCTTTTTTCCCGCACCTCCAACAAGTAAAAACAGGCCTGCGTTTAAATTTTACATTTTGGGCCTCAATAGAACATTCCGTTCTACTTTTATCAAAATTTCTAAGTTGAAGGCGCGTTTCCTCGGCACATAACTCAACAATAATATTTTTAAAGTTAAAGTCCTTATCAGGCCAACGAAGAATTTGTTGAACAACCTGATCAAATCTATCAGGTAGGTATCTCAAAACCTGAAAACATAAGTATTCGTCAGCAATAGGTTTATTAATGGATTTTAACTGATCAGCAATTTTAGATATTCTAGCTGCAAAAACACCAATAGATTCGCCAGGTTCTAAAAAACATGTCATAACTTCAGAAAACAATTTCATATGATAACTTCTACTATCTGGCTGGAAGTTAACCTTTAAAATTTTCCACGCTTCTGAGGGGTCAGTACATTCACTTATTAAACTTTTAAACTCACTATCAATATTCAAATATAAAATTGACATGGCAGCATTCTGCCTTCTTTTAAAGTCTTGTACTGCCTCCTCAGACACGGTTTCACTGACTTTGGGCTTAGTTTCGTCACCAGTGACGATTTCATAAGCATTTTTCTCCATAAGTAAAAATTTAATATCACACTTCCAACCAGAGTAGTTAGTGGCATTTAACTTAGTAATTTGAGGTACAATATTATAAGCCATTTTTTTTTTTTTTTTTTTAAATAGTTACTTAATTATCAATTATACAGAAAACAAGGAAAGAACAACTGGTCAAGTTTAAAAATGACACCCTAAAAAAACTTGCCCATAACCAAATATTATAAACTAAAAGTCTATGTTTCAAATCATTTCTATTAAGCAGATTAAATACAGTGGAAACATTAAGATTTAAATTTTAAGGGCTTCAATAGAAATAACCCGACCAGTGTTCAACTATTATAACACATTAAAGACCAAAGTTTTTAACAAATAAAACAACTTTATTCAACAAGATATAATGATATATTAAGATTTCAAATTTATAACAAGAACAAGATTACCTTTTACAGGTGTTGAGCTAGGCATATAGATAAACACAATGAAAAAGCAGATGACAATATACTTCAAGGAACGTCGCAGAGCCTCCGTGATCGCCTGGTTGATCAACGGGAAAATACGATGAAGAAATATACTTCCGCGATCGCCAGGTTGATCAGCGAAAGTGAAACAAGACGAAATAACACAAAGTTGAAATGAAGACAATTACGTTCATCCACTATACACTTCAATTTAGAAACTTTCATTTAACTTTTAATTAACTTTTAAAAAGATTTCAAACTTGAACAAATGACGCTTAAAAAGCGTCTAAACAAAAGTTAACATCAATTAAACTATCAAATTTAACAAACTCGTCTCAAAAGGACGTCAATTATCATTTTATTCAAAACTTCCATCATCCATGAACGACGGAAAATTTAACCTTTAACAAGGAACAATTTAACAAACAGAAACTTAACATGTGTAAAATATTAACAACTTAACAACGGCAGCCATCATTTCTTAAAAAAATGCAATAGCCAAAGAGCATTAATAGCTTAGCAGGAACGATACTATAAGCACATACATCGTTACTTGACCATCAAGCTACTTACACAACTCACAAACTACCGCTTCATATCTAATTGAAGACTAGCTGGCCATTGCTAAACACTGCCGACAACTGCCGATAACTGCCCTTTAACACACGCATCGCGATCTTTTTATACTGACTGCCAAGTCAAAAATCTACATATAAACAATGCATTACCATTGCCACTCAACAGTCAAAGTCAAAAATACAATTTATCATAACTATTTTAATAGAAGTGGCAACAGCAAAAAATAAGAAAATTATGCAGAGCAAGTTTGGCAACAGCAACAATGTAAACAGAACATCGTTAGTAATGGCGCGATGTAAGTAAAAGATGGCTGACCGAGTTTAAATAGAGAAAACTTTTAAATTCAAATCAAAGGTAAGTTAACAACTATATATATAAAATATAAGCATTTATATTCATAAAATTAATAATTTTTTATGTGCGAGGACAATTGATAGATATCAATATTGACCAATACAGATTACCGATATTGGCCAGTATTGTAAAAAACCTTGACATTTTTGCACTGGCCAGTCCAGCAGAGTCCGATGTTGGCCGATATTGAAATAGTCTTATTTCCGACTTCGGCCATTATTGTTGTGCTACTTGGGTAGTTCTACTTAATATTCGTACTATAATTCTCCGCCATTACTTCATGGAAAATTGATTGCTTTTGGAAAAAAATATTTCAGTTTATTCAAAATTCGATCGGAAATAGATTTTTAACTGAAGTTGAACAAATATTAGTTTCAAATCATGTGATTAATTCTTTACTT